>JAZKJV010009055.1:0-600000 GCA_037367405.1 Ottelia alismoides | reverse complement strand
AATGACAACTTTTTATTGTGAAACTGCAGTGGCAATGAACAGGAGATGCTCACCATGGATAAATATGGCCAATAATTCCAATAACAGCATGGAACATGAGATTTGTGTGGATCTTGAGAGAGAAATAGGATATGAACACCTTATTGGTATGAAAACAGATCTGATGTCAAGTTCATCTGCACTTGGACAATCTAAGGTCAACCTTCCTATGAAATATTTTATGGAAAAAAGGGATAGAGAAAATAGTCAAATAATTTATGGTAGGGTCAGTAAAAACTTTTACATGAAACTTTTTATCCTACAAATTTTAGCACCTCCTGTTGGGGAGTAATATTACAGAAACCTAATTCCTGAGTAATATTAAAGAAATTATTGGAGATTAATTTTGCAAGAACTCTAAGCCCTACGGATAAGAAAACATGAGTAGAGTGAAGCATATTCAACAACAACAACAAAACCTTTTCCCTCAATTAAGCAGGGTAGGCTACATGGATTCTTCGCCTCCATTCAGATCTATCTTGGGTCAATCTCAGGCTTGTATCCAAAAACTAAGATCCCTTTTCATATAGTCTCTTTCTAACACTTCTTGGACCGTCCTCACCCTCTCTTAGTCGGCTCAACATCCCAACACTCGCAACTCCTAACTAGTGTATCAGCAAACCTTATTTGCAAATGACCAAATCATTTTAAGCGGTTTTCTCACATCTTATCCTCGATTGGAGCTACACCAACTTTCTTTCTGATTGTATCATTCCGGATCAGATCTTTACGTGTGTGTCCACATATCCACCTTAGCATTTTCATTTCTACTACAGTCATTCTCTGCACATGTCTATGGTTCACAGACTGAAGCATATTATATATAAAAAAATGATTGTCACATATTTCTTCTGTGGTATACAAATTTGAACTTGCACATCAAATTTAGGGTACATCCAGCTGGAAATATCCATCCAACTCAATTGATAAAAAATCTAGAATTTCATCTTTTCTTTTGCGAAAACCATAATCACCATATTCTCATAATGTGACAAATTCTCATGTTGAGTAAGAATCTGAAAACATGACTTTTCCAGGAGAATGCCATGGGAGAGAAAAAAAATGTATGAACTTTATGCCAAATTCGAAGTACACCAAAAGACCAATATTATTGAATGTGTAAACAGGGCCCAATGATTGTTATTATTACTACTTTTTAGTCTATAATAAAGATGATACTGTGGGCAACATAATAGCATCTAGATGATTAAGCACCTACACTTCAACTTTTACAGCAATTAGGCATGTCAAGTTGTTAGTTGAACATGAATTGAGCATTCCTAGGAAGAATAATAAAGAAAACTTCATGAGATATGAGAGCATCAGCAAGACCTACTCAAATCTATGATACCAAGAGAATGACCAAAGGTACATAAGAGCAGCAAGAGGGAAAAAATGGAATTTCACATGCATGGCAGCAAGAAAGAGGCTAACGATTGTACCTCTTTTGTTCTCAAAATTAGAAATCACTTTGCATGCAACAAGGACTGTTGGATTGAAGACTGCAGCAACAGGTACAGCTGCAGTAGCAGTTGTTCCACCTCCAGCCGTAGCAGCTTGTAGATTTTGAAGAGAAGCATCAACTCCAGGGGGTTCCCAAGTTGCTGGAAGCAACAACAATTGGGAGTAAGCACTGCTAATAGCAGCAGCAAAAGAGGGAAAGTTTGGGGTCTCCTCGTTGGATATTTGGAAGAGAAAAGAGAGGGAATTTGGTGCTTATATAACCAAGAAGGGAATGTTGTTTGCCAAGTGGAAAAGAAAATAGGGGGCCAATTGGAGGGATATAAGGCCAAGTGGAATAGAGAAGCAAGAGCCATCTATAGTCTGCTACAGGCTGCTGCAACAGCAGACAATAAAAAAATATTTATTTTTTTAAACCATTTTTCTCTAATTTATTTAAGGTGTTAAAATTTACCGTATGCGCACTTCGAGTCTCGGATTTCGATGCGCAATATGTCATTTTAATCTTCTCTAAACGACGATCAATATGAGTATAATATTCATATACTTTTGGTTAGGTTTGAATTCTCGAAATTCTCGATATACGTTTTTAGTTGGTGACTAAATTTTGTGATTTTAAAATATCAATCAATCTCCGATTAACGAACAAAATTCCATTGGTCTTATTTCGTCAAATCAGATTTTTAGGTGGTCTCGATTTTTTTACGATTTTCAATTTGCGTCGCGACTTTTCTGTGGCACGCATTACAATGCAATCGATTTTTGTCAATTGCGACCGAACGACTTTTGACTTACGATCAATTGATCGATTTATGTTATCTAATATTGATTTATAGTTTTATTGAATTGAACGGACCCTTAATCGGGTCGGGTTCGGGTTTAAATGGATTTGGATGTTACACTTCTACCTTTCTCAGTAACAACATGAAAATCTTCTCATTAGGACCTCGGACTCCTTGAGCAGTCTGCACTCACTCGCTACATTGATATGGACAAACAACAAGGTAGTAGTCAAGAACATGTGAGTCTTCTTAATTGAGAAGGCCTCGTCGTAGCATGACCAGTGGTCTCAACCAGCGAGAGGTTGCTTTGAATCTCCTCCATTTGCAAGAAATTCTGCAGTCTCCGCTCGAAGAAGCACAAACCAAAGGCATGTGCCCAACCACCCTCAAACTACATCCACTAGATAAGCACATTAACGCAATTACCAAGGCCACAAGTCTCGAGAACATATCACTCAAGGTCCCTTTCTTAAATCAATCTTTCGGGCAAAATCTCAAAAAGTTGCCATCATCAATTATCAACCTCAAGAATGGAGAAAAGACGGAGCGAAATCCACCTCCAAGAAGCCAATAGCAGGTGACATGTATCCACCAATACCACCTCAGAACTAGATAGGAACTAATAGATATTTCTCAACATGCAGCACACCCTATCATTGTCCTCATCTCCTTAGAACCTACTTCGTCAGTAAGACCTTGTTCAACTATATGAGCTTATGAATCTCAAACGCACCCTCCTTCAAGAATGTGGCACTGAGGCGCAATCTACAAAACGAATACCTTGATATTAGTTATCTTTTTATTATTTATTTATTATTTATTCTTTCAGTCCACGTTATGTAATTTGCCCAACAGGCTTCTCCTCTATATAAGAGAATCCTAGGACCCCATGAATAAGCAAGTTAGTGTTTTCTCTCAACATGGTATCAGAGTGATAGTCCTAGACCAAAGTTCTAGTACCCAATTTGTGACCTAGCCCCCACCCGCCAGCATCTGTGCCTCTCCACGCGTGTCTCTGGCATCGCAACAGCACTGTTACAGCAACCCCATGCTGCTATAACGTCGCTGCCACGGCAGCGCTAGCACGGTCTTGCATCATCGCAACAAGGATTTCATGTGGCAATAGTTTGTGACCAAGAACCTTGGCAGTCTACATGACTTTCTTGGACTGGAGTTTGTCAGGAACCAACGAGGTCTTGTAATGACCCAAAGGAAGTACAATACAGATCTTCTCTCTGAGACAAGTATGGCATATTGTAGGCCTACACTACTCCCATGTACCTAAGTATGAAGCCGTATGATGATGACAATGAGGAGATAGACAAGAGGAGGTAAAGGAAGCTCGTTAGGAAGCTCCTATATATGATCATCACCAGGCTAGATATATCCTCTGTAATAAGCAAAGTGAGTCGGTTCATGGAGCAGCCTAGACAAGCACATATGGATGCAGTCCATATGGTTCTGAGGTATCTGAAGGCCTCACCTGGCATTGTCTTCTATTCAGCAGAAGTATATCCCTTGCTGTTACAGCTTGTGCAGATACAGATTATGTGGGGTGTCCCAAGGACAAGAAGTCTACATATGGCCTTGAAGCGTTCATAGGGAGTTCTTTGGTGCCATTGAAGCGCAAGAAGCAAACGGTAGTTGCCAAATCCAGTGCAGAATCAGAATAAATGGCCATGGCACAGGCTAGTACAGAGATGATATGGTTCAGATCTGTTCTTATTGACCTAACAATTGAGGTGCCTCTTCCCATGCACCTTCAATGCGACAATCAGGCTACTCTATTTATCGTTAACAACCATCCTTCCATGAGAGAACCAAGCATATCGAGGTATATTGTTATTTGTTACTACATTCGAGACATAATACAGAAGGGCCGCATCTCTACTACTCATGTTATCTCGGGAGATCAGAAAGAAGATGTACTTACCAAGGCCCTGCTTTCCACATGGTATCAGAGCGACGGTCCTACACCAGAGCATGTGCCTTAGAATTCCTTCCCCACCAAAACCCTAACGTTTTCTCGCGCAGCCGTCGCCGCCACAAGGAAGCAGCAGCAGCTACCGTCGCCCGTCACCGTCACGAAGGAGCAGCAGCAATCGCTGTTGTAGCTCGCAGCCACTGCCTGCGGCAGCCGTACACCGTCGTCGCCACTTGTGGTTGCCGTACACAGCCGCCTCCAGTTGCAGCAGCATCCACCGCTGCTGCCCGGCCCCTGCTGCTTCCTGTGACGTCGCCTTGGTTCCTAGTGTATGGTGTTTAACTCTCTAAACCAATCGTAGGTACCTCAGGAGGTTCCTAGTAGATGGGAGAGGTTGTGGTATGAGTCTACACCCACAATCGTCTTCCTATATATCTTTGCAGACATAGTTATTCAAGATTGTGTTAGAGTATTTGGTTGTGCGCCATGTGAGTTGTAACAGGGTAAATGGATCCTGGAAAAGATCCATTTACCCCATCCATGTATTTAGTCCCACATCGTCTAGTGGTGGGACTTGGAGGCTCTAGAGAGGCTATATAAAGTGCCCCAGACCTCCCGTACTCATTGAGAAAAAGCAATGAAGCATATGCCCCTTTGAGGGCTTCTCCCGTGGTTTCATCCCGCTCCTCACGGAGTAGGGTTCCACGTTAAATCCTGTGTTCTTCAAGTTTCTTTATCTTTTTCCATGTTCGCTTCCGCATATTTATTTTATAACATGGTATCAGAGCGGGTCGATTCTTGGAAAATGTCGTTACGTTCTTTGTTTTTTTTCCGAGATTCGCTCTTTTTTCATTATTCATGATACAAGAGTTTGTTCTGTTCGGGAAGATTGTTCTGTTCGGGAAGATTGTTCATTATTCATCGAAGATGTTGTATAGGGTTTCTCACAAAACCCTAGTCGCATATGGTGGCACACAGAACCATTCAAAACCCTCCAGATCCATGTGCCTTCCTTCTACATGTGGAGATCTCATCCTCGTTCTCGAGGCTTCGGGGTTTTCTTCTCTACTGGATGCTTCGAATCTCGTGTCTTGTCTGCAGTCGCCGTCGTGTTTACCTCTCAAGGGTTTCCTGTGGAAACAATATTTACAGCCTCAAATACTCAATCGAAGCTACCAGGAGGTAGCGCATCTCCCATCGCGCGGGCGAATCCTCTGCCCCTACGCCGATGCCCCCCCCTCGCGGCACCTCGCCTCCTCGCCATCAACCAGTGTAGCGCGCGATGCACCCCTGGTGGAGCGTCATGACCTCTCAGATCTGCTGCGCTCCCTGGCGACCCACCGTTAACGCGCGAGGCGGCATCGCGACCTTCCAGGCGTAGGCGGCGCCATCTCCTCCAAGTCCCAGGGGCGGCGGGAGCAGCAGATCGAGAGCACCATCGACACCAGCAGAAGATCGGGGCGGCGCACGTTTGAAGAAGTCACGTTCGAAGAAGCCCCTTGGTGCGGTGAGAGCCTCAGGCAGGGGCCCCTCCAATCTCGCGCAGCCCTAGCCCTTCTCGCATTGGCGATCTCCTTGGCGGCGGCGCTCGAAGAAGAAGCCCCGAAGGGGGCGACAGTAAAGATACCCACAGGGGCGGCGGCTGTTAAAAAAAGAGGGGTTCCCATGTAGGAACCCTAATATGAGCGCGGGCCCGCCGTGTAAAAAAAAAGGTGTTGAAAGCCCAACAGTGGGCTGAAAAAGGGGGGGCCTCCTTGAAAAAAAAAAGGAAAAGAAAGAGAGAGGCAGTGAGTTTTGCGAAGAAAAAAAAGAAAAGAAAGAAAAAGAAAAGGCGCGTACAAAAAAAAGAGAAAAAAAGTCGTACGTAAATTGCAAAAAAAAAGAAAGAAAAGAAAAGAAAACTTGATAAAAAGCCGAAAAAAATATCTACGGCTTATAAAGAAAAAACATGTTTCGAAAAAAAAAGAAAAAAAAGGAAAAAAAGGGATGATGAATGTTTTTTGAAAGCCGACAATTTGTGGACGGCTTATTGGTATTTTGTACCCCTATTTGTCTTGTCTTATCCCAACTTGGTCAACGTCCATGTATTCCGACAAGTATGGGAGAAAGGGGGAGTATATATGTGGAGTCACAGGTCTAGATCCAGAATCCAGATTTAGATATCAGTCTCCAGACCAGCCAGATGATCAGACTCTACAGTTCGGTTTCAGACTCGACGATTGTCTTCCGAGTCTCCAGTTCCAGACATGCACGAGTTTGCGGTCAGTTTCAGATGAGCATATGTTGTCATCATCAGTTCGAGGTCCCCATCATTTTTGTTGTTGTTCGGCCAGAGTTTTCATGTGAGCCATAGGGACTCCAGAGCAGAGGACCATTCCCTATGCCATTGAGGGCAAGGGTTTTCATGTGGTATCATAGGTACACCAGAGCAGTGCACCATTCTCTGAGCCAGATGGGAGAGACCCAGTTCTCCGACGAGGAGACTATTTTCAGACTCCATTCTCCAGCGATCGTGGACTCCGACGAGGATTGCACAGCCATAGCCATTTCAGTTCGGCCCCTTTTCAGAGATGGAGCAGTTGTCCACATTATTGTGGCGGGCCAGAGTACTCCGACGAGGAGATTCATTTCCAGTTGCAGCGACTCTGACAGGCGCAGTTCAGAGCGCATGCTCTCCGATGAGGAGATTCAGCAGACTCACACTCCAGCCCGTTCGTCCTCCTCACCTGCACGGCATGAGAAGCAACGTCCTCGACTACAGCAATGTGCGCATTGGGTTTGATATTGTCTGTAGTGTCCTGTAGCGTTGAGTTGAGTTTCTTTCTGTTTGTCCAAGCTGAGCATTGCAAGCTCCAGCTTGAGGGGGAGTGTTAGAGTATTTGGTTGTGCGCCATGTGAGTTGTAACAGGGTAAATGGATCCTGGAGAAGATCCATTTATCCCATCCATGTATTTAGTCCCACATCGTCTAGTGATGGGACTTGGAGGCTCTGGAGAGGCTATATAAGGAGCCCCAGACCTCCTGTACTCATTGAGAAAAAGCAATGAAGCATATGCCCCTTTGAGGGCTTCTCCCGTGGTTTCATCCCGCTCCTCACGGAGTAGGGTTCCACGTTAAATCCCGTGTTCTTCAAGTTTCTTTATCTTTTTCCATGTTCGCTTCCGCATATTTATTTTATAACAGATTGCAACCCCAGTTTCGAAGATTGTTGTCACCATGTCTGACAACAAAGCAGATGTTCCATCCCTGGGTGTCTTCAAAGGTCCAGTACCCATCGTGAAGATGGATGGAACGAACTATGAACTGTGGGCCATGCAATTCATGAGTCTAATGCAATGCAATGGCAAGAAGCATATTCTCACAAAGGAGGAGCATGTTGACAAGACTGGGGTTAACACCCCATGGGAGGCAGATGGCGTCTATGTACATGTGTGACTTTCTAGGACGGTGTCCATGGAGATAGCCAATGATATATTGAGTCAGCCCACGGCTAAGGCTATGTGGGATATTCTTTCTTCTACATACTCTCCAGAAAAGAATGAGTTGAACATTTTGCAACTCCAACACGACATCTTCACATACACGCAGAATGGTCGCCATCTCCATACCCTTTACACTTCTTAAAGGGGTATGTTTGAGAAGTTACAGGGTTACATTCCTTTGACTGCCAAGCTAGAGCAATTCAATGCATATAGATATTCGATGATGACTAGAATTTTTCAAGCAGCACTTGACTCAGAATATGGCATTGCTAGAGCACAGATTCTTACTGATGCCACTATACGTCCAATGGAGGAGGCATATCGCAGGTTGAGCAGGCTCTCCATAGCTTTAGGTGGTACTCAGTTGTCTCAGACTTCCTCGGCCATGGCAGCATCTCGTGGTAGGGAGAGCTCTACACAATTCTGTGGACGTGATGGTCATGGAAGAGGAGGCGGCAATAGACCTCCTCGTCAACCGCACCTACTCCCACAGGCCAGGTCATTCTGAGGAAACATGCTATTCTAAGCATGGGTTTCCCGCTTCAGCGCATGTTGCAGAACAGATCCAGCAGGGCAGTAGTTTTTCAACTGCATCTGATCAGAGATTTGATGAGTTAGTAGCGCGACTCAGAGAGATTATGGCTTCTCCTGGTTCAACTAGATCTCCATCATGATCATCAGAGGTAGGTGCCTCAATCTATGCATCTACATCAGGTACAGCCTATGTTTTTACTAGCAGTTACAAAGCAGACTTGTCAGAGTGGATTATGGATTCAGGAGCTTCCTGTCATCTCTGTGGTGATAGAGGGTAGTTTAGTACCTATAGCCCAACTCATTCAAGCAGATCAGTCGTGATAGAAAAAGACACACCTTTTCACATTACTGATCAGGGGGAAGTGCAGTTAACCCCTGCAATGTGGCTTCAGAATGTTCTTTACGCACTTGAATTCCCTATGAACTTATTATCTATTACTCACATCACTAAGGATTTACATTGTCGTGCCATATTTGACCCTTCTGCTCTTGTGTGTTTCGGGACATTCTAACATGTTGGATGATGGAGGAGGCACATGAGCACGAGGTTTGCACTGGTAAACCTGAGGAAAGAAAGTAGGTGTGGTGTAAGGTGGACGAGGTAATAAAGGTGGTGGTGGAGGTGGTAGTATAGGAGATGGTGGAGGAGACAGTGATGTAGTGTCGCCTGGAATCGATGAGACAGGAGGTAGAGGCATATAGTACCTTTCTAAAGGAATGAGAAATACATTATGTATTTCTCATTCCTTTAGAAAGTGAAGAAGAAACACCAGCATAAGGAGATGGCACCAATCTATAGAGACCTCCTTACTCACAGCCAGAACCAATTACCCTACCAAAGGTATGTTCTAAGCATTTGAGTTCCACTAATGGCACTGGTGATTTGAGTATGCAGATTAAGGTGCACGATGTCATAGACGATCCTCCTTCTGAGGACACAGTGGACTTGGACGTGCCTATTGCTCTACGAAAGAGGGGGTGTGCAAGCACTATGCATCCTCTTTCTTTTCATGTTTCCTTGGCACGGTTATCTGGGGACTTTCAGAGGTTTGTAGTTGCCTTATCAGTTGTGCAGAGGTCTATGACGTTTTGCTATGTAAGAAGAGATGGCCATTTTATAGTCTTATGGTACGTGGAGTGTTGTCCCTCCTCCCCTAGGTGCTTCTGTTATTGACAGTAAGGGGGTGTTTACTATTAAACATTGTGCAGATGGTTCTGTGGACAGATACAAGGCCAGATTGGTAGCTCAGGGGTTCACTCAAACCAATGAGGTGAATTATCAGGACATCTTTTCTCCCGTTGTGCGTCACTCCATACTGCACATTCTTATTGTCGTTCTTGTGGTCTAAAACTGGCAACTTTTTCAACTAATTGTCAAAATACTTTCTTGTATGGAGATTTGCAGGAAGAAGTTTATATGCAGCAGCCACCAGGGTTTGTTGTTGAGGGGAAGTTCAGTATGGTATGTGTAGAGGTTTAACTTATGCCATGATGTACTGTTACGTATTTCTTATTTAGTTCATGTACGTCTATGTAATTTACCCAAGGTTTTCTCTCTATATAAGAGACCCGAGGGCTCTATGGAATAATATAACAAAGAGTCTTTGACTCTGACATGGTATCAGAGCCAAAACCCTAGTCTAGGGTTTTCTCTCCACCCGCCGCCCTCCCCCCTTCTTCGGCAGCCGCCTCCAGGCCCCAGGCCTCCCGCCAACCGCCTTCAGGTCCCAGGCCTCGCCGCCTCCAGCGCCCAGGCCCCGCCGCCAGCCCTCCGCCAGCTCCGTTCCAGACCTCCGCAGCCCCAGTCCCTAGCGCCTTTGCTAGGTCCCGCCGCCGCCAGCCTCTTGCTGAGGCTTCCATCTTCGACCGAGGCTCCAGCCAGCCCCGTTACAGCCCTCAACAGGGGCTCCTTTGCGGCGTTACTTCTATACTCGGAGTCACGACAACAATGGATTCAAGTGCATAGTGTCTACATATGCACTTGAATCCAACCGGGTATTTGTAGACGCCACTTTCTTTGTCTATCATCCCTAAGTCTTCCTCCTCGGTGATATGTCAGAACAGAAGGTTGATATGCCCGCCATAGGTGCCTTTAAAGCTTCGGCACCAATCGTCAAAATGGACGGGACGAACTACGAACTCTGGGCTATGCAGTTCCAGAGTCTTATGCAATCGTGTGGTAAGAAGCATATTCTTACCGAAGATGAACCACTGGAGAAGACAGGGATCCATGCCTCATGGGAGGCTGACGATGCGTATGCCAAAGTCTAGTTGTCCGGCACGCTCACGATGGAGATCGCCAACGATGTCCTTCATCAACCCACCGCCAAGACGATGTGGGATATTCTGGATACTACATACTCTCAGGTGCGGAACGAGACAAAGATGCTGCAGTTGCAGCATGATATTTTTACCACAAAGCAAAATGGGCGGCCTCTTCATTCTCTGTACGCGTCCCTCCGCGGGATGTTTGAGAAGTTATATAGCACCATCTCACGAACAGCCACCCCCGAACAGCAGAAGACGTTCTGCAATGCCACTATGGTAGGCGTTTTACTTGCTGCCCTGGATCCAGAGTACGAGGCAGCCCGCTCTCAGATCCTCGCTGATGCCACTATTCCTCCAATGGAGGAAGTTTACAGGAGGCTCAGTCGTATCTCAGTTCCCTCCAGTGCGGCGACTCCACCTCCCTCGGCAATGGCGGTCTCCAGAGGCCAAGGTAGTTCGTCATCTTTTCGTAGCAGAGGGAGTAGTGGACGTGGCCGTGGAGGTCGCGTGCGTTTAGCTTGCTCATTTTGTCGTCGTACTGGACATTCGGAGGATACATGCTATTCCAAGCATGGCTTTCCTCCTTCTGCACGTGTTGCTGATCATGTTCAGGCTCCGCCAGCATCTACTCTCGATCACAGGTTCGAGGAGCTCGTGGCACAGCTTCGTGATATTATGCCACAGTCATCATCAGAGGGTGTTGATACATCCGATGTCGCAGCTTCTGCATTTGCTAGTACATCTGCTACTGCCAGTACCTCAGGTAGTACGTCTGCCAACTATCATAACCATGATCTCTCAGGTTGGATTGTTGACTCTGGAGCCACCCATCATCTCTGTCGTGATAGAGATAACCTGCAGTCCTACAGAGCCATTCAGTCTGGTCGCTCCGTACTCATAGCGGATGGCACTCATTCCCCTATTGTTGGTCAGGGGGAGACTTTTTTGTTGCCCTCCATGCACTTACAGAATGTCCTACATGCACCGGAGTTCTCCATGAACTTATTATCTATTAGTCAGATTACAAAAGATTTACACTGTCATGCTATATTTGACCCATCTTCTGTCATTTTTCAGGACATACTCACGGGCAGGGTGATTGGCTGTGGTTCTGAGCACAATGGCCTCTATCGTCTAGTACGGAACTCCTATGCTGGCGTATCTCTGCACGCTCAAGGGTCCGTTTCTCCATATACATGGCATCTTCGCTTTGGTCACCTGCCACTTCAGAAAATGTGTCACCTTCTTCCGCAGATCTCTCCGAATGCGTCATTTCGTTGTGAAGCGTGTCAGTTAGGGAAGCATCATCGGTCTAGCTTCCCTAGTCGTCAGGGTCGGAGCAGTCGCTCCACATTTGCGTTATTTCATATAAATATTTGGGGTCCGAGTCGTGTCCCTGATCATCAGGGGCACAGGTTTTATCTTGTTGTGGTTAATGATTTCTCTTGAGTATCTTGGACTTTTCTTCTTAAAAATAAATCTGAAGCAGGAAGTGTTATCCAAAATCTTATCAATGAAGTACAAAATGTTTTTTCCTCTACGGTTAAGTACGTGCGTACTGATAATGCATTGGAGTTCTGCACTCGTTCACTTGCTCGATTCCTTTCATCTAAGGGCATTATCCACCAAACTACATGTGCATACACCTCTCAACAAAATGGTGTGGCGGAACGGAAGCATCGACACTTTCTGGATATTGCTCGCACATTACTTATTCAGAGTTGTGCACCCTTAGCGTTTTGGGGGGATGCTGTACTTACAGCATGTTATCTGGTCAATCGCATGCCCTCTACTGTTCTTGGTGAAAAGGCCCCTATCTCTGTTGTTTTTCCTGACAAAGACTTGTTTTCACTTACACCTCGTGTCTTTGGGACAGTCGCTTTTGTTCACCGCTTGTCTCCAGGACTTGACAAGCTCTCTCCTAGAGATGTTAAGTGTGTTTTTGTGGGCTACTCGAGGACACAAAAAGGATATCGTTGCTATGACCCCATTCATAACAAGTACTATGTGAGTGCGGATGTTATGTTCTTTGAACCAGTTATGTACTTCTCTCCTACAGGTGACAGACTGGGTTCCTCCACATCCACGGATACTAATGTCTATGTGCCCCTACCGCCGAGTCTGAGTCAGTCTGAGTCCACACCACCACCACCACCACCTACCATTCCACCATTCCCTAAGTTCTACACAAGACGGTCAGGGCCTGCTCAAGCTACACGTCAACCATCCAGCACGCCTCAGGTATGTTCTGATGTTATCACTAATGATGGGTTAGATAATGCACCGGTGCAGGAACATTTACTACAGGAGGAGGATCCGCCCGTCAGCACCGTGATTGATGATCTTGATCGTCCTATTGCTCATAGGAAGCCGAAAAGACAATGTGCCTCCTATCCCCTTGCATCTCACGTTTCATTTCATCGTCTTACTGGGGATTTCCAGAGGTTTGCAGCGGTTGTCTCGTCCGTTGACATACCACGGACTTATCAAGAAGCCATGAAGATTGATTGTTGGCGTCTAGCTATGGAGGAGGAGATGTGTGCCTTACAGTCTCGAGGGACTTGGTCTCTTGTTCCCATTCCTCCAGGTGCTTCTGTGGTGAGTAGCAAGTGGGTGTTTACGGTTAAGTATCACGCAGATGGGCGTCTAGACAAATACAAGGCCAGACTTGTCGCACGTGGCTTTACCCAGACCTATGGGGTCGATTATTTGGATACATTTTCACCAGTGGCTCGACACTCCACTCTTCGCATTCTCCTATATGTTGTTGTGGTACGTGACTGGACCATTTTTCAACTTGATGTCAAGAATGCATTCTTGTATGGTGACCTACAGGAGGAAGTCTACATACAACAGCCACCGGGGTTTGCTACTGAGGGGGAGACTCAGATGGTGTGCAGACTTCATAAGGCTATCTATGACCTTAAACAAAGTCCACGGGTATGGTTCCAGAAGCTGTCCCAGCTGATTGAACAACAGGGGTTCAAGAGATCAAATGCGGACCACTCATTGTTTATCCAGAAGACTCCTAGAGGTACGGTTGTCGTCATGGTATATGTTGATGACATTCTGGTTACAGGAGATGATGCTCAGGGAATTGAGATGACCAAATCTCTTTTGGGAAGTCAGTTTATTACGAAGGATCTAGGCATGATCCGATATTTTCTGGGGATAGAATTTGCAAGAAATGCACAAGGAATGGTGATGACTCAAAGAAAATACGTCACAGACTTGCTAGTTGAAACTGGAATGGATGGATGCAGACCGTCAAGCACGCCTATGGACCCAAGCATGAAGCTGTATGACAATGATACCGAAGAGGTGGACAAAAGAAGATACAGAGAAATGGTGGGTAAGCTTCTATACATCATCATAACTCGACCGGATATTGCTTTTGCAGTAAACCGGGTGAGTCAATTTATGGAGCAGCCTAGGCAAGTTCATATGGAAGCCGTGTATATGATATTGAGATATCTGAAGTCTTCCCCAGGCACAGGTTTGCTATTTAGAAAAGATACGGATCTGTCTATTTCAGCTTGTGCAGATGCAGACTATGCAGGATGTCCAAAGGATCGTAAATCTACGTCCGGATTTGCTATCTTCATAGGAAACTCTTTGGTTTCTTGGAAAAGCAAGAAACAGACAGTTGTGGCGAGATCCAGTGCTGAATCCGAATACAGAGCCATGGCACAAGCAAGCGCAGAAATGATGTGGGTTCGAGCGGTCTTAGAAGACTTGAATGTAAATGTCTCCTTGCCCATGAATCTTCAATGTGACAACCAGGCAGCATTGTTCATTGCCAATAATCCGGCTTTTCATGAAAGAACAAAGTATATCGAGGTAGATTGTCACTATACTAGAGACATGATCCAGAAGGGCTTGATTTCCACTTCACATGTCAGTTCAGAGGATCAGACTGCAGATATATTTACCAAGCCATTGCTCAGAGGACCTTTCCAGAGATGTTCTTCCAAGCTGAGCATGATTGATATCTATGCTCCGTCTTGAGGGGGAGTGTAGAGGTTTAACTTATGTCATGATGTACTGTTACGTATTTCTTATTTAGTTCATGTACGTCTATGTAATTTACCCAAGGGTTTTCTCTCTATATAAGAGACCCGAGGGCTCTATGGAATAATATAACAAAGAGTCTTTGACTCTGACAGTATGTAAACTCCACAAGGCCACATATGGCCTTAAGCAGAGTCCAAGGGCTTGGTTCCAGAAGTTCTCGGAGTTGATTGAACAACAGGACTTTGTCAGATCTACTGCAGAACATTCTCTTTTTGTTAAGAGAACCCAGAAAAGTACGGTTGCTATTTTGGTCTATGTGGATGATATTATTGGTACATGCAGTGATAACCAAGGTATTCAGGCGGCACGGCTTTCTCGGACAACAGCTTGTGACCAAGGATCTTGGAAAGCTGCGATATTTTCTTGGCCTAGAATTTGCAAGAAATAAACAGGGAATGGTAATGCAACAACAACAACAAAGCCTTTTCCCACAATTAAGCAGGGTCAGCAACATGGATTCTTCGGCTCCATTCAAATCTATCTTAGGTCAATCTCGAGCTTATATTCAAAAAAACTAAAATCCCTAAATATGTCATTGATCTTCTATCTTGGATCAATCTACTCCAATGGATCCCAATGCTAGGTTATATGATGATGACTCTGCGGAGGTGGATAAGAGACAGTACAGGGACTGGTAGGAAAGCTATTGTATGTCACTGTTACCAGACCTGATATATCGTTTGCTGTCAGCAGGGTCAGCCAGTTTATGGAGCAGCCTAGACAGGCTCACATGGATGCAGTCAACATGATCTTGAGGTATTTCAAGTCTTCTCCAGGTGCAGGATTTCTATTCAGGAGAGACACGTCTCTTGCAGTTTCAGGATGTAAGGATGCAAACTATGTGAGGTGTCCCAAGGACAGGAAGTCTACTTCAGGCTTCATTGTGTTTGTGGGCAACTCATTGGTTTCATGGAAGAGCAAGTAACAGACGGTTGTGACCAGATCTAGCGTTGAATCAGAATATAGGCCATGGCCCAAGGAAGCACAGAAATAATGTGGGTTAAGTCCATTCTAACTGACCTAAATATTGAGGGGCCTCTTCCGATGCACATTAAATGTGATAACCAAGCTGCTCTATTCATAGCTAATAATCTAGCTTTTCATGAAAGAACAAAGCACATTGAGGTTGTTGCCATTACACCCGTGATTTGATTCAAAAAGGGTTCATATTCACTTCTCATGTTGATTCAGGCGATCAGATTGCCGACATCTTTATCAAAGCTCTTGCAAAGGGATCTTCTCATCATTGTTGTTCCAAGCTGAGCATGATAGATATATATGCTCCATCTTGAGGGGGAGTGTTGAGATATTTTAATCTCTCTATTGTTATCTTGTAATTTTCTTTTTCTATTGTCTCTTTATGTGTAATTTTCCCATAGAGTTTTTCTCATGTATAAGATAACTCTATGGCTACGGTAATCGCATCCCTTTCATTTCAATCCTTTCCACAAGGGGGAGTGTTGAGATATTAGTTATCTTTTTATTCTTTTATGTATTCTTTATTCTTTCTATCCTTTGTATGTAATTTGGCCAACAGGTTTCTCCCCTATATAAGAGAACCCTACGGCCTCATGAATAAACAAGTAATTGTTCTCTAAACAAAAGAACCATCTCATCGCGGAATTTAGAGGGGTATGAAGAACACCACAATTCGACAAGCGAAAAGAAAAAACACAAGAATTGCTAGCAAAACTACCTTAAGAACCACTAATCAACCACCCTTAATCCAGCTAGCTTCCACTCATAGTCTCCAATAAGGGCATCCCTATGGCATGGTTTTCAGTATTGCTGAAATAAAACAGGCGAACAAATATTATGAGGCTCCAAGGTTCTTTTCATATCGAGAAGAAACCCTACATGTGAAAACAGGTTTCCTGATTGGGCTACATATATGCCCCATTATAAACAAACAAGAAGAGAAAAAGGTCACCATATTAAATAAACTACTACTATAATACCCCCATCAAGTCGGAGCATAAAATTCGATCAAGCTCATCTTGGATGAACGCTTGTGGAATGGTCCCTTGACAAATGCTTCAATATATTTGTCAGATTTTTATTCTAACGAACTTACGTGTGTTCTACTGAACTGACGCGAGAAGTAGATATGAAGCTTTTCTGAATCATGTTCGTGATTTAATGACAATCAACCTCAATGTATTTGTCCCACTCATAAATATGAGATTGTTGATGAATAAATCTTCCCACTTATTACACATAAGATGCATAAGGACATGCATATTTGATCCGAGTTGCACCCTTTGGAAACTCTTCACGGATGAGGAGAACGGTCGAGAGACTTTTAGAGGATGGGTGGTCTCTTGTCGAGAAAAGGAGACATGGCGTGGGGAGAAGACAATCGCACGCATGTCAGGCCGTGGGTGGAACGATTTCGAGGAAGATGTTTGAGATGTGGTAGCGGGGGGCATCGAGTGGTTGTTTGTCATGGCCTCATACGATGTTTCTCGTGTGATGGTTTTGGTCATCGAAGGTAGAATTTCTCTTCCAAGAAGAGTTAGCATTCACGTGTAGAGGTTGCAACTGCAGACGGAGATCGAATCATTGTTGGAGTTGGAGGAAAGTAATTGTGTCTCTCAGATGCAATGACAAATATCGGATCGGTAATCAGGGTGTCGTTCGTCGAGGATGTGACGTGCATCGAGGGTTCTGTGATCTGCGCAAGGGGCTTATCATAGGAAGATGTGAAAAAGCTGCTGAGTTTGAGTCATGGCGTAAAGAGAACTTAGGGAAGGGTGCATTGGAGGAAGTCGTTGTTGTATGATGGTGTGTTAAGCAGTCGATCAAATATTCTACTTCGGATTCGAGGAATTCCCTTTATCTATCGAAGGCACGAAATCTTGCAGAGATGATGTCTTTGATTGGCAAGGTTGTTGAAATCGTGTGTAAAGGGTTGAGCGGTGCACGTGTGCACACTCCATTTTTGCACGTCTAGAAGAAGGCCAAGCGGTGCACGTGTGCACACTCCATTTTTGCAAAATGGACCCACCTTTGCTTCAATGGTTGGTTCGGGGACAACGGGCTAAGTTGGTTGTGGTTTATCGGGTCAGGAGAGGCAATCTAGGCTGAGTCTGATTAATGGGTTTGGATGTGATGGCGTTGTTTTCAGGTCAGAGGCGATAAATAAATGTGAAGTTGGCATCAGAGATGGGTCAAGCACTCGTTTCGGTCCGACAACTTGGGTTGAAGGCAATAGCCATATTACCGGGTCAGATGCGGATGCTGGGATCAGATCCTCGGCTTATGTTGGTCCCTTCTCTCGACAACGGAAGGGACCCGATAGGATCGATCCTTAGCATGGGATTCACGACCCGAAAGGATGTGATGGAGAAGTCGCCTAGGGCTTTCGCGCCTTGCAGCTCTTTAAGGGCCTCTTGGAGGGGTGCCTCTCGTGGGTTGCACACCCGTTCTTCAGTAGGGGAAAGATTTGGAAGGAGCTACTCCCGTTTGCAGGTTGGAGAGCGGCAGAGGCGATGAAAGTTGGAGCTTTATAGGGCACTAGAGCATTCGGCTGGTGGAGGTGGGTTAGAACTGTGGCATGGGGCACACTCGGTCTTAGCGAGCGGTGTTGGGGAGAGGATGGCATAGTTGGGAGTAAAGGAGGGGAGTATATCCGTAGATCTGGGAGGTGGAGTTGCTAGGCCTAACTGGGTGGATGTGGAGAAGGACCTGGCGGAATGTATGGGGGTTGTTCTGCCACGCTGGATTAAGACAGTTTCGCAATGCACATTGTATCATGGAATGTATGGAATGAGGGAGGCATGGGAAGGCCAGAGAAGGTGGGGATGCGAGATTTATTGATAGAGGCTAAAGCAGATATAGTCACGATTCAAGAACCAAAAACTTCCCAGGGAAGTGATTTATTTTGAAGGAATATTGGGGGGTCGCAGATATATGATTTTGTTAACGTATACAATAATAGTAGTAACTGTACTGTTCCTTATGTTGTTTTTATTCATAGTATGCTTTATGTAATTTACCCATAGGCTACTCTCCTATATAAGAGAGCCTAGGGTTCATGGAATAAACAAGTTATTCATTTTTCCCAACATGGTATCAGAGCGACGGTCCTACACCGGAGTTCTTGAAACCCTAACCCTAATCCCACCCCCACCCGCCAGCCTCTTCCTCGTCGATCGGCGCCGCCTCTCCTCTCCGATCGACGCCGCCTCTCTCTCTCCTTCTTGGGTTGCGCGCACTGCGCCATCTTCTCGCCTGCGTGCGGTGCATCGCCATCGCCAGTGCACGCACTGCAAGCGCTCCTTGCAACGGTAGCGCTCCAGCAGCAGTGGTACCGCTTAGCGCATCGTGCGCACCAGTGCACCAGCGCACACTGCGCTCTTGCGCTCCTGCCTCTTCTCTCGTGCGCACATAGCGCACTAGCGCATATCCCAGGGGCTTCCGTGGCACCCTAGCGTGCATCCCAACACGCCAAACAGTGCGCATATTGCGCATATTCATCCAACACACCAGTAGGTTGTACGGGGGCACGCATCAGCCCTAGAGCGCACACCTTAGTCTACATGGGTTTAGTTGCTTGAGGTCTACACGAGCAACTAAACCCGTCTATGTCTTTGTAGACAAATCATATTCTCTATCAATCGTTCCAGTCTTCAATATCAAGTATGTCCGAAAGCAAGGCAGATATTCCATCTAGTGGCGCATTCCGTGGTCCAGCGCCGATTGTCAAGATGGACGGTACCAACTATGAACTGTGGACGATGCAGTTCATGAGTATGAAGAAGTCTACAGGTAAGAAGCACATTCTTACCGAACCAGAGCCTGCTGAGAAGACTGGAACCTATGCCTCCTGGGAGGCTGAAGACGCATACGCCAAAGTTTGGCTATCTGGCACGTTGGCAATTGAGATTGCCAATGACATCCTCCATCAACCCACAGCGAAGGACATGTGGGACATTCTGGTGGCTACATATTCCCAGGCAAAGAATGAGACAAAGATTCTGCAACTCCAGCATGATATCTTCACCATCAAGCAGAATGGTCGCCCTCTACATTCTCTCTATACGTCACTGAGAGGGATGTTCGAGAAGCTATATAGCTTCATTCCCTTGACAGCCACGCCAGAACAGCAGAAGACATATAGGAACGCTACTATGATAGGAGTGTTCCTAGCTGCACTTGATCCTGAGTACGAGGCAGCACGATCACAGATTTTGGCCGACTCTACAATTCCTCCAATGGAGGAAGCCTTCCATAGACTGAGTCGAATTACAGTTCCCTCAACTGCTGCAAGTCAGAATCCTTCAGCCATGGCAGCAACCAGAGGTCGTGGCTCTCATTACCAGGGCCGTGGACGTGGACCCCGTGGGAGGAGTGGCCGCACTAGGCCAACATGCACCTACTGCCACCGGGTTGGACATAATGAAGATACATGCTATTCAAAGCATGGATTTCCTGCATCCGCACGAGCTGCTGAGCAGATAGAGCCCCCATCTGCTGCTACCTTGGATCAGCGATTTGATGATCTAGTTGCCCGTCTGAGGGGCATTATCCCACCATCGGGTCCAGCACCGACTACAGAGAGTCATTCTGATGCGGCTGCTTCTGCCTCCACGTCTACCAGTGCTTCAGGTAGTATACTTACACTTCACAGTAGTAGTCCTGATACATTGCCATGGATTATGGACTCAGGCGCTACACATCACCTATGTGGCGACCAAAGTCTACTTACAGGTTATACCCAGATCCCTCCAGGACGGACAGTTGTCATTGCAAATGGCACACATTCCCCCATCACTGGTCAGGGGGAGATTAGATTGACACCGTCTATGCAGCTCAAGAATGTGCTACATGCACCTGATTTTTCAATGAATCTATTGTCAATTAGTCGGATTACGAAGGATCTCCATTGTCGGGCAGTTTTTGATTCATCTTCTTTGATTTTTCAGGACATCCATACGGGCAACGTGATTGGTCGTGGCTATGAGCAAGGAGGCCTTTACCGCCTGAATCAGACCCCATTTGCTGGAACCACATCCTCTTCTTCTGGCCAAGTATCCCCTTTACTGTGGCATCTGCGTTTAGGTCATTTACCGCTTCAGAAGTTGCGTCGAGTATTGCCGTATAGTCTTCCTCACATATATGTTCAGTGTGAGGCATGTCAGTTGGGAAAGCATCACAGGTCGTTCTTTCCCATTCGTCCTGGTCGGAGTAGTACCTCCAAGTTTGAGTTATTTCATGTTGATGTCTGGGGTCCGAGTCGTGTACCTGATCATTAGGGACACAGATATTATATTGTATTTGTGGATGATTTTTCTAGAGTGTCGTGGGTGTTTCTGATGAAAAATAAATCTGAAGCCGGAAATATAATTATTCACTTCCTGAATGAAATCCAAAATGTTTTTTCTACGTCTGTGAAAAGTGTAAGAAGTGACAATGCTTTAGAGTTGTGCACTAATTTTCTTGCTAATTCCTACTCATCAAAAGGAATTATTCACCAAACATCTTGTGCCCATACATCTCAACAGAATGGGATTGCTGAAAGAAAACACTGTCACCTCCTTGATGTCACTAGATCTCTACTTATACAGAGTCATGTTCCATATTCCTACTGGGGTGATGCAGTTCTTACTGCATGTTACCTAATTAATCGGATGCCTTCGTCTGTCTTGAATGAACAGATTCCGTTCTCACTTATTTATCCTGACAAGGATCTGTTCACTCTCACTCCTCGTGTGTTTGGGTCGGTTGCGTTTGTCCATCAGTTGTCACCGGGTACTGACAAGCTCTCTCCTAGGGCTGTCAAGTGTGTCTTTGTCGGGTACTCCAGAACTCAAAAGGGGTACAAGTGCTTTGATCCTTTGCGTCGGCGGTATATGATTAGTGCAGATGTTACATTTTTTGAATCTAGTATGTATTTTTCAGCATCTGGAGACAATCAGCTTCCACCTACACCACCTGATGCCATATACATGACACCTAACCCACCTCAGATGCCATCATCAACAACTACACCACCATTACCACCACCACTACCACAACAGCCTATCTCACCATTCCCGTTCCATTATACCCGCAGGCCTCCTCCACCAGCTCATGGTCATGACTCGTCTGCTAGCTCGCCTATGGTATGTAATGAGAATATTAATGTTGATGGATCTGACGACATTTCTGAGCAGGATGTGTTGCAGGAGCCAGATGAGCCTACAACTGATTTGGATGTTCCCATTGCTTTACGGAAGTCGACGAGGAGTTGTGCCAAATATCTGTTATCCGCCTTTGTATCTTTTGAGCGGCTATATGGAGATTTCAGGTCGTTTGCTATGGCACTTTCAGCCATAGATATTCCACGGAATCATCATGAGGCTCTGCAGGATAGTAAATGGCGACTTGCAATGGAAGAAGAAATGGCCGCACTTCAGTCCAGAGGAACTTGGACTTTGGTTCCTATACCTCCAGATGTGAACCCAGTAAGCTGCAAGTGGGTGTTCACAGTGAAGCAAAATGCAGATGGCTCCATTGACAGGTACAAGGCACGTCTGGTGGCACGTGGCTTGACACAAACATATGGGGTGGATTATCTTGACACATTCTCGCCAGTGGCACGTCATTCCACCCTCAGGATCTTGCTGTCAGTTGCAGTTGCTCGAGACTGGCCGCTCCATCAGTTGGACGTGAAGAATGCATTTCTATATGGAGATTTGCAGGAAGAGGTGTATATGCAACAGCCACATGGTTTTGCTGTTGAGGGGGAGTGCTCCAAGGTATGCAGGTTGCATAAGGCTATCTATGGCCTTAAGCAGAGTCCCAGAGCATGGTTTCAGAAGCTCTCGGATCTCTTCAACAAACAAGGATACAAACGCTCCAATGCTGATCATTCCTTGTTTGTACAGAAAACAATGAGAGGTATCATTGTCATTATGGTTTATGTTGATGACATCTTGGTTACAGGAGATGATGAGCAGGGCATAAGGCAGGCGAAAGAAATGCTGGGTAATGAGTTTGTCACTAAGGATCTTGGGGTCCTTAGATACTTTCTGGGGCTTGAATTTGCCAGAAATTCCTATGGGCTAGTCATGTCTCAAAGGAAATATGTTACAGATCTGTTGAGTGAAACAGGTATGCTCGAATGTCGACCTGCTACGACACCAATGGACCCCAGCATGAAGCTTTATGAAGATAACACAGAGGAGGTGGACAGGAGAAGATATAGAGAACTGGTAGGCAAACTGTTGTATGTCACGATCACTAGGCCAGATATATTATTTGCATTGAGCCGTGTGAGCCAGTTCATGGAGCAACCACGCCAGGTGCATATGGATGCAATACATATGATACTTAGATATCTCAAATCTTCTCCAGGTGCAGGTCTGTTATTCAAGAAAGGAAAGGGGATTTCTATCTCAGCATGTGCAGATGCAGACTATGCAGGATGTCCCAAGGATAGGAAGTCCACCTCAGGGTATGTTGTCTATGTTGGAGATGCACTAGTCTCATGGAGGAGCAAGAAACAAACTGTGGTAGCTAGATCTAGTGTTGAATTCGAATATAGGGCTATGGCCCAGGCTACTACAGAGATGATGTGGGTGAAAGCTGTGCTGACAGATCTATGTTTAGATGTACAACTTCCTATGAACTTGGAATGTGATAATCAGGCTGCTTTGTTTATTGCAAACAATCCTGCATTCCATGAGCGGACCAAGCATATTGAGGTGGACTGTCACTTCATACGTGATATGATTCAGAAAGGATTCATTGCTACATCTCATGTTACTTCAGAGAATCAGACTACAGGCATATTCACCAAGGCATTGCTACGAGGTCCATTTCAGAAGTGTGCTTCCAAGCTGAGCATGATTGATATCTATGCTCCATCTTGAGGGGGAGTGTTAACGTATACAATAATAGTAGTAACTGTATTGTTCCTTATGTTGTTTTTATTCATAGTATGCTTTATGTAATTTACCCATAGGCTACTCTCCTATATAAGAGAGCCTAGGGTTCATGGAATAAACAAGTTATTCATTTTTCCCAACAGATTTTGTATGTATTGACCCAGTTAGGGCGTATGGTGGCATCACCACAGGTTGGAATGAGGATAGATTCGTGATGGAGTCGAAATTGATCAGGGGCAGTCACTCTATCACTGTTAAACTAAGGAGGAAAGCTGATGATACAATTTTCATGTTTGAAAATGTATACAGGCCGGTTAATGGGCGAATATCTTGAATCTTAATGATGACTTGAGAAGTGCCCGGGCATCCATTCCTTCCGATTCGTGGATTATTGGTGGCGACTTCAATGTGACTCTTCGTCCGGAGAATAGACCAAGAATGAGAGAGGGAGAGGATGTGGGATCAGAGGAGCTATTGTATATGGTTTACATGCTTGGCCTGACAATCATGGATGTTGCAGGTTGTACTTATATATGGAGGAGTTCCTGAGCAAGATCCATGATTGACATATTCATGATATCCGTTGAAACGGCTTCGGTGTTTCCTTTGACAAGGGCTTGGGCACTTCCTCATACACACTCTGATCATACTCCATCACTGTGGTCTTCATGGGAGAAGGTGAGGCCAAGATCTTTCTTTAGATTCGAACATGCTTGGTGGATGGAAGAAGGTTTTCGGGACAGGATCAGAATGTTTTGGGAGGGGCGCATGGTAGTGGCTCGACGACATTTAGATTGGCGGCTAAAATGATGGAGCTCTGTAGATTTCTCTTGGCATATAGGAGAAGTGTCTGTGAACAGCGTAGCAACAGGAAGGTGAATGCTCAAGAGGAGAATAGGAGGTTCGACAAGCTGGAGGATGGGAGGGAGTTAGCGGTGGAAGAGATTGATGAGAGAGCCAGACACATGTGCGGCGTGGTTATGGTGGATAAGAAGGTTGAGGTTGAATAGAGGTAGATATCGCGGCAATGTTGGTTGGAGGGGGATGCCAACACCCGATTTTTTCACTAGTGGCGTCGGGAAGGAGGCGAAACTGCATTCATGAATTGAAGTAGGGGGAGTGCAGCTGCGGAGGGAGCAAGAGGTGGGAAGAGCACTTCGCTCTCACTTTCCGACGGTTAGCAGGATACTGACTCGGTCGGGTTGGGGTTGGCAAAGGAAGGGAGTTGGGAGGAGAATCTTAGTGGAGTAGGCAGAAGCATGACGATTCCCTTTACGGAGGAGGAGGTGAAGAAGGCAGTGTTTGACCTGAACACTGATAGGGCCCCTGGATCGGATTGATTCCCGATCTTTTTTTAGAATTATGGCAGGTGATCAAGGAAGATGTTATGGGGATGCTTCATGAATTTAACGGACATAATTTCGGGTTTGAGCGTCTGAACAAGGCCCTCCTATTTCTATTGCCAAAGCAGGAGGTGCCCTGCAAGGTTAATGATTATATATCAATTGCGCTCTCTAATGTTGTCTACCTTATTATGGCAAAGGTCCTTGCGAGCAGGCATCGTTCCACCCTATATGATATAATATCCCCGTTGCATTATACCGGGCAGATGTGTGGCGAATGGTCTATTTCTCGCTAAAGAAATGGTTCTTGATTGGAGGAGCAAGGGGAAGGGGGTGTTGTGGAAAGCGGACTTCTCCAAGGCTTATGGTTGCGTCGATGGGCGATTTCTTTGGAGATCTTTGCATAAACGAGGCTTTCTAGAAATGTGGATCACGTGGATGAAATACTACAGCCTCGTACTCGGTTCTGGTTAATGGACGTCCGGAGGGTGGATACTTTCAGCCACAGAGAGGAGTTCGACAGGGATGGTCATTGGCACCGTTACTCCTTGTGATTGTGGCTGATGCATTGGCAGTTATGATGTGGTTGGCCTCGGAAGGGGGATGATTCTCCGGATACTGCAATGGGATGTTTCTATTCTGCTTCTCCGGTATGCTTATGATATGATAATATTTCTGGTTGGATGACCGGATGTGTCGAAGAGAGTTGAGTTAATCATGGACATATGTGGTGACATTTCGGGTATGCAGATTAACAGGAAAAGTATGGTTGTGCCATTCTGGCTTTCACATCCAAAGGTACAGGAGGTGGGAGAGGTACTGCAGTGCCCGATCGGAGAGTTACCATCACATACCCGGGGCTTCCATTGGTGGCGGGGAAAATTTCAGCTAGCAACTTTAGAACGGTGATGGCTAGGTTGGAAGATAAATTTGCGGGATGGAAAGCAGTGACGTCTCCAGGGGGTAAGCTGGTGTTGCTCAAGCATGTCCTTTCCGCTATTCCCATCTTCTTTTGCTACATTCGGGTGATGCCTTTGAGGGTACGTAGAAGAACGGACACTTTGATGAGATGTTTTTTTCTGGTCAGATGGGAAACAGGAGAAGACGGGGATTCATCTCACTGACTAGGGAATTGTTACAATGGCGAAGGAGGGCAGGCTTGGTGTGTTAAGGTGGAATGCATGAATAAGGCACTGATTGCTAAATGGGTTTTGGTGTGTTGTTTGTTTTTTTAAGACCAAAAGAGGGGGTAACATGCTAAGGTGTCCTCCCCATGAAATTAATTAAAGAAAGAGAAATGGAAATAGAAAAAAAAACAACAAAAGAAACAACAAAAAGGGTCATAAAGATGACCATGCTTCCACAAAAGCCTTGGACTGAGATAACACATTTTCCCTATAGAACCTGCAGCCCGAGAACACCAAAGCATTTCTCTCCAACCAAATACTCCATAGCAATAGCATAGGACCCAACACCTCCGCCCGCGGTTTGGGTGGAGTAGACCGGAATGCCTCCCGAAAGGCGTCGAAAGATGACGCGTCAACCCAGTCGAGTCCCAGGTCGAGCCACGAATCCGCAGTGCATGGACAATTAAAGAACAAATGATCCACCGACTCGATGGCCACCCCATACAGGTAACAGGAATCCGAAGTAGAGCCCAAAAACCGCACGCACCGGTCCCGATCATTAAACGCTTCGCCTGAGAAGCCATAGAAAGAACCCGATGCGTTCAGGGAGGTGAAGCCCCCAAATCAAGGAGCAGTCCTTAGTGAGGGCCTCGGATGGACCGGGCGGCGGCCTCCGAATAGCTGCATAAGCCTTCTTGACCGAAAAACGAGCGCCTCTCCTCGCCCCCCTCTGGGGCTCTCGCAGCCGGCCAGAGAATCGCACAGGCGAAGGAAATCATCTAGTCTTTGATCCGAAAAGTTTGTGCAAAAACTTGGCATCCAGTTCCCATCACACCACACATCGGCAACTTTAACCTCCATGTCTGTCGCCAAGGTGAAGAGCCTTGGGAAGAGAGAAGCGATCGTCCCCTCACCGGTCCAGTTGTCGAGCCAAAAAGCAAAAGAGAGGTCGTTACCCAAGATGGGCCGGAACAAGTCCTGAAAGCGAGGAAGCAGCGAGAGAATCCCCCTCCAAAATGGGGAAGATCGTACGCCCGTAATGGGCACAAGATCCAAGGGGCTCCGGCAATCGTAAATACGACGGATCAACTTGCAGCACAGATCCTCAGAGCTCCCCAAACACGGGAGATCCACTTCAGGAGTAATGCTTCATTCATAGCATTACGGTTACGAACACCCAACCCGCCTTCTGCTTTCGACAATGTGACCGAATCCCAATCAACAACATGTATGCCCCCGGTTGTCAGCTCGCTACTGCACCATAAGAATCTCATCATAAGTCCTTCAATACGTATACGAATCCCCTTCGGTAAAATTCTCGCAGACATGAAGAAGATGGGAATTGTCGCCAACACCGCTTTTAGAAGTACCAGCCTCCCCCCTGGAGAGGATGGAGGAACTCCACCCCGCCAACCTGCCCTCCATCTTCTCAACGACCGGGATCCAATCCGCCAACCTCGCCCGCCCGAAAGAAAGCGGCATCCCAAGGTAACGAACCGGCAGTTTGCCGCAACCCACCCCCAAGTCAGCAGAGCAAAAGCATGCCTCCTCCTCAGAGAAGGAAAAAGGCACCAAAATGGACTTGTCCCGATTTTGGACGAGACCCGACATTTCCCCAAAGAGTTCCAGCACGACAGCTACGATCCCAACCTCCTCCCTGCCGCCCTCCACGAAGAATAACGTGTCATCCGCATATTGTAGCAGTGGGATATTAAGATCGTCCCTGGAGAAACCCGAGAACAGGCCACAACGTTGCACCTGTTCCAACATGCATGCCAACGCGTCCGTCGCGATGACAAAAAGAAGCGGGGCAAGGGGGCACCCCTGCCTGATTCCCCTCTGAGGCTGGTAGAACCCGCCCTCCGGACGGCCATTTATAAGAACCGCCAGAGAAGCCATGGTAACACAACGCTTCATCCAAGATATCCAAGTGTCGGAGAATCCCCTCCTATGCAAAGCTTCCCAAAGGAAGCGCTAATCAAGAGTATCGTGGGCCTTGGCAAAGTCAACCTTTCATAGCATAGCCTTCTTACCAATCCTTTTCCACTCCGCCGCAATCCCTCTATAAACGGAGAAATATGGATTGCCTCCTCTCTATGGCAAGGTATAAGGATGATCATCCCGACTTTGATGGTGAAGTTACAGCCAATGATTGGAAATGGGGAGGTTTTTCGTTTTTGGTTGGATGACTGGACTGGAGAAGGAGCTCTGAGAGTACAATATCCACGACTTATGTCCATTACGAAAAATAAGGAGGCCATGTTATGATATCCACGACTTATAGTCAATGAACACCTGGCCCCCCACCTTTACAACGGAGTTCTCGGAGGAGCGCTAGGAGGAGTTCTTGAGGTTATAGAGGGATTTGGCAAACACGACAGGACCGTCCAGTGGAAGATATCACTTTAGATGGATCGCGGGCTGGTTTTCATAAAAAAGGGTTACCATCTCTTTGCAGTTGGATAGGCGAATGTGCATGAGGATATTCGTGCAGATGCAAACATTATTTGGAAGAGTAAATTGCCACAAAGAATCAAGGTGTTCATAAGGCTTCGGCGACCATGTCGTATCCTTACAAAGGATCGTCGGGATAGGTTGCTTCAAGTGGAAGCTCGAGGGTGTGATAGGTGTGGGTACAAACTGAGAAAGTGGACCATTTATTTTTTCAATGTGATTTTTCTGCTCGAATATGGAGGACGGTAGGGATACAATGGCTTAATGTAGACAGCAGTGCCTTCTTTTGGGCCTCAGTTCGAACAACTTGCGACAACTCACATGAGGACAGCCCTTTTCCCTTTGCTTCGATTTGGGTCATTTGGTGTGTTGGGAATGAGGTTATTTTTCGTGGTCAATTTTTTATTCTGAGAATGTACTTGAGAATTGTAGGGCCATGTGCTCGGCATGGTTGTTGTAAACTTATCTTCTTCTTATAATTTTATATAATTATATCGACGGATCCTAGCTCAGGATACCCACCCTCTTTTTTATCAAAAAATAAGAAGAAGCATCTTCGTAACTGACTTAAAACACATCATCTTAGTTTTGACCCGAGTCACGGCTTTGCACTCAGATTCTGCACTGGATCAGGCAATTATTGCATGCTTCTTACTTTTTCATGTGACTAGAGAACCACCAATGGAAACCGCAAAACATGTGGTGGACTTTTTGTCATTTGAACAACCATTGTAACCTACAATAGCTCAAACTAATATGGCAAGGTATGTCCCCTTGTAGAAGAGCAGTCCTATACTCGGTGAGGACTTCATGTACCTTAAAATCAATATGATTGCATCCATGTGGGCATTGTCGTGGTTGCACCATGAACTAGTTGATTCTATTCACAACAAAGGAGATATGAGGTCTAGTGATCGTCACATAGAAGAGCTTATCAATTAGCTCTTTATACCTCCTCTTGTCAAGTTCCTCGGTGTCATCATCAAAAAGTTTCATACTAGGGTCCATAGGAACAATAGCAGGTCTGCAATTCACCATGCAAGTTTCTGCAAGAAGATCTTTCGTATACTTTCTTTGACTCATCATGAACCCTCTTTGTTTTCTAGAAACTCTAGGCCAATGAAGTATAAAAACTCCTAAAGATCCTCGGTGATGAATTTGTTTCCCAAGGAATTCTTTTTTTTCGTCAATGTCCTTGTTGACATCTCCGGTATCGATGATATCATAAACATGCACCAGAGTGATAATCGTATCTCTTGCCATCATGTATACAGAAGCCATGCTATTTCATAAACTCTGAGAGCTTCTGGAACCATGCTCTTGAGCTTTGCTTTAGGACTAAGATAGCTTTATGGAGAAGCAACCCCCCCCCCTCAATAGCAAGCTTGTGTGGTTGCGGCGCGAAAGCTTCCTCTTGCAGGTCTCTATATAGAAACGCATTCTAGACATCTAGCTGAAATAACGATCAATCTCTGGTAACTACAATAAAGAGAAGAATCCAAAGAGTAGAATAACGTGTTACATGAGATAAAGTGTATGGATAATCCACATCATACATATGGGTGAACCCTTTTACCACAAGTCGAGCTTTGTAATGATCCATGCTACCATGTGTTCAATGCTTCATTGTGAATGCCTGCTAGGATGCACCAGCGAGGGAGCGACCAAGGTCACGGCATAAACTTTTTGTAGTTCTCTTAGAGAGAAGCAAAAAAGATATAACCAGAGAGAGTGTATGTCACATGCATGCGTCGACACCTCCGAAGAGCAATGGGCTAAGCAAGATCTTCGTATGGATCGTAGGGCACATCCTGTTAAACTATAACGCTTAGCTCGACTACATCACCCTGCTAAACAGAAATGTCAATCGTGCCATTGCTAGAAACCAAGTGTTTGGTATTTACCTAAGGCATGTTGGATGATGCGAAAGATACTGAAGCAAAGGGTTCTATAGCTCTTGATCTCCTAGAGTACACATTAAAAAATGTATCAACCTGAGTAGGAGGAGACGGAGAAGGAGAAGGTGGGTAGACTTTGATGTCTAACATAGATGATGTCATCATATCTCATATGGAAGAGAAATACATAACAGACTCAAAGAAGGTGATTTCAGCACTCGCATATTACTTCCTCCCGACATGGTCAAAGCATCGATACCCTTTTGGGGTTCATATCCCACAAAATGCACTTGATAGATCGAGGAGATAGCTTGTCTCAATCTGGACAAACACACAAGGAGTATGATAAAACAAATCCTTATCAGAAAACACAGTCGAAATAGCACACAAATAATCAGATAGCAAGCTATAAGAACGTCGTCTTCATAGTAAGATTGAGGAGTACGACTATGTATTAGGAGAGTCCTAGTGACATCCAAAAGATGCATGTGTTTCCTCTCAGCAACATGATTCTGCTGAGAGGTATAGGTACCCAAGGTTTGATGTAGAATCCCATGTGACATGAAAAACAGAGTTATGTCGCCAGTGCAAACTCTAGTACATTATCAGAATGCACATACTTGACAATTGCAAAAAAGGATTTCTTATTTCAATAATAGAAGTTTTCATAGTAAATTTTTTATAGATTCAGCTCTCAGCCAACGCCTTCGCATGCGCCACGACATTCTCAATGTAGAATCGATCCTGGCGGAACACCGCCTCGTTTCTTTCCAACCACATCGCCCGAATCATTGCAAGGCAACTTGATCTCTCCTTCTCCATGCCCTTCCAATCCACCCCATTGGATCTCCAGAATCCAGAAATGATGTCAGTGCACAATGCCTAATATCCAAAAAGGGCTCCAATCCCCCACAGAGCTCCCAAAAGTGAAGAAAAGGTGGTTGGCATCCTCTCCATTTCCAAAACAACGTGAGCAAGTCAGATCTGCCACTTGTGTGAATCGTGCAAATCTTTCTCCAATCAGCAATCTTCCCCTCATGAATAACCAAAGGATAACCTGCACACGAGTTGGAACCTTTCACTTCCATATTCGCATGCAATCCATGGTGCACCCCCCCGGGATCAAAGGTCAAGGGGCTCCTCAAGGCTTTTGTATGCCTTCCCCACCGAAAGTGAGCCATCATACCAAATCATGTATGTTAGTTGATGCTCAATATTGGCACTCGGGACATGTAACTGTGTCGTCTCTCGAACATACCCCTCAGACTGGAGTAAAACGAGTGGAGGCAACCATCTTGCTTTATCATCTAGATGTCATGCCGAAGCTAAGGAATTTTTGTCGCATTCTTCATCATGGAATACATTGTCGCAAGAATATTGTGCATCGCCTTCGCAGTGGGCCGATGCAGAACCTCATTAGCGGTCTATGTCATTGAAGTACCTGATAACCATACTCGAGCTCATATGTTGTCCTACTTCTACATTGTATTAGCACCAATATTTGTTAACCGACTCAAGCTCCATCAAAATGTAATCCTTGTTGTGACTTTCCATGATTCTCATAAACTGCATCATCCACAACTCGTAGTTTATCGCGTTCAGCTTGACGATAGAACATGGACCATTGATAACCTCAAGAGATGTAGTAGCATCTACCTTGTTCTCTGCCATGACACATGAAGAACAGGAAGGATTAATTTGAAGCTGAAACAATCTTCTCTACACAAGCAGAAAAAGGAGGTTGTGTGTGTTAACCTATATACACAACATAAACATTAGCCTTATAGGTACTCTACGATCCTAAATGTCGGATTTATATGATCAAATTCAGAGCAGACGGCCCCAAAATCCTGGATTTTCTATCAGTGAATGGGTCTCTTGCGAACGTGTCGGCACCTAAACAGTCCAGACAGCACTCGTCGCTGCATCTTGGTGCACATGAGATGGTGCTATGAGTGACCTCGTTACCCTGTTGATATCATTGCGCATCAGTGATAGAGGTGTCACCGCCGCACAGTTCTGTGTGCAGGCAATTCTTAGCGTCAGTGGTGCTTGTGCGCAAAGGATGTATGTGTGTGTGCATGCAAAAGACGGGAAGGAAGAGTTGGAGATTGGGTATGGTTTCAAGAATTCTCGTCAGGACCCCTTGGCTGGTGGGGGGCGATTTCAACGTCACTTTGCTCTCCTCTGATCGGTCGGGGGGAGGGGTGGCCAGGATTCCGGATCTAATCTCTTTATGGACACCATTAACTCGCTAGGCCTCGAGTGCATGGACGCCTCTGACGTTAATTTTACTTGGCGAAACTCCAGATCGCGCTCCAGACTTGACCGCTTCTTCGCCTCAAATGATCTGCTGGATGCTTATCCTTTGGCATCGGTGCTGGCCAAGCCTAGGTCCCTCTCTGATCACAACCCAATCCTATGGTCCTCTGGATCAACCCCGACCCAACGTGGTTTCTTTCGTTACGAGAAATGCTGGCTTTTAGAGGACGGCTTCCGGGAGTTGGTGATTTCGCATTGGTCTTCCACGGAGACTTCTGGTTCTGCGACTAATAGTTACTCTCAAAAATTAACCTCTTTGCGAAAAAGGCTGGCTACGTTCAAGCGTGATTCTAGGGCTGCCAGGCGTGCGGCGAGATTGAATGCAGAGGATGTCATTCGTAGGTTGGATGCCTTGGAGGACGATAGGAACCTCTCCACTCTTGAGCAGGAGGAGAGACTCGCGGCACAGAAGACGGTGGCTCTGGAGGACAAGAAACGTGTAACCGAATGGCGTCAGCGCTCGAGGACCTCGTGGATTAAAGAGGGAGATGCGAACACCGCTTTCTTCCATCGTATTGCCAATGGTAGGCGCAGAGGTAATGCTCTTCGTTCTATCACTATTGACGGGATTACAACCGAGGGGGACAAAGATATGGGAAACACGAATGCTGATCATTTCAGGGATAAACTTTCCTCTAAAATCCCGTGGGTTTGGAGATGGATGGGCCGCTGCTCCAGACTGCTCGATTCACCTTCCGCTGCCACTCTCATTCGTTATATTTCAATTGAGGAGGTTAAAGATGCTGTCTGGGATCTGAACCTTGATGCCGCCCCCGGCCCTGACGGTTTTCCTATCTCTTTTATAGGGACTTCTGGGACCTTGTTGGCCCCGAAGTCCTCGAGGTGATGCGTGAATTCAGTTGTGGGAACCGGGGTTTTGATCGCATTAACAGGGAGCTGCTTGTTCTTATTCCTAAGCCTGCTTCGTCTACCTCGATTGGGGACTATCGCCGAATTGCAATTTCAAATGCTATTTATCTTATTGTGGCCAAGGTTCTTGCCACTAGATTAGTTAGCGTCATTGATGCCTTGGCTTCGCCGGCCCAATCCGCCTTCATCCCGGGTCGCCAGATATCGGACTGCACAAATCTTGCATCGGAGCTCATCGCGGATTGGCGCAGGCGGGGATCAATGCCATTTTATGGAAAGTGGACTTTGCTAAGGCTTTCGACAGCCTTGATTGGAGATTTTTATGGTCTGTTATGAAGAGATTATGCTTCCCTGAGATTTGGATTACGTGGATTAGGCGTTGTATTACCACGGCCTCGTTTACGGTTCTTATCAATGGCAAACCCGAAGGGGGGTGGATCCAACCGCAGAAAGGTGTGCGCCAAGGCTGCCCCCTCGCTCCCCTACTATTCATCCTGGCGGTTGATATCCTTGCTGACATGGCCAAGGGCGTGATTGACCATGGACTTTCTGGTTGCTACACCAGAGGCGTTTTGCAAATTCCTATTATCCAGTATGCGGATGACACTCTTTTCCTCATTGAGGGCGGGGTCCAGGAAGCAAGCGAAATGGCCACGACGCTTGAAATTTTCTCCGAGCTATCTGGGTTGTGCAAAAACAACAACAAATCTACTTTTGTCACTTTTGGTGCTGCAAAACTATTGATAGATGGATTGAGTACCGCTTTGGGGTCTGCATGCGTTGAGCTCCCTATGGACTACCTCGGAATGCCTCTTTCTTTGGGGATGGCGCGGCTCCGCGATTGGCTGAAAGTGGTGGAGAATCTCGACTCGAGATTGGCAGGTTGGAAAGCTAACATTCTTTCAAGAGGTGGTAGATTGGTTCTTCTCAAGGCCGTGCTTTCGGTCATTCATGTCTACTTTCTTGCTTCCCGCAAGATCCCGAAGGGAATTCGCGCAAGGTTGGAAAAGAAGATGTGCGGCTTTCTTTGGGGCAACAGTGCCACTGGAAGGGGGGCATCCACTTAGTCAGTTGGGAGGATATTCAACGCTCCAAACTTTGGGGTGGGGCTGGATGTGAGATCCCTGGAGGACTTCAACGAGGCTCTTCTGCTCAAATGGGCTAGCAGGGTTTGGGGCTCGGGTAACGACCTCGTTGTTATGGCTATTCGCGAGATTTATGGAGTTAAGGGCATGCCTCATTCGCAGCCTATTAATTGCAGCTCCATTACGCCTTCCTGGAGGGGCGTCACGAAAGTTTTCTTGAAAAATCTTCATATGTTCAAGCCTGTTATGGGGGGTGGAAATGATTTTATTTTTTGGATGGACGATTGGTCGGGGGCGGGTGCTCTCTCTACTCGCTTTCCCCGCCTCTTTGCCTTGGCAACTGACAAGCTTTGCTCGGTGGCGCGCTGCTGGGTTGATGGTACCTGGTGCCCCACCTTCTCCACCAATTTCTCCGACGAAAGATTCGTTGAGTTTCTTGATCTCCTCGAGACCTTGAGGAACGTGGGAGCTCCCAACGGGGGTAGAGATCACTGGGAATGGAAAGCATGCCCTTTCTCGGTTAAGGGGGCATATGGGGCTATCTGCAGACCCCCGCCGGCGAACTCGGATTCCCTGGTCAGGGATTGCACTTCAATTTGGTCCCTTCGCCTCCCGGAGCATGTGGGGATTTTCTTGCGGCTCTTTCGGCGCAAGCGGCTCTTGACTCGCGACCGGTGCGTCAGGCTTTTGGGTGTATTTGCGGACAGATGTTTGATCTGTGACAATGCGATCGAGACAATTGATCACCTTTTCTTTGCTTGTTCTGTGGTATCTCAGATCTGGCTGAACTCGGAGATCCCATGGTGCCGGTTAGATGACTTCCATTCGTTTTGGAATTCGATCCACCTGAACAAGGACAGACCTAGAACAGATCGTCTTCTTCCGATGGCTTACCTTTGGGCGATTTGGCGTGGCAGAAACGACCTCCTATTCTCCGGGCAAAGATTTTATGAGGAGAACGTGGCTTTCCTTGCGAAAAGGCTAGTCGAGGATTGGATGTTGTAGCGCTTTTGCTCTGTTTGGGAGGGCTTCTTTTATTTTTTGGAAGGAGGGGTTATTCTGTTCTTAAAACTGTACTTTCCCTTATTTCGCTTTTTGTTATAAATAAATTTTTGATGGGGAGGGTGCCTCCGAGCACTGCCCCCTGACCAGCAGACTTTCAAAAAAAAGAATTCTCGTGGCTCTAGTCCGAGGCCACTGCTCTAATACCATGCGAAAATAAAAATGAGTGGTTTATTGTGAGCCTGAGCGTTCCCTTTATACAGAGAGAACCTAGAGGTGAAGAAGATTGCCTTGTTAGGCTAGGTAGGTGCCCTATTGGGCTTACACATAAAAAGAAAGAAAAGGTTGTCATAATACTATAAATGTATTAAACTATAACAAGAAAAAATAGTACTATAGTTGGATATTACATGTAGTTAATTTTTTCCCTTTAGAATGCTCATTTTCCACTTAAAAGAATAAAGGGTTCAAAAATGCCTTTCAAAATCAAATGAAATTTTCTAAAATTAAAGTAAAAAGATCAAGCCGAATAAGAAAATAATTTATATATACCAAATAAATTTTAATAAAAATAAAATACATATAACATCTCAAAAAACTAAAACCGCCAAAAACACAATCAAGGTACAAAATTGACTACGTATTTTTCCACGTGTACACACACCTAGGACCTATCATACCTATCTAGCGTCTCCCTAAATTCGACACTCCTTTTCTTGTCGCTCATACATATATTTTGAAGAGTATTTTTTTTTTTGAAATTTCACCTAGGATCGAGTTACTTTAACATATACAATAGGCCTGAAAACCTGCATTTTAAAACATCAATTCTGGGTGATTTCAAATTACATGCAATCTCCACGAACACATCAAACAAGCAACCTCATTCAAGGTTGTCTGCCACAGTGGATGTCACCGCTCTCACCATGGATAATGCCACAATCATGGAATGAAATTTCGCGAAATTTCGTCAAAATTTCGGTTTCGATAGGTCATGCATATCGAAACTCTTATATATATATATATATCGATTTCCCGGATTTCGACCGAAATTTCGGTGATATTTCGACATTTCGATCCATTTCGATTGAAATTCATGGATCTCAGTACAAAATTTCCTGGATTTCGACCGAAATTTTGGTGATATTTCGACATATCGACCTATTTCGGTTGGAATTCATGGATACATGGTATGTTGAGACAAGATGGTACATACATCGATTATTCAACTTGGGGAGCTTCCTCCCCTTTGGGTTTAAGCAATGAAGATGAAAAAACGCTATACCTTCTATATATTTGATATAGCTTGTTCCTTTCATTTGTTTGTCATTTATCTTCGTAAATAGATGCATCTTTATTGTAAGTATGTAATTAATTCTGTAATTCATTCGAACTTTGTCTGTGACGGTTATTTCTATGAACAAAACATTGTTTAATTACTCATTATCTACATTTTTAAATAAAAAATTCTTTTCTATTTTTATGAACAAAAGATGTCTTCTAAGTGTTGTTAACTTAGTTATTTTGATTTCCACTTCCAGTATTTATCAGACTGCTCAACAATATTCTGATATGACCGATATGGTGTGATATAAGGCGCATGGATGAGAGATGTGTGTGATATAAGTGTGCATTTGTAAGATGTTTTAAGATCTTGGATTGGATGATATTAATTTCCAGTACATATCATTCAAGAATCAACATTAATATCGATTTGACCAATATGACCAATATGACCAATATGTGCGATCTAAGGGGCATATATAAGCAATATGTGTGATATAAGTGTGTATTTGTAAGCTATTTATTGTTGTAATAACTCAGAAGATCTTAATTTCCAAAAAAAATCATCGAAAAATGGCTTTTTTGAGTCATTTTCGACATTTCCACCGAAATGGTCGAAATTTCCCTTCGGTTTTGGAGGGGATCGAAACGAAATCGAAATCAAGACTTCGAACCTTGGCCACAATTATCGTAATAAATCCCAAAATCCAAGTAGGGTTGCTAACTGAATTGAATCATTCGAATTCGATTAGGATTCGTTCAATAAAAAATCGAAAAAAGTTCGATTTGAAATCAAATGAACTGAATTTGAATTTAACTTGTGGATTCGATTCCCAAATGAATTGAATCTGAATTCACTTGGATTTGTTCGATAACAATTCGATTCGATTCGATACATACACATATATATAATATGGTATGAAGCATCATATATATATATATATATATATGTAAATAAATGTAGCATATATTTTGTAAATTCCCCATAAATGATTCAAAACTTAATATAATAAATAAAATTTTTCATCATCTTATTCTAAACATCTCAATTCTAGGATGCTTATTACATACATCATACCACCTCTTTACTCCCTCAAATTCTCTCCCCCCTCATCACTCATGAGAAAAAACCCTAACATTTGCTTCTGCTCTCCAACGCCGCCAGCTCCAACCTCCCACTCATGCTCGTTCTCTCCAATGTTGCTAGCTCCAGTCTCCCGCTACTGCTCGCTCTCTCCAACGTCGTCGGCTCCGGCCTCCTACTTCTTCTCGCTCTCTCCAATGCCGTTGGCTCTAGTCTCCCACTCTTGCTCACTCCTACCATTGACAACATCACCCTTCCCGTCTCCAACCTCACCACTAGCTCCCACTCTTCCATGTCGTTGACAACGACACCAGTTCTATACTCACCAATGTCATCATCATCTCTCCATCACCCCCATAACTACTAGTATTACCACACACACCCTTTTACCCTAAAGACTTAAAATTTAGCTTCTATCCAAATAATTTATGTTATTCTAAATTACATCATCTACAAACAAAAACATACTAAATTTTTAAAAACCTCCCAATGTCATGGCTTTCAAATTTCTAATAATATTTTCCTTAATAACACTTTTAATCCTCCCATCTATCATAATATCCAGACCTTATGATATGGACAACCAAACATTTGAATATAATATCTTAGAGACAATTAAGGTACGAACAAATTTCATGGATTTCGAGCTTTGTCTAAATGACTAAATGTGCAAAAGATCATAGCCCCAACTAAATTCCATTCCCCGTCAAAATTAGAAGGAGACTAGGTTATCAAGAAGAAAATATCATCATAATCTTTAATAAGCCCAATTATACCCTCATAAAAATGCATTGAAATGAGGTAAGTATGAACTGTTCATGATTGATGTAGACAGATGTTATATAATAGAAAATTGAAGATCAGAGCCATACTAATTGAGTTCTTAGTCTGGTCTGCCGGTTTTTATATACCTCAGATGTGGATTCAGCTCCATAAGTAAGTTCACATCGACCTTTTATGATTCTGATGGAATTTAGTGATTCTTTTTTCTTAGATATCATGAAGATAAGTCATAATGGGGGACAATATATGGAAGACTCTTCATAGAAATGTGGAACACAATCTTCTGATTATTATTTTGACATGTATATATATATATATATTAATTTATATTTTGTATTTATATATTGGTATGAAATTTAAAATATAGTTGAGTATGTGTTTACATTTTGTTTTTAGAAGTCTAATTCAAGCATACCATCTTCTCAAGATAGTGTCCATGAAAGGGTCATTGGACATGATCATGATATTAATGTAAAAGTGGAAGAAGAGGGTGAAGAAATAGAAAATTGATTCCTGAAATAACTTTTTTTGAGGCTCGATTCCTAAAATAACTAACAAGATTATAGAAAGAAAAGATCAATGTTTTGTGAATAATTTACCAAAGAGAATGAGAAAGTTGGAGTGTTTGTTAAAAGGTGATGATGCATTGATTGAATTTCCATCATAGGTACAAAAAGAAAAGATCATTTTTTTTTGAAATCCAACCGTTCGGGGGAGGCACGGCATGGTGCTCGCCCCAAAAAAATATTATAAAAACGTAGAACAAAAGAGAGAGAGGTACAGCGGGAAAGGAAGGTTGAAAAAAAAAGTAGAGGATCGAGGGGATCCCAACAAAAGAAAAGATCAATGATTTATCAAGATGACAATAATTATTTTTTCTTTACATATTTAATTCACCATAGGTACAAAAAAGAAAACGAGGAAGACAAGAGACATACACGAACGACAAAAGTTAGGTATTTTAATGCTATTTATATTATTTATTGAATTTTACCATTTATGTTAAAAGTTTTTTACTTATCTTAATTATTTTTTTCACAAATTAGTATCACAAAGTCTATTCAATTCTTTGAAACTTAGAATATATTAATATAATTTTTTATTATTAATTACATTATTAAATAAATTCTAATTCGATATAAAATGAATCGAATTTGAATATTCGAAACTCCAAATGAATTGAATTTGAATCTAGATTAGAAATTCGTTTAATATTCGATTCGAATTCGGATTCGAAAATTGTTTAATGAATTGAATCTGAATCTAGGTGGATTCGAATGTACTCGATTCGATTAGCACCCCCAAATCCAAGTACTAGCCTCGTCACCTCGAGCACCTGCATGTTTGGATGAGACCGTGTACCGTATCTCTAAAAAGGATGCCTCGATACCACCTTCTAAATGCAACCCGATCTCTTATTCCCCTGAAGAAGAAGATGTGTCGCATGCTCTGTCAGGCTACGTACACAAACCAAGGTACCACAACCATGTTATTTCTAACACACATACGACCTCTCAGATTATTTATCTTCATTCTATTACAAAGAAAATTTTGACATGACTATGAGATAATTAAGATGCATATGTTCAAGTCTGAGCAATTACTAATAATTGGGAGCAGTCCCACGTAAAGAAACCTCTACAAAATGTGAACTCGGTTAAAAGAGAGAGCGTTTTTTCTTATTGAGAGAGGGGACTCTAGGCTTCTTTATATAGGGAGAGGGTTACACCATAAATTGAAAAAGACAAAGGACCTTCGAAGAAGCACAACTCATATCATGCAAACTCCTCCGCAAGTTGGAGCATATATATATCATGTTTGGCTTTCTGCAACATCTCTTAAACTGAGTGCAGGCAAAATGTTTGGTGAAGACATCGGGAGTTTGACCCTCTGAATTCACGTTAGAGGTGTGCGGAAGCCCTCATTTTATAAATTGTCTCCAGTATAATGATAATTGACAGGGCGAGGAGTGCTTTTCTTATTGAGAGAAGGGACCCTATGCCTATTTATATAGAGAGATGCTAGGGTTACACTAAGGTTACGTCATAACATAGAAAAGACATGAGATGCCCCAAAGGAGTACAAATCATATCATGCAACAAACTCTAATGTGTAAACCCTTCTATTTGACTATTCAATTTTTTTCATTGGTAGCAAGAAACTTAATCCAGTAGATGAAGACATTCCAGTGAATGTATGGTCATGCATAGACGGCCCACACAATTTTCAACAAAAGGTTGGACGTTTGGTCACATAAAGGACAATATACAATAAGAATAGCAAATAAACGATTGATGTAGCACTAATAGAAGATAAAATCAAGAAATCATTTTAAGATGACTTGAACATATACAAAGGTCATATAGTACCATATATCAAAGATGTAAGAAAGTAGAAGATTTTTGCAAGATGATCGAAACAAAAAAGTGTCGGAAGGAAACTACAAAAGATACTGTTGTTTAGTGGAAACAAAAATATTTATTGGAATGAAACTATTAAGAAGATGGTCGTTTTCAATCTAGGATCGAATATCACCAAATTAGATCCGTCTCGAAGCAAAGAATAGATGTAATGCCCCCACATGAAGTGGAAAAGGCCTAGTAATAGTTGTCTTTGTAGCCTAAAAATGTTGCACATTATTTCAATGAAGCAATTTTACAAAATTTCCCGAGGAAATGATTCATACTTTTTTTTCAAAAGCAGCCAAGAGAGGAGAACTAAAGAACCCATTCTTTATCAGATTAGACTCTTCACACTAACAACAAGATGCAATCCAATAAAAGGATAAAAGAGTGTTTAAACAAGGTGGACAAAACTATAAGAAAGAACAAGGACTGTGTACCAAGATCATTCATGAAGTCTGCCACCAAGCGCCACATCTTTGCATCGCTGTCAAGTTTGGAACCCTGTGAAAATAGAAAAAATAACAATTATTACACAAAAGAAAAAGGCATTCCAATACATAAGCACCCACTAAGCAGGTTCGGGGAAGGATTAGAACACTTTGGGAGTTTGGGACTATTCATACAGCCTTGCCCTGCCTTTTCTTAGGAAGGTCATTTCGAAACCTCAAATCACACAAAAGACGGTTTTATCATGATAACATTTAAGATCCATCAAACACGCTTAAATGCTCTAGTAATTTGAGTGGATGCTTCTCATTCTGTAGACAGGGTCAAAAGGGTTTGAAATTCCTAATCGTGAACTTCTCCAGAAACTTGGTTTACACAGCCAGGCATCATTGGGCATGTGAAGATTGAACTGCATGTACTTCCAATTTCCAAAAATGTCCTATTATTGGCCATGAAATTGATTGACAAAGGCAATCAATGGTCTATAATTAACACTAAAAAGTCCTATTATTGGTCACTATAACAATTAACAAAAAAAAGAATAATCAAGAACTAGCACCCACGATTCCTGTGATTGTGGAAGCGCTCCACTTGGGAGCCCTTCTAGATCACTTAAGCAGATGGCAATAGAGCTTAAAGACACAGATAATAATAAAACATACCTGGGAAAATGTGAATAAAATTCCTCCTAGCATACCAGTGAAATCCCTCAAAAACCACTGTTAAATAAGGACCATTCCAATTAGTTGCTAGATGAAAAGTCGGAGAAAGAGAGGATATTAACACATAACATTAACCAATTTGCAAAAGAAAACCATATTTAAATTTTGACCATATTAGTCTAATCTATATTTTAGTGATCAAGTACAATAGCAGAAACCCATCAGTTTCTGGCCCCGATTTTATGTGGTTATCAGTCCATGATTTGGCAAGGGTATAAACGTAATTGTAGGTTTTATTTCATCGCCCTTTTAGCCAGGAGAAACGACTCCTCTTAACATCTACTCCATATACTGAAGCATCTTAGCAGTCGGCAGGACCCCAATAACCTGACTGATACTTTGGAACACTATTTTGTGCAGACCAGGTGGACCAATTCAGTAAAGCTTGATAAACATGGCTTCAAATTTCGGCAAAATTCCACCGAATTTCGGTCGCACTTGGGTTTCGGTGGGTGACCGAAATCCGACCAAAATGGTCAATGTCGACCGAAATTTGGGTGGCTTAGTTCAAAAACAGACCGAAATGACCGAAATTTCGGTCGAAATTCAACCGAAATTTTCGTTTCGATCAGTATTCGAAATGAAACCGAAATCCGGCATTTAAGGCCTTGGATAAAATGTCCTCGACACACAAGAAAGCTCGCCCGATTACTTACATTCCTTCTCTGTCCGTCTGACCAGAAAGAGAGAAACACAAGTGGTAAGACAGCTCAGGGAGAATAAAAGAATCAGGGAGATTAAAAGAATCGGCATAGACTACTCGCTTTCCTGCTAAACAGAACACTGGAGAAGGTTAAATAAAATTGCTAATTCCTCTTTCCTTCTCTTGTCCTGATACTTCACGCTCCTTACTTCGGTTACTTTTCCAAACATCCTCTAAAAATGGAGACCCACTCTCCCCCGCTACTCATTCAAAAGTTCCCACCATTGCACTCCCTCCTCTTTCTCCCTATCACATGTCGTTTAGCAACATATCCCCGCCCACTCTACTTATTTATCTATGTGCATCGATTCTCAAACAATGTGACGCCTTGTTTTGTTCTAAAAAACCAACTGTCATCCACTGTAAATATGATTTGATTAATAATAAGTAAATTTGTTTGGTTAGTTTTTTTGGCATGTTATTTATGCTGCTTTATAGGATCCGAAAATAGAAACCGGAGCTCCAAAATAGCATCCCCCATCCGCGATTTGCTCCACCGACACATATGACACCCTTTCTCCATGCAACTCGCAGCCACACCTCCTTCACTGCATGTATCGGCAACCTCCCACCATCAGCATCCATTGTCAAAGACTTTCTCCTTCTCCAAGGCCTATACGGCCTCCCCTCAATGCAACTCGTGGCCGATACATCCTTCACAACCGTCGCACCATGCACTGGCAAACTCCATCTCCGTATTTAAGATTTGTACCCTACAGTGGTGCACCTCCCCAACCTCCATAGCTTGTTGCAACCCAAAGCCTCCATTTCCAACATCAACAACCTCCTTCCACCATTATAGTTGTTGTTTTTTCCTTATATTGGCCAAAGAAAGAGAAAGAAAGACCAAACATCTTTCTCAAGTGAGATGCATTAATTATGAGGAAGGGCATGTGCTTGTTACTTAGAAGGATATAGAGACAAGATGGAAGTAGTATTTTCATAAGATTTTCATTGGGGAAGACAATAAAAAGATCAATTTGGGAATAGAAGTGAAAGTTACTCGAATCGTGTAAGCTATAAACGAATACAAAGGAAGAAGAGGAGGCTTTAGAGATTATGAAATCTGAGAAATGTGTAGGACATGATGAAATTCATGTAGAAGTATGGAAAGTTAGTTCTTGGTGGGCGTGGTTTAACTTGGCTTACAAATTATTCAATGTTATTTGGCGAAGCAAGAAAGTGCATGGAGAATGAAGGAGAAGCATCATGGTGCCTCTTTATAAGAATAAAGGAAACATTCAAAATTGTTCGAATTACAGAGGTATCAAACTGATGAGTCATACTGTGAAAACTTGGGAACATGTAATCGAAAAAAAGGTCAAGGCAAGTTTCCAAAGTAACAGAAAATCAATTTGGATTGTCAGGTCGCTTAATTGTTGAAGTTATTCACCTATTGAGGAGAACAATAGAGATTTATAGAGCTAAAATGAAGTTCATTTGATTTTTTTTGAATAAGAAAACGGGGGAGCCCTCCCGAGGCGGGGAGTCACCGCACCAAAGCATTCATTAATCAAGGAGAGGTTACATCAGTTTGATAACCAGAAATTGTACAAAGGACTACAGTGTGCAAGAACATTTTCAAAGTAAAACCGCTGCCCCTTGAAAATGGTATTATTCCTACCAAACCAAATAGCCCAGAGCGCGGCAAAGGGCTTGGAGACATCATCGGAAGACCCAAGTCCGACCCCACGAATCGATCTCCAAAATTGTTCCGCATCGGATGCCCGGACTCACAGAAGCCCCAAAGAATCCCAAACATTTGCCAAAGACCTGCATCCAAAGAAAATGTGGTCCGCATCCTCTAATTCGTCCTCGTATCTGTCACACTTTAGATCTGTCCCACCCAGTAGTCTGCCTCTTCTCACTTTGTCACAAATACGATCTCTCCTCAGACAACAAAGAAAGACCTAAACCCGATTAGGAATCTTAGCCGCCCAATCACCATCAAGTCAGCACACAGATCTTGGTCGCGCTTCACCATACCACCACTCAACTTTCGATAGGCAGCCTTTACCGAGAACTTACCATCAGCCCACTCAAAATGGTCCGGGTCGCCCGACATCTCCCCGACAGGGGGTATCTCAGACATCATCCGCAAAAAGTCCTCCAACCTCTGATCCAAGAGAGCCGCAAGGAATGTGAACCCCTAGGATCCGGGTACCCGTTAATCACACATTTTGCATTATAACATTCATTTCCATCGCATTAAGTAACTGAAAGCACGGGGAAATTTTTCGCAAATGAGATTATTTCAATCAGTCATTCATATCAACATTTATAACCACAAATACACAGAATAATGGTCACCAAACTCTTATTTCATTTCATTAACTTCCATATATTTTACATGTACAAAGTCTGACAGTACATACAGTATATCCCAAAATCTGACTGAAGAGAAAGAAACATAATACATTATAAACTGAACAAACTATCACAAAATAAATCATACCGTTGGGTATAAAATTTATCTTCTGAATCCATGTATAGCTACAGAACTGCAGGCTGTTTTCCTGCCAAGCGTGCAGGGAAGAAAAGGCGTCAGCGGTTGCTGGTACCTCCCAAAAACTTATATAAAAATAACAGGCATTTATTATTTACAAAAGAAAGCAAGTAGAGAGGCATGAGCAACTCAAATTTTAAAATTTCTTTCTACTTGCAAATGTAAAAGGTTTCCAAATTTTTAGCAAGCACCTCTTATGATCATCCATTATCCCAACATTTCCCACATGAGTATATTTCTCTTGTAACTGAGTGTATAATTTATTCCCATAGTACCCAGAGATCATATTTATGAGTGATGATGGAAAGTTTGGGATGAGAAGATATATTTATATTTTTAATTCCTAAGTCTAGTAAGTCCTGTAATTATTAACTTCAATTATTTCAGATATAACTCCAGATGATGTAGATAAAGGTCATGATTCTAGGTCTTGGAGATCATGTCTTGGAACTTAATGGCACATGAAATTGCTAATATCTTGTCATTGATATTATATCATGGTTTTCGATATAGGACGGATATGACGATGATGGATTTGATCCTTAGTGTTAATTACTCTTTTTAAGTTAGTGGATAGTCTGTGGTCTTGGTCTGTGTGTCACCTCACACTATGACTCTAAGGTATTTAAAGGTACCTTAGGGTTGGGGTGCCTCCGTAGGCATGCGGTGTTGTATAATGCATCCTAACTAAGTTCCCAACACGTCCACTAACTTATAGGGACTTCACATTAGATTAAAGTCACCTCCAATCAACTTAATTATTATTTCCTCCAAACTTTAACTGTAATCTTTCGGATGTAACTCTCGATGTTTTAGATGTAGATATAGATGATCTGGATGTAACATCAATCCCTTCAAACCTCTGTGCGACAACCTAAATGTAACTCTAGATGATATAGACATGGATGATCTAGATGTAACATCGCCAAGTCTGTTGGCGAAGAAAAACTCAAGCGGTGAAGAAGCCTACAAATGGCTCTTCCGTCTCGCCCTCTAATTGGAAGGACGGTCCAATAGAGGGATAGGTCTACACTCCCAAACTACGCCACTGAGACGGGTGAGAGGGACTTCCCGGAAAAGTCACTCTAGAAAAACAGCCCGACCGGTAACGGGCAACCGAGCTCGTACGTAAAACTGAAAAACCAGGATCCCCCGCCTGGGTATCCAAAAAAAACAGGGTCAGCGGAACTGATCCAAAGTCGGGATCCCAACGAGGCGTAAAAACACTGTGAGCTCACGTAAAAACCGAAAGAGGACTGGGATCCTAGACCCGCGCACTAGGCGGCCGCTTCCCTATCTGGGCTTCCTTTCTTCCGCCCAGTTGAGGGTCACCGCCCCCTCGCACGATCATGGTAAAGATCACCATGATCGGCACGATAAATTATTAATCAACATTGATTTTTGGAAACCATCTAGGTTCATTGCTTATATAATTGTGTTTCCATATTCTATCTGATTGGTTTTACAGGTCTAATTGAATGGTCTACTCCATCATTTATGATAAGTGTATTTATATAGTAGATTATACCAATGATCATTGATGAAGATTACTCTTGTCACTCTTCTTAGCATCATTCATATCCTTTGCCTCATATAGGAAAAGAGTCAATGGTTATTGTTCAGCAAAATTTCATTCAGATTATGAATGAAAGAAAATCTAATGTTTTAACGATGTATGAATTGGATTTGATTTCAAATCAAAGGGAGAAGGAAGAGAAATGATTGGTAGAAGTTCAATATCCTAAATCTTCAGATTTATTGCATCCTTCTACTGTTGCAACTTAAATTTGATAAATCTTTAATGAAGAATAATGAACATAGAGTACTTATAAGTCTTTAGTAAACTCATGCCTTATAATGAACATAGAGTATCTTATAAGTTTTTTTTTTTTTTTTGCAAGCTAAACTTTTTGAATACTATACTTAAAACAGCAGACTTACCACCTGCATTATAGCCATCAACTGTATATTAGAAATGATCACAGTACATGATCTATTCATGACACATTATTCAATCATGTTCATATCCCCAATATTATTAACTAACATTATTTTAGGTTTATGTTATCTACAGTTACATTATTATATATATATATAATTTAAACAATGATGATATAGAATGGTAAGACTATCACATATTCAAGGCATTGATTTAGAAAGTTAACCAACCCCAGATCAAAGAACAACGAGATATTTCTAACTTGGATCTTATCAACCATTCTCTTTCTAGTAAGGATATTTGAATCCTTCCTGTGCCTCCTTAAAAGTTTTCATATTCTTTATGCTTGAAAAAGGTATGGAACATTTCCATGAGATCTTGCAACAATGGGCATGTAACAGGGTCATACTAAGGATATCATTATACTAAACCATCTATAATCACTCTATGAATTACATTGGGATTCATAAGTTGGAATGATCCTTCTCCAACTAGAAAACATTTTGCCATAAAATGAAGTAATCTAATATCAAATTTTGCATGAACAAATTATTTAATTAATAACTGCCATCAGATGTTTCCTGGTAACAGAATCCAAAACAAGATTTTAAAATGCTTATGATTCTTTCTGTGTTTAAACTAATAATAGGTAGGCATTGTTATGATGGGGCCTCATTAAACTAATCTTTCGTTATCCAACTCTTCAATATGCATGCATTGATAATTTCGATCTCCTGGCCATGAAATGAGAGCCTAATATCATGAGGAAAGCTACAGCCAGAGAAGGGATTTGTTGGAGTAAAAATGTAAGAATCATGAAGGGTAACAATGCATGTATGGCAGCAAAAGGAAAAATTAAGGATTGTACCTAAAAAAAAATCTCCAATTTGGAGATAAGAACATGCAACAACAGACTTCTGGGTTGCTGGAATGAAGGCAATAGTAGAAGAATGTTGCCCTTGGTGCAGCTCTAGCAGAAGACGATGGCAATTTGCTGGTGGAAGGTTAGTGGTATAATGCCACGGTTGAAGTAAGATGAAGAAAGGGGGAAAGCTTGGCTTTCTTTCGTAAGAGGGTTTCGAATAGCATCTTAGTTTGATATAAATAAGGAGAGAGTAGACCCCCTTAGGTTGACAAGTGGCAGGAATTTTTGGGCCACCTTGCATGTTGGTGCAGTGACTGTATAAACGACCAAATTAACATATATAGATATTATTTTATAAAAAAAAACTAAGCAGAATCGAGTCTGCTAACGGGTTTACTGTAGCAGAAGATGAATTTTATTAATTATATATATATTTTTTAAAAACCAAAATTATCTTTAGTTGTTATATATAAAAATCGACCGTATACACGCCTCGAGTATTGGATTTTGACGCGAAATATCTTATTTTGACCGTCTCTAAACGACGACCAATATGAGTATAATATTGATATACTTTCGGTTGGGTTTGGATACCCGAAATTTTCTGAGATACGGTTTTTGTTTAAGATTAAATTTTGTGATTTAAAAATATCAAACGACGTCCGATTGACGAACGGTCAATTCCGTTGGTCTTGTATCGTCGAATCGGATGTAATGACGGTCTCGATTCGTTTTGCGGTTTCTGAATTTACGTCGCGGCTTTTTTGCGGCGCACATTACGAAGCGACCGATTTTTGGTCGATTTCACCCGAACAACTTTTGATTCACGATTAATTGGTCGTTTTAGGTTGTTTCGTATTGTCCGATTATGTTTTTGGGTTCATTAGACCCAAAATCGGACGACTTCGGGTTTGATTGGAAACCGGACGTTACAAGGAACCTCGGTGCCCATGACCCAGAGTCGACGACCTCCGCCACCCGCGCCCCCTATCTACGGCTAACGCCATCAACCTCGGAAAACGGTAGGCCAAAGCCCCCTCCCCCGTCCAGTCATCCAGCCAAAAACGGAATCGAAGACCATCCTCCAATATCGGCCTAAGAAGAGGTCGGAGCCTCGGAATCACGGCACGAATCCTGCTCCACAAGGAAGACTCATGACGCTTCCTCACCGCCACCAACTCCCCTGTAACGCCATAAATCTCTCTCAGCAACTGCAAGACCGGCGAATCGGACGGACCCCAAATGCGCACCACCCATTTGGCTAACAAGGCTTTGTCCATTGATTCCATGTCCCTGACACCAAGGCCCCCCTCCGCAACAGGTACAGCAAGATCCTTCCAAGCCACCAAGTGCAACCCCCTCGTTGTCTGCCTTCCATCTGACCAGAAAAAAGGATCTCGTCAAAGTCTCTACCTTCCTTCTAACACCCACCGGCATTAATCTCGTCGAGAAGAAAAAGGTCGGAATGGTTGAAAGAATATGTTTCAGCAGTGTAAGTTTCCCACCTTTGGACAAAGTGGTAGCCTTTCACCCTTCCAATCGCTCCTTCCACCCTTGGACATGTTTCATTTGATTTTTTATTGATTTGGAGAAGGCTTATGATTCAGTCACATGAGAGATATTGTTGAGAGGTTTGGAGAAGAGACAAATATATATCCTATACATTAACCTTATAAAGGATATATATGATCTGACTTCATCTTGTGTAAGGATTCAGTCTGAGGACTGATTATTTTGACATAATGTCGATCTGCATCAAGGTTCAGCCTTAAGTCTGTGGAAAGGGAGAAAGAAAAATTGTTATTCATCATAGCCCTAGAGCTCTCTTATATAAGAGAAAAGCTCTCCAGCAAATTACATAGATAGCCGAAAGAAATAGGAAAAATTACATGATAACATCTAAAGAGATATAAATATATCAACACTCCCCTCAAGCTGGAGCATCAATATCTATCATGCTCAGCTTAGAACGTCAACGGTAAAATGGTCCCTTTGCAAGAGCTTTCGTGAACATGTAAGCAATCTAATCTTCTGAAGCAACATGAGAAGTGAAGATAAACCCTTTTTGAATGAAATCTCGGGTGTAGTGGCAGTCAACCTTAATGTGCTTTGTTTTTTCATGAAAGGCAGGATTATTTGCTATAAATGGTGTGGCTTGATTATCACATTGTAGATGCATAGGAAGAGGCATGTCCATAGTTAGGTCGGTTAGAACGGACTTAACCTGCATCATTTCTGTGCTCCCTTGGACCATTGCCTTATACTATGATTCTGCCTAGATCTGGCCACAACTGTTTGTTTCTTGTTCTTCCATGAAACCAGCGAGTTGCATACAAACACAATGAAACCTGAAGTTGGCTTCCTATCCTTTGGACACCCAGCATAGTCTGCGCCTGCACATCCTGACACTTTAAGGGTTGTATCTCTCCTAAATAAAAGTCCTGCACCAGGAAAAGACTTGAGATACCTCAAAATCATGTTGATTGCATCCATGTGAAACTGCTAGGTTGCTCCATAAATTGGCTAACCATGTTGACAACAAATGATATAGCAGGCCTGGTAATGGTGACGTACAATAACTTTCCTACCAGCTCTTTGTATTGTCTCTTATCTACCTCCGCAGAATCATCATCATATAGCAGTGCATTGGGATCCATTGGAGTAGTAGCAGGTCTACATCTTGTCATACCCGTCTCAGATAAGAGATCGATGACATATTTCCTTTACGTCATTACCATTCCTTGTTGGTTTCTTGCAAATTCTAAACCAAGAAAATACCTCAGCTTAAAGATCCTTGGTCACGAACTGTTGTCCAAGAAAGTCCTTGGCTGCCTGAATTCCTTCGTTATCACTGCTTGTGACAACAATATCATCCACATAAACCAGAATAGCAAAAATACCCTTCTCCGTCCTCTTAACAAAAAGAGAATGATCCGCAGTCGATCTGACAAAACCATGTAGTTCAATCAACTCTAAGAGCTTCTGAAACCAAGCCCTTGCACTCTGCTTAAAGCCATATATGGACTTATGAAGTTTGCATACCATACTAGACTCCCCCTCAGCAGTAAACCCCGGTATCTGCTACATATATACTTCTTCATGCAAATCGCCATATAAGAATGCATTTTGACATCTAATTGGAAAAGGGGTCAGTCCTTTACCACAATAGCAACAACAAGAATGCGTAGTGTAGAGTGATGTGCAATTGGCGAAAATGTATCTTGATAGTCCACCCTATAAGCTTGGGTCAATCCCCGAGCAACCAACCGAGCTGTGTATCTGCCCACGGCTCCATCTACACGGTGTTTAATAGTAAACACCCGCTTACTGCCAGCAATAGAAGCACCTGGGGGAGCGGAGACAACACTCCAAGTACCACGAGATCGTAAAGCAACCATTTTTTCTTCCATAGCAAGACGCCAAGGGCCACTTTGTAATGCTTCCTGACAAGACCTCGGTATATGTACCGTTGATAAAGCAACAACAAATTTCTGAAAAGGAAAGAGGATGCATCATATAAGCACACCGCGTCCGTCGTAGAGCAATCGGCACATCCAGATCCTATGTATCCTCAAAAATAGTACCATCCAAAATATCCTGCAAACTCAAATCACCAGTGCCATCAGTAGAACTCAAATGTTTAGGACATACCATGGACGTGCTAGATGTTGGTGGAGGCACATGAGTACGAGGCCGGCGTTGATACACCTGAGGAAAGAAAAGCGGTGTGGCAGGGGGTGGAGGTGGATGTGGTGGTAGAGTATATGGAGGATTTGGTGGTGGTGGTGGTAATGGAGTTGGAGAGACGGGAAGTGGTGGCATGTAAACCTCTTCTCCACATTCTGAAGGAATGAGCTTGCCACCTGTAGGAGAAAAATACATGATGGATTCAAAGAAGGTGACATCAGCACTAACATAATATCTTCGCCGCGCAAGGTCAAAGCAACGATATAACTTTTGGGTCTTGGAGTACCCAAGAAACACACACTTCACTGCTCTAAGAGAGAGCTTGTCAAGTCCTGTAGACATCTGATGAACAAAAGCGATACAACCAAAAATACGAGGAGTGAGAGAGAAAAGATCCTTCTCGGGAAACACAAACGAGAACAATATCTTTTCCGCCAGAATTAATGAGGGCATACGGTTCACCAAATAATACGTAGTGAGAACAGCATCCCCCAGTACGAGTGGGGAGCACAACTCTGAATCAGAAGAGTCCTGATGATATCCAAGAGATGACGATGTTTCCTCTCAATCACCCATTCTGTTGGGATGTATAAGCACATGATGTCTGATGCACAATACCATACGATATAAGGAATTGAGAAAGTTGTGTACTACAAAATTCAAGTGCATTATCAGAACACATATATTTAACATTGCATAAAAGATATTTCTTAATTCATTAATAAAGGACTGGATAATAGGACTTGCATCAGACTTGTTCTTGAACAAAAAGACTCGTGACAGTCTAGAAAACTCATCAACAACAACAAGATAAAACGATGTCCCTAAAGATCAGGAACACGATTGGGACCCTAAATATCCAAATGAATCAACTTAAAAGTACCATGACTACTTTGACCCTGACGACTCTAGAATGTGGATCTATGATGCTTCCCAAGATGGCAGGCCTCGCATTGGAAAGTAGAGCGAGGAGAAATCTGATGAAAAACATGACGCAGCTTTTGCAGAGGAAGATGACCAAAACGGAGATGTCGCGTATACGGAGAGACAGAACCAGTGCGAAGAGAGGAGACAACAGCATACGGAGATTGCACCAATCTGTATAGGCCTCCTTGCTCACAGCCAGAACCAATCACCCTGCCCATCCTTGGTGATTTGACTAATAGATAGCAAATTCATAGAGAATTTATGAGCATAAAGAACATTTTGAGCTGCATTTCAGGGGTTAACTGCACCTCCCCCTAACTAGTGATGGGAGAGTGTGTCCCATCAGCTATCACCGCAGATATGTCTGACTGAATCGGGCTATAGGTACTAAACCGACCTCTTTCACTATAAAGATGATGGGATGCTCCAGAATCCATTATCCACTCAGACAAGTCTGCTCTATAACAACTAATAAAACCATATGATGTACCTGATGTGGATGCTGAGGTTGCTACCTCTGAAGATCTCGACTGTGAGCTAATTGACTTTGGAGATGGCATAATCTCCTTGAGTCGAGCCACTAACTCGTCAAACCTCTGATCAACTTCAACAGAAGAACTGCTACCCTGTTGGATTTGTTCTGTCACACGAGCTGAAGTTGGAAACGCATGCTTAGAATAGCATTTTCCTCTGAATGACCTGGCATGTGGCAATAAGTACAAGGCTGACGAGGGGGTCTACTGCTCCCTCCTCTTCCACGACCTCCACGGCCACGGAACTGCGTAGTGCTCCCCCTACCACGAGATGTTGCCATGGCTGAAGAGATCTGAGGCACGGACGAACCACTTGAAGATATGACGAGTCTGCTCTGCCCGCGATATGCTTCCTCCGTTGGAGGTATAGTGGCATCGGTTAGAATCTGTGCTCTAGTTGCATCATACTCAGGATCCAGTGCCGCTAGAAAAACTCCTGTCATCACTGAATCTATATATGCCTTGAGTTGCTCTGGTGTAGCAGTCAAGGGAATGTAGACATGTAACTTTTCAAACATACCCCTTAGTGAGGTGTAAAGGGCATGTAGAGGACGACCATTCTGCTTCGAAGTGAAGATATCGTGCTGAAGTTGCAGGATCTTTGACTCATTCTTCGCTGGAGAATATGTAGCAGCAAGAATGTCCCACATAGCCTTTGATGTGGGCTGACTCAAAATGTCGTTGGTTATCTCCATGGATATTGTTCCAGAAAGCCATACTCGTACATATGCGTCGTCTGCCTCCCATGAGGCATTAACCCAATTTTGTCGACAAGCTCCTCCTGTGTGAGGATGTGAATCTTGCCATTGCATTGCATTAGACTCATGAACTGCATGGCCCACAGTTCATAATTAGTTCCATCCATCTTCACAATGGGTGTTGCACCTTTGAAGGCACCCAGGGATAGAACATCTGCTTTGTTGTCTGACATAATGACAACTATCTCTCAAACTGGGGTTGCAAACTTAGACAGAGAACGTCTACACAGACATATGGGAAGATGGTTGTGGGTGTAGACTCATACCACAACCACTTGCATTCTCTGAAGACTCCTTCGAAAGGCTAGGGTATCTTTAGATGATCAAGACACACCCTAGTAGATCAAACTGAAGCCCAATGAGGGGGTTGATGTGGTGTTCACAGGCACGCAGCACGGGTATAGACGCGCACAGGGGCGTGCAAGCACGTAGGCACGTAGATGCCCACGAGGCGGAGGCGCACAGGGTCGCGCAAGCGCGCAGGCACACGGATGCGCGCTAGGGCGCAGGTGTGTGGGCGCGCTGAGCGCGAATGCGGAGACGCGTGAGCACACTAGATGCAGATACGGAGGCGCGCGTTGGGCGCGCTAGGCGTGTATGCGGAGGCGCGCGGAGGCGTAGGGTTTTGGTGGAGGCGGGGATTTGGAGCACAGGCTTCGGTCTAGGACCATCGCTCTGATACCATGTGGAAAGGGAGAAAGAAAAAGTGTTATTCATCGTAGCCCTAGGGCTCTATTATATAAGAGAAAAGCTATCGAGCAAATTACATAGATAGTCGAAAGAAATAGGAAAATTTACATGATAACATCTAAAGAGATATAAATATATCAACAAAGTCCATTCCTTTTTACTTTGATTATAGATGAGTTAACTAGTCACGTTCAAGATAAGATACCATGGTTTATCTTGTTCGTCGATGATATTGTGGTGGTTGATGAGACTAGAGATAGAGTAAATGAGAAGTTTGAAGTTTGGAGACATACCTTAGAGACTAAAGGATTTCGTATACTAAGACTGAGTATATCGAGTACACATTTGATGAAAGTAGTGGTGAAGAAATTGAGATGAAGATTGGAGATGATAACATTCAGAAGAAAAGTTCTTTTAGATACTTGGGATCTATTTTACAACATGATGTGAAATCGATGGAGATGTTATTCATAGAACAAATGCAAGTTGGCTAAAGTGGAGAGGAGCCTCTATTGTTCTATATGATAACAAAACTCCATTAAAAATCAAATGGAAGAATTACAAAACAACTGTAGGACCTGGTATGCTCTACGGATCTAAATGATGGCATTTAAACCATAGACATGTGCAGAGAATGACATTAGCAGAAATGAAAATGCGAGGATGTGTAGTCATACATGAATAAGATCAGATTCGGAATGATACGATGGGAAGGAAAGTTCGTGTAGCTCCGATAGATCTTAAAATGAGAGAAAACCACTTAAGATAGTTTGATCATTTGCAAAGGAGGTTGGTTGATGCACCAGTTAGAAGATACAAAGAAGGGCTATGGTTGTGCTGACTAGGTGCTTGGACGACAATGTTGGGCGTTGTGCGCCCCTGGCAGCGCCCCTCAAGGCTGGTGGCAGCGAAGGGAGGGAGCGGGGGTTGGTGGTGGGGTACGAATTAGGTCAGGCTCCGATCTAGAACCGTTGCATTGATATCATGTGGAAAAAAATAGAATTGCATAGCTTCATAGAGACCCTAGGGCTCTCTTATATAAGAGAAAAGCCATGGGTAAAAAATTGAAACAAGGAAAATAAAAAATAAGAACACATGCAAAATACCTCGCACTTACAACTGCTCGGCCAAAAAAAATAATGATAAAGATAGAACTTGTCCCATACACGGGATTGATTCCCCCCTTTTCTCTTCATGATCTATGGTTCAAGAAAAAAACATCCAACATGTCAACATCATTGTTGGCTTCATCACTCACGTAGACTGTCACTTTCCGTATCCATGCACCTAGCAACAACCTAGCACATCATCTTTGAGCCCACAACAGTTGCTACATGCTTTCTCGTATTGTCACTCTCGCGTAGCAATGCAACAATCTGATTCTTTCTTGCATCACCTTTTTTTGTAACCGGTCTCGTCATCTTAACCATCACACCTTGTGGATGTTGCATCTGCTTTTCATTCTTCTACCTCCACATGTGTTGGTCACAATCATCTCAGTTGGTCAAAAAATCATCTTTGCTACGCAGGGTGCGTAGCGTCTCACACCACAATATATGTTTCCACAAGGCCTTATCCATAAATGAAACGTACAATAGTTCCCACAATTGACGATCTTTCTAAACCCCAGAGCATTTCCTTCGAGCGAAAAACTAAGTTGTGAATCTTGTGATCTCCTCGTATAAGATCCTACTTTAACACAGCCATGCACAACTATTTACAGAGGAATAATAAAATCTGGAAGCAATAGGCAGAAGAAGGCTTCTACATGAAGATCATGCACCGCTCACAACCATATTGCATTAACTTGCATGGCAACGTTAGACCCTTTCGAAACTCCACTTTGATGAAAATAGATTAATAATCCAAAAAAAATCGTGAACCTTGAGAATGAACCATAGATCGAAGTCCTAGGACGAGCTTGCTCCGAACCATGTGAAAATATGAAATAAATGCAGTATTGCAAATAAGAGAGACAAGAAAATGCTCGTTTGTTGTACTAAGAAAAGAATTGAAATTCTAAAGTGAGATGAATTTAATATGACATCTGATATAATTTTGCCTAGATAGAAATTTCCAAAGAAACCAGCTAGAGAAAACACTTGAATATCAATCTTTAGTCCACAATATTCATAACCAACATGATTCACTCATGATCCAAATAACGATATGCCTCGATATCAATGTGATGAAAAATATTTCGATCAGTTTTTTTCTGAAAAATATTCTTTTCCATTTTGCATATCATCTATTGATACTTGAAGCATGAGAAGATGCCAAAGCCAACTAAAAATGTCCAGAACTTCTGATCTATCTCTCATTTCAAATTGATTTTTTTCCTTTTTAACCGAAACTACGGTTAAAATGCGATATTTGTCCAAAAAACGTTCAGAAATGTTGCATGCAGATTCATTCGAAAAGGTCACCGCATAGCAATTTTGAGGTATCCAAGGGAGTATGTGGGCAATATGTCATGCAGTTTTGCATTTTTTCCTAATTGAAAGTAAATGCTGATTACATTATTAATGCTCCATTTGTCAAAATTAGTAGGGTTTTCTTTAGTCCGAAATTTGTAGGATTTTCCTCTAAGATTCGATAGTAAAAACTAAGGTAGGCCTGCTATATGTTTATTATTAAAAATCTTGTAATCAAGGCTTTTAAAGAAGCATATATCACATGTATACAATCGAAGAAATTATCAATAATATGTGGTGTAGATCGTGTAATGCACTAACACAGTCCGCCTATCACATACGCGTACATAGCAAAATGTGTGGTTCATGCAGTCGCACTATTGTACACTCTCAGAAATAGGTAAAAAAATAGTGGATATGGTGAAGCTCGGGAAGGTAAAGAATAGCTATCCAAGGAGATGTGTTGAATTTGCATAAAAACACCATGCATAACTATTTCAGAGGAATAATAAAATCTGGAAGCAATAGGTGGATATGGCAACTCTACAGAAGGCTTCTACATGAAGATCCTGTGCAGGGTACAGAGAAGGGTCAAACTACTTTTGGGTTTACCATATGCCCTTCACTTGCATTTTTTACATAAAGTAGTTTATCGGCCATATAGAGACCATCCTGTAGTTGCACCAAGGCTCCCATTCCAAATAATATATCAATTTTAGTTGGTCATGTTGGCAATGATATATGAATGGCAAGGACATACCTGAAATGTAGCACCGATGACTGTGGCAGACTTTTCTCCTACGCCAATTGCACTCAGCAGAGCCTAGAGTCCAAGTAACAATGCTGAAGGACATGCAATCAAAAAAATTCCAGGGTCTGGTAGAGTTCAATCAAACCATGAGCCCAACCAGAAAGAAGTTGAGCATGTTTACCTGAGTTGAAAGCATAGAGCGAATATAGGTAGAAAGTCCCTGTACCAAACAATATATGATTATACACTACAACGGAATTGCTTAGCCGATAAATAGTATTGAGTTACCCGTGGCTAGCGAACCTGTAAAGAATCCCATATTTGAAATGGAGTATAATCAGGAGTTACACTACTTGGAAAACCCTGCAAGCCATAGAATCAAGTATTTATCACAGCACAATTTTTCATTAACATGTGAGAAACGGCATGTAAATGCAAATTTTGGGTTACAGATCATATACTCCCCATTTGTAAGGAGTACAATTATTTTGACAGGGTGAAGACCAAAATCATGGATCAGACAGGACTCGATTTTACTCGGTCATTTGTTCGCAAAAAGGGTTCTATTAGAAGCCTTTTTATTAGTTGTTGGAGAAAACCATGGCCAAGATGATTCCACGTGAAAAACATATCAGCGTAAATGAAACAGCCAATCATGAAAGTTTTTAAGCTCCATTGAGATCTATTAAATTTCATCTTTCATCAATCTTAACTGAAATTCGTCCAAAAAAAAATGATTTTACAGTGTGATATTAAAAAAATCCCAAATTCTTTATCGGAGGTACATGTCGAGTCTAAAAAGGATGAACCCTTAAGTTCAAAACACAATCCAGATAGCAGCAACTCCATCGGTAAAAATTCCGCTAGAGAACTTTGATGCTTGGACAAATTTCAATCGAACTCCACCTAAAATCACCACCTTATGACATGGACGTTGCTAAAGCCAACTGATACTTTCTTCAGAATTTTAAATGATCTTATACTAGTAGTCTCCATGGAGATTCTGGGGTCTGGACTTACATCAACATCAACGGAATCAAGGAAAGGCCGAGAAAATTCTTCTTGTCTGGTTCAATCCTCTCATCAGTCATGACATAAAAACAAGTACTACCTCGAGAGCAGACAAGAGCATTTTAACAATGGCTTGTCTTAAGCTAGCAAAATGCCCTCTCAAATGAGACACAACTATCTTGCTTGTTCATGGATGCGTTGCTTGTCCTATTGCTTGCAACATCACAAAATGAACTGCATTCAGAACTGACCCCAAAAGTTATCACCTAATTCCTACTGAAAACACTAACAAACTCCCAATTTCCACACTGCACGTCATGCACCAAACATTGCTAACTCTCACTCAACTCCGCATTCCAGGCAAAAAAAAAATCACAACGCTAACCACGTGCATGGACACAGATCCTCTCCAATGCCGTTGAGGCATTGCATAGTGCAATGCTCAGATTTCCGAGTGCGTGATCACAATCAAAGCTCAATATATACTTAGACATTTACATATGTAAAATGCGATCACCTTAATAGTAAAAAAACAAAAGAAAAAAACGCCGTATTCAACTTGAAAGCGATACGTGGAAACATGTACACAGATAAACATGTAATGCATTAAAAAAACCATGTGATTTTACAAACACGTCCATCATCAATCACCATGCTCACATCGGAAAATATCTAATTCCCAAACTCGCGCCAATCGCATACCTCCGGGACGAACGCCTCCGCGATCTTCCTCCGCGCCTCGGCCCATCTGCTCCCGAACCTGCGAGGGGTTTGGATCAGTGATTAGGGTTATTCTGCACGTACATATGGAGAGAGAGTGGGGGATGGAGAGACCTGTGGAGAGAGAGGGAAGTGGAATTCGCGGTTATGGTGGCGGTGATGGAGAGTTTGGAAGGGGAAGAGCCCCTCCATTCTTCCAAGATGATCGAGGAGGGTTGGATAGGGGGCGGCGCTCCCGCCTCCGGTGGAGTTTCGTCCGGCATATGGTTGCTGGATAGTGGTGGAGTTGAGAACCCACTGTGTATTGGCTGTTGTTTACAAGAGAAGGCCATCTGTCTTGGAAAATAATATTTTACAATGAAAATACAAGGAAGAAAAAAATGGTTTTAGAACGGTATCAAATATGAGATTAATGGGTTGTGCCCTTTGTTTACACGTTACGTTCAGTATGAATTTCAATTATTTATTATAGCATGTATTTTATTAATCTTGTTATTTGCATTGCATGTTTGTATTTGGCACTTTGTAGATTATTGTAATCTTTATGTTAATGTTGTATTGTAACATTTGGTGTTTGATCCAAAGTGTACAGAGGATTTGATGTTTGATCCAAGTTGTGGGAAATACTTTAGTGTGTAATCAAAAGCACATGTAAGAGGTTGAGTTATCCATGGGGAAATAACTTGAGATAATGGATTAGTTGATTGACCTGATCAATTGGAAATCCTAAGTCAGGATACTTGGGTCGTTGTTTTATTCACAATAGGGTTTCCACATTGAATTACTTGACTCTAGTGATTGTTCTTGTTCTGCAGATTGATTGCTTATGTTTGTGGTGATTATTATTTGTGTTATAAATTTGTTGGTCATAACATTATTTTGGCGATCTAGAGGAACTCACATTTGGTACCGGAGCCTGAAGAGGACGCAACTAAAATCTGCGCATATGGTTGCCATCACTAACACCGACGAAGGTTAGTCCATGATAAGACATCCATTGTTTTATGGTACTAACTTTCTTATCATTTAGAAAAGCATGGGATGCGAGATATGGGATGTTATAGAAATTAAATATCAGAGGCTCAAGGGAACCATCGCCTCCAACAAGTAGAGAAAAGCTGGCAATGAACAACTCGATGCGATGAATAATTTATTCTATGGATTGAGTATGGAAAAAATTCAATAAAGTGTTTGTCGTAGATTTGTGATGCCTCATGACCCTGAGATCTATATACCCGACAAAAGCCACATTCATACATGATACATCATGATTATCATTCGAAGTATAAATCATGACGAAGATAATAGAAATAAATGCTCCAACACACATTTGCATTCGTGGTTCCCAATATGGAGTCCTCAACTTAATAATAACAGTAATGAATGGAGTCCTCAACTTAATAATATTTACATGATTGGAAATTGAAATGTGGAAGCGAGATAAAGTTTATTTACAACTACAATGATGTACAGTTTTACTAGCAACCACATATTCTGAACAATGTAGCAACTACAAGGTCAAGTCAAGTCCTAAAGCCGCACCCTGACGTGTCAGCACAAGCTACACCTATCGGATCCATGCAAATATGTACCTTATGAGCAAAGTGGAGGGGATGATAGAGGAGGAGTGGGGGCGGAGGCAAAGGCACGGGGGCATGGGGGAGTAGCTTGGGACAGAGGGAGGAGATGGGGAGGAGGGGAGGAGGCGGTTGAAGAGGAGCATGAGGCGGTGGAGGAGGAGGAAGAGAAGGGCGGAAGATGAAGAAGATGGGGGAGGAGGCGGAAGAGGATGGGGATGATTTTACAACCATCTTCTTTAAATTTAAATCCCCTTTTTGTCCCCAAAGTTAGCGTTAGTTAACATCGGGTATGGATGACCACTAACTCAAGGGGCACAAGTGATACAACATCAAGAAGTCAGGGCACAAGTGATGTCCCAAAAAGGGAGGTCCATAAGTGACATTGCAATATCTCATCTCATAGGAGCACAACTGATAAAAATCCAAAATTCAAATATACATCAAAACTTATAAAAATCACAACTTATTCATAAAAAAAATCATGAAAATAAATACGTTACCATGTTTTGGATGTAATTTCATTACATGTATAGTAAAAAAATAAAAAAACTATTGTTTAATTTTTAAAACCCAAAATACATCACAATTTTACATAAATACATTATTTTCAACTTTAAAATCTTTTAAAATTAAAAAAAATCTAAAAATTAACTAGAATTCCTTAAAAACAATAAAAACTAGAAAATATAAAAAAAATATCAAAATATAAAATTAGATACGAAATATAAAATACATACATACACTTCTTACATATAGATATATAAAATAACCTAAAAACAATACAGAACATTAATTCAAACTAAAAAGATAAAAATAATTAAAAATCCATTAAAATTTACTTAAACGCTATACCTTACATCACTTTACTATTTACTCTAGTTCACGTAGTTTGCCTTAATGAGTTCGACACTCCCGTATTTACCATATACACAAATTTAGGAGTAAGACACACAAAAAATTTTCTGTGAATAATATCCGATCGCCATGTGGAAACTGCTCTTCTTTTAGAGTGGCAGACCGATCGATATTTCACTTCCCAAATCGACACTAATCAATAGATACCTAATCTTAACACCTATTTAATTATTTACAGTATATTTTAATAACTGTTTTAAAGATGGGTTTCATCCCACAGTCTTAGCATGTGGAGCTCTGTGGAGAGAGCTCTCCCAGCACTTACTCTGGAAAGCTTCCTCCATTCCTCTTCGAATCTCCCTATATGTATTGAGTACCTTTCATCACATTTCAACAAGCATTCATTCTCAGTTTGACAGGTGTCCCCTAAATAGAGCCTCTCTTTTTCTCCCTCCGCTGCTCTCTTTCTTGTTCATACCAACCTCACCACCCTCGACCATCTCCCCATGCTCACTGATGATGGATTTTGCTTAGCACCTATTTAATTATTTACAGTATATTTTAATAACTATTTTAAAGATGGGTTTCATCCCACAGTCTTAGCATGTGGAGCTCTGTGGAGAGAGCTCTCCCAGCACTTACTCTGGAAAGCTTCCTCCATTCATCTTCGAATCTCCCTATATGTATTGAGTACCTTTCATCACATTTCAACAAACATTCATTCTCGGTTTGACAGGTGTCCCCTAAATAGAGCCTCTCTTTTTCTCCCTCCGCTGCTCTCTTTCTTGTTCATACCAACCTCACCACCCTCGACCATCTCCCCATGCTCATTGATGATGGATTTTGCCTCTTTAATAATCGATAATTGTAGTATACGAGGCGAAAAACAATTCGTCAAAAACCACAATATTAAATGTTGTGGAGAATTTTCTTGGCAGGTCTACCAAGGTCGAACATCGGGGACAGTGATTTTTAGTTGCGTGGTCTTAAATTAATTTAAATAATTTGATTAATCTCTATGTCAGAAAATAAATAAAGAATATGATGATGAAAACGATATGCAATGCAAAGATTCAAAGAAATAAACAGAGACAATGATGGAGCATAGAATCTGTGATTTTAGACGAATTAAATCCTCAATGATATAATAATTAAATCATCAAAATTAATCACAGATCAAAGATGTATTTTCAAGAGAAATATTCAAATTAGTCCAAGACTGCAGGCAAGAAGGACAATCGATACTCGTAATAATTTCGAAGTAGAATACCTATCCTCAAATTTTCTGAGATTTGATTCCTCAAATAGTCGACAATATTATTAAAGGAATAAATCTTAATTTATCTATCTTCTTGATTTAGCCCTGACAAAAATTAATTCCTTAAATATAATCAATTATCATTAAAAGATTAAAATGTCCTTAAGATTGTAAATAAATTACAGTAATTCCTCCTTGATCTTTTTCCCCTACAAATATTAATTTCTCAAAATAATAACCATGAATCCCGAGAGTATTATTCTATTTAAAATCATCAACCAAATCCCTGCAAACGAAATTGCCAATTTTCTCAATAAAATACAGCACAAAACATTAGAAATCAACCTGTATATGTCAAATTAAGATCCTCAAATAATGACCATCATTAAACATCCTTGGATATGTCCACAAGATATATAATATTAAAGAGCACTACATGAGCTGCAAAACGACATACTATGCGTTAAGAACAGAGTTTGTATGAGAAAGATATGCTCGAATGAAGTTGTAAGGGTTAAAATGTAATAAAAAAAGTTTTCTTTTCAATTGGGTCCCTAGAGGAACTTATCTGCAATTTTTGAGATTCGGTTGGATTCTTGAAAATTACCCAAGCAAGGGTATGAAGGTTATTTCTGGAAAAAGTAGGGGCCCTTGTGCAAATTTACCATGCATCACGTGTCACGCATGTGACGCTGACGTCAACAACTGTCGAGGACTGCTTTGTAATTTCTAGAGCTGGAGGGGGTTTATGCAATTTACACATGGTCCCCATGTACTCCCTCACTTGAGGGGGTGCTGGGCAGTAGGACGAGATGCTTGAGGTGAATGGAGCTGTTGTGCAGGCTGCTCGAGGGCAGGGCTTCCTCCACATGCTGGTGGTGGAGGCACGACATTGAGCAGCAGCACGAAGGTGGGTCTCTTGTTACGAAGGCGACCAACTATGGAGGTGTGGTTGTTGTGTGTGGCATTCCCAACTGCCTGCAAGGAGGAAGGCAGTGGTGGCTGCTCCTACGTCGACGCACCAACAACAGGTGGAGTCAGTGATGAGGCGGTGGTACGGGCTTGACGGGCGGCTAAAGGGGCGAGCGGCTACGGCGACGGAGATGCGCTAAAGGTGGAGGTGTTGATTGAGTCGAAGCGGCGAGAGGATGACGCTCTGGTTGAGGCAGTGTGCGATTGTCGTTAACGGGGCACAAAGTACGAAGTGGCAATGTGTTTAAAGGGATATCGAGGATGTCGATGGAAGAGGAACGTGTGGTCGGAGGGTGAAGGCGGTAATGGTGGTTGTGGGCGAAGAGGATGAATTCGTGTGACACAGTTGCAGAGGAAGATATGATGGGGATCAGATTATCGGATGGGGTATGAAATGGAGATCGTGGGGGATGCTGCTATGATCTTGGCCTCGATTGGTGTCCGGTCAAGCACCAAGAAGCTCGTCAAGCTTCTTCTGGAAACTTGGAGCAGCTCCTAAATTTATGAAATTGGTCTTGTTTTGAAGGTATTTGAAAATGGAGTACTTTAAAAGTAAACAAACCAAAATCGGACACCGTATGAGGGAGATATGCACACTTTAATCTGTCAGATATGAAATCATACGTTGGGATTATTTGACACTTATTTAAAACAGTATTTTTTGTATTTTTTAATTATTTTTGTTAGTAATATACACACAATGGAAGTGGTTTTAGGTCATCGGAGTTAGGATGAATTAATTAAAAATATGAGAAGTTAGCAGCTTTTCGGGTCAATTTACACATTATGCAATTACGCATGATGAAATGCGAATATTATTTACACATGTATCAATCCTAATGATGTAATATTAATGAATAAATGCATATGGATTTTGAAGAACATAGTCTAATTGACCAATTTTAGCATGATGAATATGAGATTCATCACTTACCATCCTCTCCCTCTCCTCCCTCAACCTACGCGAGCTCTTCCTCCCTCCCTCTTCCACCTCAGCCTCCTCTCCTCCCTCGACCTCTCCTCCAACCACACCAACGGCTCCCTCTCGTCGCAACTCCTCGGGCTCCCAAACCCCGAAAGACTCGACATTTCCTCCTATCTCCATTGCAAGTTTCTCCCAAACTTCTTCTATCTCTCCAACCTCTAGCAACTCGACATCGGGAACAGCCTCAGTGATCCACCACATAAATCTCTCTCGTAATGTGTTCTCTGGCAAGTCGTCGTGGATGCATCAGGGAACAAGTTAGTGGGGAAGCTTCTCTCTTGCACTTCGATGAACACCTCGACGAACGCATCTCCTCACCACGGGTGGATGCGAGATTCCAGCACCTAGTGCCATTCTATGGTAAGAGGCCCCTACCGGTCCTGCGACCATGACGGGATCATCTGGCAGAGGTGGGTCGTCGAGTAAGAACAAGTCGGGGGTCGTTCTCGATGTCATTGTCGGGGGTGACGACGATGATGCGTTTGGCCATAGTGGTGAACTTGAAGTGGAAGAAGACATGAGCTCGAACCCAAAGGCAACCAAACTTCTCTTGATGAGAGTAAAAAAGGTCTCTGTTCTACTAAATCCCTCACTATGCTTAGCTTCTCAATCCTTTGATGAACAACACGTGAATCCAAAGGTATCAAATTGGGGATTTTGTTTTTTATAATACGGGTAAAAGAAAGTCGCTGATAACAGTAAGAGATTGCTTAATTTGCATTTTTGTTTATAATTGTTCTCTCTATGCAAGGTGTTTGTCTATTTTTATTTTGAGCCGTTTTTTACTTTTATGTTGTTTTCCCTATACATGAGGAATGTAAATGTTTAAAAGTGGTGTGATTTGCAACTCTATTTGTCTGATTATTTTATTCATGTCGGTATGATAACTTTAATTAACAACAACTGTAATAGGTCCACTATTAAAAAAGAAAACATGTATGTTTTTTGGCTAGTAAATTCCTTTCTCTTCCCTTATTTATCAACATTTTTTCATTTTATATGATCTTTCTTTTTTCTGATTACTGCTATTTACTTCGTTCTAAACTATAAAAACGAAGTATATTGTTGACTAAAATATTTTCTCTTGACGATATGTTTCTAATATATTAATCTTCTACTGTGTTCCAGCATGTAATGTAACTAAACATGGTTTTAAATTCATATCTAATCACATGGAAATTAGCTTCATTTTTTTTTTGCATTTTTCTTTTAGTCGATGAATTAGAAAACAAGCTTAGTTTATATCTTTTGTTGATTCCAAATATTTTAACTCTATAGGATTGATTTTTTTACTTGAATCAAGTGATATAGGCTTTATGTTTGTTTACATGCATTCAATCATGTTCGGTTAATTATGTATGTCATATTGCTACCTTAAATGTATAACTCATGTTTAACATATATTTTAAATTATTTTCTAGTGATGAGATGATGATCATCCCTAACAGGTTTTAATTCTTTGCTTATAACACATTCTTAGCTTAAACATATGGTGAAGCAAGCTTATCATCCATGAATCTCAGTTACATTTTGCCCTGTCATTTTTTAACATATTCTTTCTTATTATTCCAATCCAGGTGAATGAAATTTATTGAAAAATAAGTGTTATGAACTTATGCTTAATTTATTTCATGGAGTATTACCTTTAAGGGATATTTACACCCATAACCCTGAGTAGTTCCGTAATTACCTCGGATACCCTCAATAATCATGAATTGCACTCAAGACCCTGAATATTGCTTAACTATTATACCCATAACCCTGTGTTAACTTCCATGCAATTTACCTTTAACTATGACGTTATCCATCAAGTATTTTACATTTTATACCCTTTATACTCCTATTATTTACAAATGATACCACCCTTCCCTTCCTCCTGCAACCCCCACCGGACGACCTCCTCCTCCTCTTCCTCCTGCAACCCCCCACCGGACGACCTCCTTCTCCCATTCATCCTCCATCACCCACCTCCTCCGACCACCCCGTCCTCTTCTTCGTACTCTGGCAACCAACTCCTCCTCCCTTCCTCTCCTGCCGACATCCTCCAGAACCACTTGCAAGCCCCCGACGAAGCTCCCTCCCGACGAAGCGCCCCCTGCTCTCCTGCGCAATCGTCTGATGAAGCCCCCCCTGTCCATCGCCTGCAATCGCCTCCCACCCACCACTAGCTTCAACCCCTGAAAGCTCCCCCCCACCCCCGCACCGCGCCTATAATCTCGAACCCCCTGCCATCCCCTACCTGGTCGCGCCTGTAACCCCCCCCCCTCCCTCCCGGCCTCTAGTGCCTGGCATTCCCCCGGCAGCTTGCAATCTTGGAACCCCTCCCCCTTCCTCCATCTCCCGCAATCCCTGACCTCCCCCCCCAAACCCCGTGCCCCGCGATCCCCGAAACCCACCCCTCTCCCCCCTTACCAGACTGCACCTGCAATCTCGGAACCCCTTCCCCCTGCCTCCACCTCCTGTAATCCGACCGGACCTCCATGACCTGCAATCCATGATCCCCCCCGGTGTATGCTATCCCTGAAACCCACCCCCTCCCTCCTCCCCTGTGCTTGCGATCCCCGAAGTACCCCACCTGCAAACCCCCAACGAAGCATCCCCCTGATTGGCGAAGCCTCCTCCCTTCCACCCCCAGCTTTCTGACGAAGGCCGCCATCCTCCAGCAAAGTCTTTCTCTTTTTTTTGTTTATGTTAAAGGGATAAAATAAGATGATTTATGAAAGACCCAAGGGTTCTCTTATATAGAAGAAAAATCCATTTGATAAAATACAAAAAAAGAAAGGATAAATAGAGGATTACAAAAGATAAAGCAAAAAAACAAAAACTTTGAATTATCTAAATATAGAAATAGCAATTATCTCAACATTCCCCTCAAGCTGGAGCGTATATATCAATAAGACTCATCTTGGAACAACATTTCTGATAGGGTCCTCTTGCTAGATCCTTTGTAAGTATATCTGATGTCTGGTCTCCAGAGCTGATATGTGTAGTAGTGATAAAACCCTTATGTATCATGTCACGAGTGTAGTGACAATCCACCTCTATGTGCTTCATCCTTTCATGAAAGGCTGGGTTGTTTGTAATGAAGAGAGCAACTTGATTATCACACTAGAGATGCATGGGAAGAGGTACTTCTATATTTAGATCAGTAAGAACAGATCTGACCCACATCATTTCTGTACTAGCCTATGCCATAGCCCTATATTCTGATTCAGCACTTGATCTAGCAACCACCGTCTGCTTCTTACTTTTCCATGAAACAAGAGAATTTCCTATGAATACGGCAAATCCAGATGTAGACTTTCTATCTTTTGGACACCCAGCGTAATCTACATCTGCGCATGCTGTCACTGATAGAGATGTGCCTCTGCTGAAAAGAAGTCCAGTACCAGGTGAAGTCTTCAAGTATCTGGAATCATATGGACTGCATCCATATGTGCCTGTCTGGGCTGCTCCATAAATTGACTCTCTTTGCTTACTGCAAATGGTATGTCGGGCCTGGTAATAGTTACATATAATAGCTTGCCAACCAATTCTCTGTATCTTCTCTTATCGACTTCCTCAGTATCATCATCATACAACTTCATGCTTGGGTCAAGCGGAGTAGTGCAAGTCTGCAATCTGCCATACATGTCTCTGAGAGAAGATTTATAACATATTTATTTGGGTCATTACAAGACCCCATTGATTCCTGGCAAACTCTATTCTAAGAAAGTAACGTAAATGTCCAAGGTCCTTGGTCACAAACTGCTGACCTAAGAAGTCCTTGGCATCCTGAATACTCTGCTCGTCATCCCTGTAATAATAATGTCATCAACATAAACAAGAATGATTGTAATACCTCTCCTAGGTCTTCTGTATAAACAGGAGTGATCTGCAGTTGATCTCACAAACTCCCGCTGCTCTATCAAGTTTGAGAGCTTCTGGAACCATGCTCTTGGACTCTGCTTGAGGCCATAGATAGCCTTATGTAACCTGCACACCTTATGACACTCCCCCTCAGCAGTGAACCCAGGTGGCTGCTGCATGTAGACCTCCTCATGTAAGTTACCACAGAGGAATGCATTTTTCATGTCAAGCTGATGGAGAGGCCAATCTCGTGTTATAGCAACAACAAGGAGAATACGTAGAGTAGAATGTCTGGCAACTGAGGAGAAAGTATCTTGATAGTCCACCCCATATGTCATTTGCATCCTACAACTGACATATCAACGGGAGCAGAAACAAGACTCCACGTACCATGTGATTGTAGCGCAACCATCTCCTCCTCCATGGCAATCCTCCAATGACTATCCTTGAGAGCCTCCTGGTATGTCGTGGTATTTGCACGGCTGACAGTGCTAATGTAAATCTCCTGAAATCTTCTGACAACCTATCCAAAGAACTCTTGGCTGCAAGTGGGTAAGTAGCGCATGTCCTTTTTGGCTTTTGCAGAGCAATTGGTACGTCAAGATCATCTGCCAAATCATGGGCCTGGGTATCTCCCTCTTGAGGGGGTACATGCTCCCTCTTGTCTAGAATCCTATTGTACATTCAATTCAGTAGTGCCATCAGTAGAAACACTATGCTCATTACATACCTGAGGCGTGCGGGATGATGGGCAAGGATTGTGAGCAATGCGAATAGAGCGAGATTTGCGAGAAAAAATACATGGCAAGAACTGAACTAGTGGAGGAGGTGGCGGCGGTGGTGAAGTTGAGGGGGTAGGTGAAGAATCAACTGAAGGTGGTGGTGGCATGTATATTTCATCATCAGAGTCAGATGGAATAAGTCTGTCACCTGAAGGAAAAAAATACATGACCGATTCAAAGAAAGTAACGTCAGCACTAACAAAATATTTCTGGCTTAGTGGATCAAAGCAGCGATACCCTTTTGGGTACGAGAGTAACCGACAACATGCACTTGATAGCTCTAGGAGAGAGCTTGTCACGCCCTGGAGAGACATCATGAACAAAGGCAACAGATCCAAACACACGAGGTGTAAGAGAGAAAAGATCCTTCTCGGAAAATGCAATCGAGTAAGGAATCTTTTCTCCTAACACGGATAAAGGCATACGGATGATCAAATAACAAGCAGTAAGGACGACATCACCCCAGTAAGCATGAGGAGCACGTCTCTATATTAACAATGTTTTGGTTACATGAGGTAGGTGACGGTGTTTGTGCTCGGCAACACCGTTTTGTTGGGAAGTGTAGATACATGATGTCCGGTGAACAATGCCATGGGATCTAAGAAACTCAGAAAGATGTAAGGTGCAAAATTCCAAGGCATTATCAGTACGAAGATACTTGACTTTGGCAGAAAAATATTCTTTATTTCATTAATAAAATACCTAATAATAGATCCAACCTCATATTTATTTTTAATAAGAAAATCCAAGAAAGTCTAGAAAAATCATCCACAACTACGAGATAAAAGCGGTGTCCTTGAAGATCAGGAACACGACTAGGACCCCAAACGTCTAAATGAAGGAGCTCAAATAGCTGAGAACTGCTCCGACTCTGACGGGATGGAAAAGAGGAACGGTGATGCTTCCCAAGTTGACATGCCTCACACTGAAAGGAGGATCTCGTAGAAATCTGAGGGAGAACATGACATAACTTTTGCAGAGGAAGATGTCCAAACCTAAGGTGCCATAGATAAGGAGAGACATGTCCTGTAGGTATAATGGAAATATTAACATGAGGGGGTTGGACCAGTCTGTAGAGTCCTCGCTGCTCACGGCCACATCCAATCACCCTGCCCGTGAGTATGTCCTGAAACACAAGAGACGAGGGGTCAAAGATGGCACGGCAATGCAAATCCTTAGTTATCTGACTAATAGAAAGTAAATTCATCTGAAAAGCAGGAGCATATAAAACATTCTTCAGGTACATGGAAGGTGTCAGCTGCACCTCTCCTTGTCCTGTAACAGGTAAGTGGTCGCCATTAGCAATAACAACCCATCTGCCAGGTGGTATAGCCCTGTAGGGCTTCAGCTGTGTTTTATCTCCACACAAGTGATGAGAAGCACCAGAGTCCATAATCCATTCTGTCATGTCTGCATTTGTACTACCAGTAAAAGCATATGTGATACCTGAGGAGCTTGAAGAGGCTCTCGATACTGCAGCGATATCTGTGGTGGTGTCAGCACTAGGAGTTATGATCTCTCGAATACGAGAGACAATATCATCCAGTCGAGGATCGGCCTGTGGAGATGAAGTCTATGGGGACGTAATCTGCTCTGTTGCTCGACCAAAAATAGGATATCCATGCTTCTGATAGCATGTATCCTCTGCATGTCCTGGCTTGCGGCAGTAGGTGCAGGGACCACGTTGGCATCCCCCGCCTCTTCCTCGAGTTGTGTGTCCTCTGAGTTGGATCGAACCACCTCGACCACGAGAAGCGGCCATCGCTGAGGAGTGTGAAGACGTGGATGTCGAAGGGATGACGAGCCGACTGAGACGGCTATAGGCCTCCTCTATAGGGGGAATGGTCGCCCCAGTGAGAAGATGAGTACGTGCAGCATCATATTCTTTGTCAAGTCCAGCCATAAAAAACTCCAACCATTGTGGAGTTCCTATATGTCTTCTGTTGCTCAGTAGACGTTGTAATTGGCATGTAGCTATGAAGCATTTCAAACATACCACGTAGCGAAGAATAGTAAACATGCAATGGACGACCTCTCTGTTTGGTGTTGTAGATATCAAACTGTAGTTGAAGGATCTTGGCCTCATTCTTCTCCTGTGCATAGGTGGATGCCAAAGTATCTGATGAACGAGGATCTTGCCAAGGTCTAGATATCTCACAGGGCGAGACATCCAGTCGTTGAATTGACCTCTCTTAAAGATCCCCCGATCGATCAACAATTAACCCACAATAAATACATGCAATGAATATCCCAAAATGTGGAGTTAAAATTTATTATAACTCTACATGCAAATGTGTATAGGTGTAAGCACAGGTAGAGGTCGAACACTGGGAGGCGAAGGGAGTGTATGTGTGTTGTGTAATTATTCAATCCTTTGTTCATGTCCATTTATTGTTTTAGTGGGTTTTTGGGTTTTTATATTTTTTTTATTTTTTTGTTTTTATAATTTTTATTTTGTTTTTATATTTTGTAATTTTTAATAATTTTTTATTTTTAATGATATAATATATATATACCTATAAAGAAATAAACATATAAGAAGAGAGAGAGGGATATAGTATAAGGATACATAGACATATGTATATATACTCAATATATTAAGTATAATATATATATATATTTTAGGTTTTTTATATTTTCCTAATTTTTATGTTGTTTTTAATTCCAAAAAAAATGTCCCTAATATGGGACTAATTAAATAGGCCGAAATTAATTTGGATTTTAAAATTATATAATAAGTGTCAAAATTAACCCAAATTAATTTTAATACATAAATAATGATATATAGATAATTATAAAATAGGAAAACATATTTTTGGTATTTTGGAAAGGTTTTTATATTTTTTTTAGGATTTTGGAGCTTCTTGAAATTTTTATATTTTCTTTTTCTATTTTTTTGGATTTTTCAATTTCTGGACTCAATATATAAATAAATATACCATATATAATATTTTTGGAATTTTTCAAAAACATTTTCTAATTTTTTGTATTTTCTAATTTAAATAGTGCAAAAAGGGCTTCTCTTTCATTTTTAATAATTAGGAAAAATGGCAAAATTGTGAAATAAAATATGAACGTACAAATGCATCACATGAAATATTAATCCTAATTTTTGTGAGTTTTTAGAAGCCACATAGGTATTTAAAATAAATAGATCAAAGACACAAAAATAATTAAGCCTGGCAGGGGCATTTTTGCAATTAAAATAAGTTCAGAGGGTTACAGTGCAAAAACGCTGAAATATTATAACGTATTCTGCAATTTTCAGGACCAAAACCAAATAAACAAATCCGCCAGGGCTTACATGCAATTTTCACGCGCCTCACGTGGGACTGCACGTGAGGCGCGTAAGGACCTAAATGCAAATCTAATAAACTTAGGGTCCTTTCTGCAAAATATACAATTTATTTACAACTTGTTATTTAATTTACAATATTAAAAATTAAATACAACAAAAGCGGGGGTTGAATATGCAAATTACCCCCAAAGTGCGCGCGGGCGAACGGCTCGGATTGATTCACTTGCCACGCGTCGCATATCCAGCGGTCTATACCGCTTCACGGATCCACGGTGGAGATTAGATCATCTGGCGTGATCCTACGGCTAAGGCGCGGGCAGATCCAACGGTTGTGCTCCGACCTGGGGAGACCTCCTCCATCCGACGACGGCGAGGCAAGGTGAAAGAACAGGGAAGAAGGCCGGGATGGCCGAACTTCCCCTCCTTCGAGCTCGCTTCTCCGGCATCCTTCGAGGCTTCTGAGGTCCACTGGCTTCCTGGCAGGTGACTCTCGCTGCTGGAGGTTTCTGATCGGACGGAGGGGCACTGGAGCACCTCCTTGACGTCGGAGAAGTCAAGGGGCTCCAAGTGTCTCCTAGGAACTCTGGAAGCGCCTCCTGGTGCTTATCAACGCACCTGACCTGCAGAAAAATACTCACACGGCTCGAGGGGAGCTCCTCGGCCCAAGATGAAGCTGCATCAACACAAAAAGGCGGGTGAAGGTGTTCGCCGGAGCAGAGCTCCGGTGAACTACGGGTCGGCTTGGTTACGCTACACATACGAGCTAAGTGCAAATCTAAATACAGAAATAAAACGACGGGAATAAAAATTACCTAAGAAAAATAAAGTACGCAGCTCGACTTGACCGGGGAGGCCAAGGAGCAGGGCCGCCGGAGTTGGTGGCCGTGGGTGCAACCTACGCCGCTCCAGCCCGCTCAAGCCCTCCAGGAGCTTCTCCCTGTCACGGAGGAGCACGCTAGACCGAAGGTGGGGACTGAGAACGAAGGAAAATTGACCACAATTTGGAGGAAGGCGGAGGTGGTTTATTTATAAACAGCCTGGGGCACCCTTATTGAATGGTGAATCTCGATGAATCGAGGCTATGTACAAGGAAGCATGGGATAGGGCGTGGGTCATGGATGTAAAAGGAACACTTTTCATGAAGGGTCCCATCGATCTCGAGCTACAAAATTGGCGTGAAAAATCAGGGAAGTGGGGGCTCTCGTGATCTGTCAGGTCCAAGGAGTTGACCTGCGGTCAACTAAAGGTGGCCTGCCATTGGTCCACGCAGGCCACTAGAGGACAAAACAGGCTAGAAGATTAAAGAATAAATTATTTAAATTAGTAAATGATTTTATTAATTTTTGCTTATAAAAAAAAAATGTGTATTATTTCATGTAGTATTTATTTATGATTTTTATATATTTTTTTGAGGTATTACGGTTTTATTTTAATAATGTGTATATGTATGTATTTACATGTATTTTTGTATATTTTATTTTTAATTTGTTTATTTTATTTTATTATTTTATTGTCTTATTTTATAAATTTATAATTTCTTTTTGTGAGTATAAATATATTTTTGTTTCATTTTTAAGAGTTTATTTACATTTTTAAATAAATGTGTATATGTATATGTAGGTATACTTATAGGTATTTTACCTATGAATTATATATATTTTATTTATTTAATGTATTTTATTTGTTTTTATTTTGGATTTGTATTAATAAGTTACAACATCATAAAAAAATATAGATGAATAAAGAATAATGGAATTAAAATCCCCTTTTATTTATGTACATACTTATTTTATAGGTGTTTTGCCTATGTGATACATAGACTTATTTTATTTCACAAGTTCTTTTTTGTTTTCTTTTAATTTCAGTATGTACATGTATTATATACATTATTTACAAAATTATAAAAAAATATAAATTTATATAAATAATAAATATTGAATAAAATGAATATTTTAATCAGTACTATATGCAAGGAGAGCTAAAAACCTAACTTCCACAGATGGACTCCAAAAATTATGAAACCAATTTTATAAAATAGTTCATGGGATGCTATATACAATTAAAGTGAGTTTGGGTGATTTGGAGTTTTTATTTGCAAGATATGGGTCTGTGAAGTTGAGATTCTTACTTTTTATTTTGTGTATAAAATGTACTCTGAGTATTATTTTTACACAAACTCAATTTTGTATTTTTATTTACATTATTGTCTACAACTTTCATGTACAAAAGATTTTAAATTGATGAATAAATAATTATGTACAAAATAAGTGTCAAAAAATGCATAAATAAATGATTAAATAAATGAGGTATTTGTTGTACTATTGGCCCTTATCTCCCCCTACTTTATTCCTTGTCGACCAATTCCATGCTGGCCTTGATCTCGGGGTTCGAGTCATAAAATATTTGCAATATTTTATTCCTTTTTCTTTTCTTCTCTTTATTCTATAATTTTGGCATTAAAAACCTTATTCTATGTTCATTTAATACAATAAATAATGGATGCTATTATGAACAAATTGATGCTATTTACATGCATTTGCTGGGGTTTTTAAGGCCAAAATGATAGAATAAAGGTGATGAAATGGAGATTCATCACCCCCCCTATACTTGCCTTTGCTAGTCCCTAGCAAATACTTATGCAATAAGTACAAAAAGAACAAAGAATAGGAATAAAAGAAAAAGCAAAAATAAATAATTTAAAGAATAAATTGAATTGATCATGATTATTAAACTTGTCTGTACAAAATCAAAGTTTGGAGCTCAGGTTAGACCTTGGTGTGAGAATGTGTGTGGAACCTGGTTGGGAACCAAATTTAAAACACAACTGCCTTCGAGAGTCATAGGACTTGGTTCAAATCACTCAATAGCCTGGTCAGAACTAGCCTATGTCATACGCAAACCCTTATGACTATGAAGCTGACTTGTACGGTGTAAGTGATGGTGGCCCTCCCCAACTGAAATGACAAAGGAACTGACTTCTCCGGAATGACAACCCAATGATTCCCCAATCCAGCCCTCTACCGTCAAGGGGCGGGGTATTCCCTTCTAAGTTCAAGTGGCAACCGGCTCAAGAAGAGGGGGAAATAAGAGGTATAGAATTTTGGGAGCTCAACCAGTGTAGCTAAGTCTCCCACTGCAAGCTTCATGAGATGTAACAGGGATACCGTAAGCTTTTGCTTTATTGGACTATATACACTCCGGTGGGGTTATTAAATTTTCAATCCGACCCACCACTTTTTGGAGTTCTTTTTGCTTTTGCTTTTTTTTCAAGAGCATCTGTACAACATATCTACATGGTGCAGCATATATACAAGAAATTTTCCTCTTGAGCCAGTAGACTATCCCTCTTTTGAAGCTTTATTGCAACCCACACTCTCCCGTCATTCGGCTTCATTGAAACTGGACCAGGTTGGGGCGCACTTCCCTCCCTAGACGAGGACGAATGTTTCCACCCGTGTGCGTCTCAGACTGGCAAATCCAACCCCCTCACCACTCCAACTGAGTTGAGCCAAGTGAAAGGTGCAAGTGTCCAAATTAGGTCACGGCCGACAAGAGTCATGCGTGTGTTTCGAAAAGTTCTAGTTAGTCCACTGAGGTGACTTGAACCCAGCCCTGCTTTCTCAAAGAATTAAGTCTGAATAGACCTGAAGTACCTTAAACCTAGTTCCCTTAAGGTTCCAGTGCAGTTAGTTGCAGTAAGGTCCAACCAAGCTCCAATCTTCGATTTTATTGGACTAGTTCAATCATCAAGCTCAATCAAAGAATATAAATGCTATGCAGATGCTAGTTACAAATATGCAAAGAATAATGCAATTTTGCAAGAATTTGAAAACAAAGAGAAAAGTTTTACACAATGAATTTACAAATAAAAGAATTTTGACACTCAAAGAATAAAATATATACAACTATTTATACGGGCGTGCCGCTTTATTTTACAAGATTTAAAGAATTTACAAAGTGGTTTATTAAGGTGTATATTCAATTGATAAAGAATTTTAATATATTTTATTTAGGATTTATTTTATTATGATTCTTTTATTACTCAAATTTATTTAAAAATTATTTTGGAAACTATAGTACAAAATAATTTTTGCAAATATTTATAAGCATTTGAAAGCCATTTTGCAAACACTATATACACTTTGTTTTTCAAAATATTTTTACAATCATTTTCAAAATCATTTGCAAATAGGTTTTCAAATCCTTTATTTCACACAAAGAAAAGAATTTTTGCAATCAAAATATTTTTACAAAGGTTGAAAATATTTCACAAAAAGTTTTCCCAACAGTTCACACCGTCTTTCAAATCATTTTGCAAAAACATTTTTAACCTGATTTATTAATCAGTATGTACAAAAAGAATCTGAGGAATAAGAAGCCTTATTAATTAATGAATTGTATCATAATTATACGAAAGTATGAGTTATGGATGAAGTATATACAGAGTATATACGACCCCCCTATACTTAGCTAGAGCTATGTCCTCATAGATCACAAAAGAGAAACAGAAGACATAACTCGTACTGAGTATAGAAAAGACTATACTACGACGACTAAAAGAATAATAAATGAAAGAATAACGAGATAAAAGAATAAGAAAATGACCGTCCCCCCTATACTTAGGATCAAATAATCCTAAGTATAGCAGACTATACACAAGGCAGGGAGGGCCATGGGTGGGAATAAACAGTTCAAAGAATTAACAAATCAGGGGTGCACCCCCCTATACTTAGGACAAAGTACGTCCTAAGTATAGAAGACTGTCTACAAGGGGCAGCACCTTTTATTTAGATACAGAAGATAGAAAAGGAAAAGAAGAAAAGAAGAAAAGAGAGACATATACAGATAGACGAAAAGATCGTGGAGAATATACACATCACTCCCCCTATACTTAGGGTGAGATATCCCTAAGTATAGGCAACAACAAGAGTGACAAAACTGAACAACGAAAGAACAACGCGTTGTGTGCCCCCCTATACTTAGGACAAAGTACGTCCTAAGTATAGACACGAAGATATGGCGATAGATCTAGGGCACACCTAACATGCGAGAGAAATAATGAACATGGAACACATATATACAAGTGGTGAAGAACTGGTGAAGTACAGGACGGTATCTTGTAAGCGAATACCGTGCTCTCGTCGTCGTCTCCCTGTAAGAACGAGGATGCAGTCAGAAGGTCAAAGGACACCCGGATATGCAGGCAGGTGGGTGTCGGCTACCGGGGACAAATAGATCGGGAGGTAAAGATATCGGATGCGGTAGCATGAAGCAGTCAATCAGCTCATAGGGTCAGCATGAAGGAATAAAGCCGATACAGTAAGACCGGGAGGAAGAAGGATCAGTACAGAGCCCTCTGGTCAATCAGAGTCTCGATAAGATATGGAAGATAGAGAATAGGAGACATCGTGGCATGCGGTGGTCATGAGGTCGGAAGATCGTAGGAGACACACACCTAAGGCGCCAAGACATGGCTCAACCCTGCGAGGGTCATCAAGGTAAGCAGGCTCAAAGGAGCCAGGAATCAGACCCTAATCAGAAGACTTGGTCCCGTGATCCGCAGATCGGATACACAATCAGAGAGGGGACCGAGTATACAGCTCAGAAGACTCGGCTTCGTGCTCCAACAGACATGAGACACCAGAAGTGAAACCGAGTACCTAGAAAATGATGTTCCCTCCCGCAGATAACCCTCGGGGAGCGGTACATGCAAATCGATGAATAATCAGAAGAAGACTCGGCCTTGTGAGGGTCGTCAAGGCGAGCGGACGCAAAGGCATCAATGATCCATCAGACGGATCACCAGTAAATAAGGTCTCGATAGACGACATATCGACTACCAGCAGAAGAGACCAGAAAGTGTAAAGAATGTGGCAGTGTTCCGCAGATAACCCTCGGGGAACATGCTGCCAGCTAGGCATGAAAACAGTAGATATCAAGAGCTCATCCTTGCGAGGACCGTCAAGGCGAGCAGACTCAAAGGAGTCTAATCAGATGGGTCCCATGATCCATAGATCGGATAGGCAACTCAAGAGGGGACCAAAAATCAAGTCTATCAAACGACTCGGTTTCGTGCTCCGCAGATCGGAGACACAGTCAGCAGGGGAAACCGAGCGTAAAAAGAGTGTCGCAGTCTCTCGCAGATAGTCCTCGGAGAGTACTTCGATCTAGGCAAGGAATAGTCAGAATGTGTCTCTACCTTGCGAGGGTCGTCAAGGAGAGAGTAGGGCTCAAAGGAGCTGGGTCCATCAGACGGGCCCACACAATGGTCTCAGTAGTCGACAAATCGGCTACCAACAATAGAGACCAATCAGATCTGAAATATGTCGTAGTCTCCCGCAGATAACCCTCGGGGAGCTACGAGCTAATCAAATGAATAATAAGAGCTCATCCTTGCGAGGACCGTCAAGGAGAGTGGACTCAAAGGAGTCTAAACAAGTCGGTCTCATGCCCCAACAGATTAGGTGCATAATCAGAAATGGAGACCGAGTGCACAAATCAGACGAGTCGGCTCCGTGCCCCAACAAGGTGGCGGCACAGGAAATGAGTGAAGCCGATCGTAAAGAAAGTGTCACATCCGTCCGCAGATAGTCCTCGGGAAGCGATGTGAGCTATGCAGTAAATAATCAGAGTACATCTCGTCCTTGCGAGGGTCGTCAAGGAGAGAGAAGGGCTCGAAGGAGCCGGACCCATCAGACGGATCCATAGAAATATAGTCTCGATAGTCGGCAGACCATCTACCAGTAGAAGAGACCATCATAGCAATAATGTGTCATAGCCTCTCGCAGATAACCCTCAGAGAGCTATGAACCAGGCATGGAATAATCAGAAAAGTGGAGCTCTGCCTTGCAAGGACCGTCAAGGAGAGCCATCTATCAGTTAGCCTCATGTGCCGACAGATCGGGCACCAGTCACAGAGGGAGGCCAATCAAGCATGTTATATGACTCGGTTTCGGGTCCCATCACAATGGCGACCAAGTGGTGAATGAAACTGTAGTCCAAGAAATTGCCGTATTTTCCCGCAGATAGTCCTCGGGGACAAATGCGAACTAGGTCAATGAAGGACATGGGAATGCTGGCAAGTAATCTCAGGTCCTCAAAATCATTCAATCATCCGGAGGGCGTAAGATCAGGAGAGGGAGCAAATAATCAGGTCATTCACAAGATGTCCCTCGGATGAATCAACTCTGGCTGAGCTGGCACAACAAATAGTCAGGAATCCTCTAAGTGCCAGGGTGGATTAGAGAGTCAAGAGATCAAGGCTGAGTCAGTTACGAAGAAGAGAGTTCATGTGGGTTCCAAACACCTTTGTCTCGAAGCTCAAATCATAATAATCAATCAATCCTCAAAAATGGAGATGGATGAGAACCCCAAAATAAATCAATGACGGCTCATGAAATCATCATCATATCATCAAAGTACGTCACATCCTCAATCCGGTGTGCGAGATCAAAATCCTCAATAAAGAATCACACCTAATCATCATACATCTTCAAAAATCCTCAATATGCTCGTATGCATGTATCAAAGCCAAATTCACCAAATCATCTCAGCACCCTCAATATCATTAGCCCGGCTTACACAGATAATCAATGGGAGTCAAAATCCTCGATGCGGGCCTCATCAACCTACACAGCATTCCCGGGTGAAAGGGAGAGGTGATACGGGGTACACAAGAAGGATGGGTAAGAAGGGTACACAATGGGGTGGAGAAGTTGATTGAGGCTATGTGCCAATATCACGGTGGTAGCAGAGTGAAACAGAGGGAACGAGGAGGGCGGGCGAGAAGATGGAGATATAGACAAAATTGGGTGTTCCACACAAGGCGGGAACACCGTCAAAATGGTGGTCCGAAGAGCAGGTTCTCCTCGAACCGGAGAAGATGGGGATGATACAGTGGATACGAAGAAGATGATGGAGAAGATGTCGGGAACGAATGGACTTGGCGAAGAATGATTGAGCTCAAGCGCCAATATCACGACTCTATGCAAATGAAGAAGTATATGTATAAGAGGGATAGAGAGACTCAAAGATAAAAAGTGCACGACTCACACAATGGGACCGACTACTCTAGTAATGAATGAAAAGCATAATGGACTCCAAATCACAATCAAGACACAAAGCAAACCCCCAATTCACCTACTCAACGCAGTGAAGACCATCAGGCGACGGTCATTTATCCTTTCGATTATTAGAGTTAGGTGAGAATCACAAAAATTGTACAATCACTTAGGAGGCTTGATAGGATTTGGGCTCTACTCCTTAGTGTGTACGTGAGCAATTTAAAACGCATCCAATGAGGGGGTTGCTCTCCCCAAGACAAGGAATCCATTATGTTTTTATTTTTAGGTCCAATAGAGTTAGCAGTCCCGATTTTATTTTAGTTATCATTTTTTTTTTTGGGTATTTTCAATGTACGTGCCTATCGAGGTTCCAATTTCCATTAAGCATCCTAAGTGGCAAAAACAGAGGGGGAAGGTCGGAAAAGCCATGCAAGTCGGAAATCGATGATGCATGCTAAGTAAGAAGACTTACAATGCTTCCCAGCTCTCTCCATGCGGGATGCATAACCGAATTGAAACCTATGCTAAAATGCAAATGCAATCCGAAGAAATCGCCCTAGGATAGTAACTGCTATTATCGTGAAGCACCACAAGTCGGTCACTTATCCTTAACCTAAGGGTCCGGTCTTGGCTCACCCCTCCTCTTCTCGACACGCTCGAGTTCAGGAGTAGCGCTTGATGGGGCTCGCTCACGGCACAGGGGTTAAGAGATAAATGAACCGACTGTTTAGATTTGACTAGGTCCAAAACGCACTATAGGTACATGTAAATATATTAGGGTGTTTGGACCTTAATCTGTCGGCAAGCAATTCCTAAGCTAGGGCTCATTCACACAAAATAATAAAAATAAAATAAAAACGAAAAAGCGTCAAAACCGTCGAGGCCCCCAAGGGAACAATCCCTCGGGCAATGGACCTCGGGAGTCGGAGTGTACCTGTGAGAGTCCTGTATTATTACAAAATTATAAGTGTCACTCTCTCACATGAATATACATAATAAAATAATGTGCATAAAAATAGAGACTGTCTTCAAAAATTATCTTTCTTCTCCCTTTGATGCTCTCTTCTGTTGGCTGGGCATAGAAGAGCCATCTCCGCCTTGCTGGGGTGCATAGGACCTCCTAGGAGGTCCTCCGTTGCTTGGCGGTCCCTCGCATCAAAGACAAAGGAAAGAAATGGTCAGAGCAGTCAAAATAATATCAAATAGGAATAGAAACCAAACAAATAACTGAATCATGGACATGAGCAAACAATTGAATAAATGAACAAATAAGCTCACATAATCATACAAAATCCGTTGCCTCCCCGGCAACGGCGCCATTTGATGAACGGGGATCTTGCTAAGGTCTAGATATCTCACAGGGCGAGACATCCAGTCGTTGAATTGACCTCTCTTAAAGATCCCCCGATCGATCAACAATTAACCCACAATAAATACATGCAATGAATATCCAAAAATGTGGAGTTAAAATTTAGTATAACTCTACATGCAAATGTGTATAGGTGTAAGCACAGGTAGAGGTCGAACACTGGGAGGCGAAGGGAGTGTATGTGTGTTGTGTAATTATTCAATCCTTTGTTCATGTCTATTTATTGTTTTAGTGGGTTTTTGGGTTTTTATAATTTTTTTATTTTTTTGTTTTTATAATTTTTATTTTGTTTTTATATTTTGTAATTTTTAATAATTTTTTTTATTTTTAATGATATAATATATATATACCTATAAATAAATAAACATATAAGAAGAGAGAGAGGGATATAGTATAAGGATACATAGACATATGTATATATACTCAATATATTAAGTATAATATATATTTTTTTAGGCTTTTTATATTTTTCTAATTTTTATGTTGTTTTTAATTCCAAAAAAAATGTCCCTAATATGGGACTAATTAAATAGGCCGAAATTAATTTGGATTTTAAAATTATATAATAAGTATCAAAATTAACCCAAATTAATTTTAATACATAAATAATGATATATAGATAATTATAAAATAGGAAAACATATTTTTGGTATTTTGGAAAGGTTTTTATATTTTTTTTAGGATTTTGGAGCTTCTTGAAATTTTTTTATTTTCTTTTTCTATTTTTTTGGATTTTTCAATTTCTGGACTCAATATATAAATAAATATACCATATATAATATTTTTGGAATTTTTCAAAAACATTTTCTAATTTTTTTGTATTTTCTAATTTAAACAGTGCAAAAAGGGCTTCTCTTTCATTTTTAATAATTAGGAAAAATGGCAAAATTGTGAAATAAAATATGGACGTACAAATGCATCACATGAAACATTAATCCTAATTTTTGTGAGTTTTTGGAAGCCACATAGGTATTTAAAATAAATAGATCAAAGACACAAAAATAATTAAGCTTGGCAGGGGCATTTTTGCAATTAAAATAAGTGCAGAGGGTTACAGTGCAAAAATGCTGAAATATTATAACGTATTCTGCAATTTTCAGGACCAAAACCAAATAAACAAACCCGCCAGGGCTTACCGGAAGGACCTAAATGCAAATCTAATAAACTTAGGGTCCTTTCTGCAAAATACACAATTTATTTACAACTTGTTATTTAATTTACAATATTAAAAATTAAATACAACAAAAGCGGGGGTTGAATATGCAAATTACCCCCAAAGTACGCGCGGGCGAACAGCTCGGATTGATTCACTTGCCACGCGTCGCATATCCAGCGGTCTATACCGCTTCACGGATCCACGGTGGAGATTAGATCATCTGGCGTGATCCTACGGCTAAGGCGCGGGCAGATCCAACGGTTGTGCTCCGACCTGGGGAGACCTCCTCCATCCAACGGCGGCGAGGCAAGGTGAAAGAACAGGGAAGAAGGCCGGGATGGCCGAACTTCCCCGCCTTCGAGCTCGCTTCTCCGGCATCCTTCGAGGCTTCTGAGGCTCCCACTGGCTTCCTGGCAGGTGACTCTCGCTGCTGGAGGTTTCTGATCGGACGGAGGGGCACTGGAGCACCTCCTTGACGTCGGAGAAGTCAAGGGGCTCCAGGTGTCTCCGAGGAACTCTGGAAGCACCTCCTGGTGCTTATCAACGCACCTGACCTGCAGAAAAATACTCACACGGCTCGAGGGGAGCTCCTCGGCCCAAGATGAAGCTGCATCAACACAAAAAGGCTGGTGAAGGTGTTCGCCAGTGCAGAGCTCCGGTGAACTACGGGTCGGCTTGGTTACGCTACACATACGAGCTAAGTGCTAATCTAAATACAGAAATAAAACGACGGGAATAAAAATTACCTAAGAAAAATAAAGTGCGCAGCTCGACTTGACCGGGGAGGCCAAGGAGCAGGGCCGCCGGAGTTGGTGGCCGTGGGTGCAACCTACGCCGCTCCAGCCCGCTCAAGCCCTCCAGGAGCTTCTCCCTGTCACGGAGGAGCACGCTACACCGAAGGTGGGGACTGAGAACGAAGGAAAATTGACCAAAATTTGGAGGAAGGCGGAGGTGGTTTATTTATAAACAGCCTGGGGCACCCTTATTGAATGGCGAATCTCGATGAATCGAGGCTATGTACAAGGAAGCATGGGATAGGGCGTGGGTCATGGATGTACAAGGAACACTTTTCATGAAGGTTCCCATCGATCTCGAGCTACAAAATTGGCGTGAAAAATCAGGGAAGTGGGGGCTCTCGTGATCTGTCAGAGCCGCAGGTCTAGGTCCAAGGTGTTGACCTGCGGTCAACTAAAGGTGGCCTGCCATTGGTCCACGCAGGCCACTAGAGGACAAAACAGGCTAGAAGATTAAAGAATAAATTATTTAAATTAGTAAATGATTTTATTAATTTTTGCTTATAAAATAAAAAATGTGTATTATTTCATGTAGTATTTATTTATGATTTTTATTTATTTTTTTGAGGTATTACGGTTTATTTTAATAATGTGTATATGTATGTATTTACATGTATTTTTGTATATTTTATTTTTAATTTGTTTATTTTATTTTATTATTTTATTGTCTTATTTTATAAATTTATAATTTCTTTTTGTGAGTATAAATATATTTTTATTTCATTTTTAAGAGTTTATTTACATTTTTAAATAAATGTGTATATGTATATGTAGGTATACTTATAGGTATTTTACCTATGAATTATATATATTTTATTTATTTAATGTATTTTATTTGTTTTTATTTTGGATTTGTATTAATAAGTTACAACATCATAAAAAATATAGATGAATAAAGAATAAAAGAATTAAAATCCCCTTTTATTTATGTACATACTTATTTTATAGGTGTTTTGCCTATGTGATACATAGACTTATTTTATTTCACAAGTTCTTTTTTGTTTTCTTTTAATTTCAGTATGTACATGTATTATATACATTATTTACAAAATTATAAAAAAATATAAATTTATATAAATAATAAATATTGAATAAAATGAATATTTTAATCAGTACTATATGCAAGGGGAGCTAAAAACCTAACTTCCACAGATGGACTCCAAAAATTATGAAACCAATTTTATAAAATAGTTCATGGGATGCTATATACAATTAAAGGTGAGTTTGGGTGATTTGGAGTTTTTATTTGCAAGATATGGGTTTGTGAAGTTGAGATTCTTGCTTTTTATTTTGTGTATAAAATGTACTCTGAGTATTATTTTTACACAAACTCAATTTTGTATTTTTATTTACATTATTGTCTACAACTTTTATGTACAAAAGATTTTAAATTGATGAATAAATAATTATGTACAAAATAGGTGTCAAAAAATGCATAAATAAATGATTAAATAAATGAAGTATTTATTGTACTATTGGCCCTTATCTCCCCCTACTTTATTCCTTGTCGACCAATTCCATGCTGGCCTTGATCTCGGGGTTCGAGTCATAAAATATTTGCAATATTTTATTCCTTTTTCTTTTCTTCTCTTTATTCTATAATTTTGGCATTAAAAACCTTATTCTATGTTCATTTAATACAATAAATAATGGATGCTATTATGAACAAATTGATGCTATTTACATGCATTTGCTGGGGTTTTTAAGGCCAAAATGATAGAATAAAGGTGATGAAATGGAGATTCATCAGTATTCCACACTGCCTTGGCAGTAGGCTGAGTTAGAATATCATTGGCAATCTATGTAGAAAGAGTTCCACAAAGCCAAACACGCGCATACGCGTCATCTTGCTTCCAAGAAGCATTTGCTTCGATCTTCTCCGCTTGTTCTGGATCTGTCAGGATGTGCTCCTCATTGTTGCACTGCATGAGGGTGAGAAACTGCATGGACCACAATTCATAGTTGGTCCCATCCATCTTAACAATGGGAGCCTGACTTTTGAAGGCTCCTGACGAGAATATATCACCCTTGTTGTCTGACATGATGTGAAATAGCCAAATAACGGAGTTCTATCGGAGAGTAGACCAATATAATGGAGTCTACAGAATCATATGAAGGATTGGTAGTTTCATACAACCATCCTTTAATCCTTGTTGTTAGGGCGTCCGTGGATGCAAAATTTAAAGATCTTTTGGGTTTGGGCTGTAAGGCGAGGTTCACAGTAGCAGCCCGTGATAATGGAGGCCAATAAACCCTCAAAGCAGGAGTAGCTTCTCAAAGTAAAAGCAGTAGACATGTCAGTTGCTTACAGATCAATTTGAATGCCTCGATCAGGAGTCTCTTGCTCGAATAAACAAGAAGGACTCCTGGCTCTTCTGGTGGACTTTGTATCTCACTGGCTTGCGGTGGTGGAACAAGATCGATGAACAGGGCATGTTGAGGGCGAACAGGGGCGCGCGTCAATGTCCGCGAGTGCATGCAGAGGGAACGGAAGAACAAGGGCGTCAGGGAGGCGTTGGGAGTCGCCTTGGGCGCAGGTGCTGGGCGCGCTGGGCGACTAGGCGCGAAGGCGCACACACAAAGGGGGTGAGGGCGCACGTGCAAAGCAGAGGATGACGTTGCCGGAGACGTGGCCTGGGGGCCCGAGCGCGTGCAAAGGGTCCTGGGGGTGACAGGGGCTTGGGCGCGAGGGCAGGCGAGGCGCGCAAGCGAGGAACGCCGTCGCGGAAGAGTCATGTGGGTCCACGTGCCATTACGGAAGAGGTTAGATTTAGGGATAGGAATGAGGCTCTGATACCATGTTAAAGGGATAAACTGAGATGATTTATGAAAGACCCAAGGGTTCTCTTATATAGGAGAAAAACTCATTGGATAAAATACAAAAAAAGAAAGGATAAATAGAGGATTACAGAAGATAAAGCAAAAAATAAAAAATTTGAATTATCTAAATATAGAAATAGCAATTATCTCAACAATTTATTTTTAGCTAGATTGATGCTTGGTTAGATTAACTCGACGGTATGGTTGGGTTAATGGTTGAAACTAACGGAGGGTTATGGATGTGAGACGGAGTAATTACTCGTGGTTTCTCATGTCATTCGTGATTATTGAGGGTATCCAGGGTAATTACGGAACTACCCAGGGTTATGGGTGTAAATATCCCTACATTTAACTAGAAAACTTATTACCTGCTGCAAAAGTTGCTTAACTCTTCCTTTCTCGTATCTCTTATCAAAGAAATGATATTTAATAACTTTTTCTAATTCATGATAAATGTGTATTATTCTTTCTCTAAATTTTTTTAAGTATTTTCTAATTGTTCTTATGAGTCTTTCCTTCTATTTTATCTGTTTGTATTACTACTATATATTATAAATTTTTAGATAAAATGATGGTTAAATTAATAGATCTCCCTAACCACATCTAAGTATTAATATTATTGTTAAAGTATTCCACCATTTATCTGTTACTTCTCCACTTCTCTTCTAGATTCCTTTCAGGCAATTAGTGAAACACTAACTCTATTTGTACCTTCAGCAAACTTCATCGAAGCGCGGATATGCACCTAGTTATTTAAAAAGTCTAATCAATAGAGCTCTTTGCCCGGCATTTTTGAGCTTGTGATTCACGACAAAAGGGACTAAAACGTAAGAGAGTTGCTTCATAACATCGCATTACCTTAGTAAACCAAATGCAATTTCTCCAAATAAGTAACGAGTCCGAGGCTCGCGTGGCTCGCAACTTTGCATAAAATACTCACATCTTGGGCGCATGCCGCTCGTGCATGGTATAAATAATGATGGGTACTTTTACCTTCATACTTCCAAAAACATTCCAATCTAACACAAACACCCTTGCTGAAATACCCATCAGATCTTTACATTTTCGCTATTCAATTGATCGGATATATACACAGGAGACCGTACACTCTTTTTTATTTCAATTATTTGGATGTGTTTGTAAGTCTTGGAAGGAAATTTCGCGAGCGATATATCGCTGATATATCGATATCGAGATGTAACCGATATGTGTACTGATATGGTGATATATCACAATTTTCAAGCTTTCCTTCACAAAAGATTGTTGATATAAGTGATGTTTCAGCTATATATCGCCGATATATCATCGAAATATCGTATCGATACGATATCGATACGGCCTTCACTATTTGTAACCCAAGAATCTTTTTGGTAAATTTAATAGAATATTAACAGAACATGCACACTAACACCTCTTAGAGTTCGTGAGATTTGAATTTGGATCTTTCTTATCAAAATCGAATGTTTAGACCCGTAAATTCCATCATAATGGAAGCTAATTTAGATTTTTCGAATATATTTAATATTAAGTTATTTTCTTTGCACTTAATGGTCTGTTACATGAATTCTTTTCTCCAATTAATATCCAATGGGCTTATAAAACATTCAAAAATCTTAGAGAAATTAAGGTTTTTCACCATTTTGCACCCTTATTTTTATGTTAAAATTTATGGTTTTAAGCTAAACAAATATTGACAATAAGGAAGACTCGGTACAAAATGCTGTAATACAATATAAATATAATTAGTAAGATACTGTGAGCAATAGATATAAAAACATTTCTCAAATTAACAAGCATGACTACTAAAAAGTTAGATTTACTCACACAATCCAATGTATGTATGATTTTATCCAATTTGCTACCATATCTGTTTCGAGTTGAGCCAAACATAGATGCTCGTATCTACCTAGAATGTATCCATATACTTTGGCTTTATATGACATTTTCAACCATATTTAATATTATAATATATGGAAAAAAGGAGTATTCTCCTTGAGAGCATGTAATTTACATGCTCCCACACTTTTTCCCCGTATTTTTTATTTTTCTGAAATGAAATCTAGTGGAATTTAGATCACAATATGTCACCATGGTATCATTAAAAAACTGGTTTAATTCGAGATTATATCCTTCCATCAAGACTGTTTAATTTTAATGGTATCAGAATTGCTGAAATTGACCCTTCTTTAGATGGAAGTGTTAGGAAAGTTCGTTTTGCACGAAATTTGAAATGCATGTTCCGCTTATTATTCTAAGTAAATTCTCCCCATGTTTCATTTCAAAAAAATAAAGAAATTTGCGGAAAGAAATGTGCAAGCATATTCTTATATGCTCCCATGTAGCATACTCATTTAACCATACATATAACATTTCAAAATGAAAAAGGGAACATGTTGAGAGTGGCATGAAATTGCATTTTCACTACCTCCATCAACTGTCGACGTGCCTCGGGATTCACATCCATTAAAGCCTCTGCATTGGGAATATGTGTAGGATAGTTCTCGAGACATATGAGTGGTTGTGATTGTGAGGTGATGAACATGGAAGTTGCATACAAATGAGTTGCATACTCCCCATTCTTTTTTCCCAAATGCAAGTTGTCCAATACATAACTTTCTCACCTTACATGCAATTTATTTCTCATATCGCTCGTACCCATATCAAATATGTAACCAATCTCAACTATGTCCCTTGATCACCTAGTAATTCAAAGCGATGGGGTGTTGAACCTAGGTCACATCGTGAAACCAACGATAAAGCTTGACTTCGAATGGGCCTAAGATTTCCCACAATCAACTTGAGAATTTGTAAATCTATTTACTCGATATAGACATTTCTCAAATAGCTCCATTAGAGGACAAAGAGTAAATCTCGAGGCTGGATCCCACAAGGTAAAATAGATTAGAGAGGCGAAACAAGGATGCATTTTACAATGTTATCGACATAGATTTTAAAACGATATGATAACACATATTTGATATCCATCAATATCCACATCAACATAATTATATTTCTAAAATATGTAAGGATCTGATAAAGCCTATACATCCAATGAGAGCGGATCCTCTGCAGTAATGCTGAGGTTTTACCATGCGAACTGTTCGATCTTGATCGAATGACTCGAGTACGGTTGGAGTTTACAGCAGACCTCTGCATTACTGCATAGGATCCGCGCTCTGCACCCAATACCTCTTTTATAGGCGCTACCATTTCAACCTAGACTTTCGTAGGGGTACATGAGCAAAATAACCTCCTGCCATCTTCCGGACCGCGATAAAGCTCGCAGAGAGAGGAAAGAGCGAGCGAGAGGGGGAGGGAGCGAGCGAGCGAGCGAGAGAGAGATGATCTACAGGAAGTGGTCTCTGATGACGATGCCCTTCGCGCTTGTGGGCGGTGCCGGCGTCGTCGCTCTCGGATCCGCGCTCCTCTTCAAGGACAAAGCGGTGAGGACATCCATAGCATTCTCTGCTCGTTTACTCCATATTTATGACGTGTTTAGCAACGATTTTGATGGCCATCGTCTAAATGCGCATGATTTTCTTTACTAACGCCCTTTCGTCTAAGTTCGTGGATCAATCGTGTTTGGCAACATCAATGTCTGGAAAAGTTTGTAATTTTTCCGATAAAAGTGTTAGAAATGAGATTTGTTTGTATTTAAGCGTAAATATGTATGTAATTGATGACTTAGATAGGATTGGCATAACATGATGTTATCTACAATTTTGATGTGTTCGTTTTAAATGGATCCAGAAGTCTAAATCTATATAAGACATATGCTTTGCAGTTCTCATACGATTAATTGGAATGCTAGAATGTAGTAAAAACCAGTCGATAGTGAATGGTGCAGAGTGAACATGTGATGTGACATTATTAGGAGAAGAGAAACAAGCGTTAAATATTCAAGTGAAATTTTCTTGGACACTCACGGAGCTTGCTTAGGAAGCAATAATATCAGAGAGTACAAACATAAGTGTTAATAAAATCTCGATCAAGACCTCTCAGACCTAGATCTGAACCATTATGGGGGCTCAAGCCCAATCGGACTCGTTGAGAACCACTTAAAATGTTTAAGCATAAGTTGTCTAATTCTCACCACATATAACTCACTCTCACACTTTATGAGTATTAGATGTGTAACTATGTTTGAGATGTTACAAATTCAATCTCCATTTGAAAATATTATAAACAAAATCAAATATCATGTAGTCAAGATGCCTTCAATCACAATCCATCCTTTTGAACCAATGCATTGCAGAGTCTGGTTTTGGGTTTGACTCAATGCATTACAGAAACTCTTTCTGTGACCTCCACGTTAAATAGGGGTCAGATACTTTTAAGTGATATTTATGCGGTTGTTATATAAACACCCTGAGGTTAGGTCTCACATATGTATCCTATATACCACTGATTTTTTCATAGGAGAAGAAGCGTCATTGCCACCGTCGAGGACATAGCCCAATTAAAAATGAACTTCATAATCTTTGTGTTCTGCATTCGTCTCTTACTTGCTCGTTTGTTTGGTTTGCATTTGATTTCTCTGCCCTATAGTCACTTTGTAGAGACACCATCTCCAGATGCAAAGTGACAGTGAATGAATTTGGCTTTGGAGGCATCACAACCTCAGATTTTGCTGAGGGAGAATCTGGCATTGGTGTTTTGTGAAGGGGAGGGTGACATTTCAAGTGTCATTTTTAAGACAGTTTATTGAAACTGACATTTCAGATGCCGGTTTTAAGGGTGTCCCCAATCATCTCTCTTCTTTCTTTGGGTAATAGAACTAGCGCTTTTATCGATGATCTTGTTTCAAGAACATAAGACAACACTTTCTTTGTGTTAAAAGGCCATGGTTGATACTAAGGATATCCAAGGTACTCAATAGATGCATTTTATGATTAGCAAATACAAAATCTTCCCCTGAAGATTCTGAACTTAATTGTCTCCTATGCAGTCCTTCTCTAAATCGTATATTATAACAAGGCGATTAGACCCGTTTAAATTTTGTATGTCAGCTACTTTCAACACCAAAGGCATGGAGTTTGCTGTTTAACGATCTGTACGGATTTTACCTGTTGCAGGTCTCATACATGGAACAATTCCGTCAGGAAGGTGAACTGCTGCGGCGACAGGATCGCGAGGTGATAGCCAGGGAGAAGCAGTTGATGAACAGTTAAGGCGGTTTCAGTCTGCTCGATGGCTATTTTTCAAAGTTTGGGACTTCCATGTGATCATCACTTCAACATTTCCGTTTACTGCCAAGAACAGCAAATAATGTTGATTTCGTAGTAATAAACCTATTTTTACCTTTAGACAGCAATATGTTGATGTTTGCTTGCCTTTAACCCGATGCATTCAAGTGATGAATCTTTGAGAATGCTCGCGGCCGGTCATAAATTTCACGAAGCATATATGCAGGAAGTTGTTCATTTCTTTGTATGAGGTGTTCTCATTCTCCTTTGATTCAAGTTCTACTTCGACTCTTTTTGTTGGAAGCAAAACCACCATTAGACAAGGATCCACATGACCAGATACCAAAAAATCTCACAAGTAAGACTTCAATCTTTCATCGATGTTCTTAAGCCTCTGATATGTAGTACGGGGCAATTATCTGTTGTTCGACGACATGAGAATCGGGCCCTTGAGTGAGCTACCACAATCCTTTTGGAACTAATGGTTATGACTCGGTTTGCTTGGCCGGGGGTTTATCTCTTACTTAGCTGACTATATAGGCCAAAGGTTATGGGAAGGTTTACTTGACATTTAGATCTTCTCCACTTATCTGACTATATGTCCACTTATAGACACGATGCTTGTCAAATTTTTTAGTCCACAAACAATATGGACTAAATAATCCCATTGAAATATAAAGTTTTGAATGATTATATCATATTGAGAGCATGAGAGAAATTTTCAATACATGTAGCATGGAGGGGTTTGAACTTGTAAACTCCAACCATTCAAGCGTTCTACAAGAACAACCACGTTAAGTTGCATATCTATATACTACTTTGTAAGAAATATAGATTATTATAAATGCTTTATTTCTTATTGAGGCTCGAGCTCAGCTCATTAGACTTGTCGAGTCAGGCTCGTGAGCTATTAATAAATTGAGTTGAGTTGAATTTTTTGAACATGATCTTTCCTAATACATATGTAAAGAATTTCAATCAAACCTTTAATTTTGACCTTAGAGACTAAAAGATAACAAAAGAAATGAAAAAAGAACCAAACTATATATATATATATATATATATATATATATATATAGGATTTTATCTAATGCGCACATGGCGCATTTGATATTCCATGCGCCCAACGTATCAGCCGTGCGATCTGAACTTTCATCCCTTATTTTCAGCATCGTCTAATTTTATTAATTAATGAGTTTCCAAAAATAGTAATCATATTGATTAGGCAATTGATCGGTTATTCGTAATTCTGGAGCGCTAAAATCTACCGCTTCATTCCAAATCAAGGCATTTCTTTTGTTCCAACGCAAGATGTGAGGTATGTGATTCGATTTCATGATTTAATCGATTACTTTTATCATAATTTCGTTGTTTTAATGATATTTTGTTTTTTTAGCAATGTTTGTTTTGGGATCAAAACGACGGGATGATGAATTCAGTAATTTTTTTTATGAATACTGCATATTTTTTATCCTAAGCAATGTTGATTCGAGAAGTATGATCGAAATATGAGAAAGTTGTATTCATAATATCGATTTTTATTCGTTTTGATACACGATTTATATTCCTAATTGATTTTTTTATCGAAGGTATTTTGATTTCATATAATAAAAAGTTACAGTAAATCTGTAACTTTATTGTTGGCTTTGAGTAACTTTTATTACATGTATGAGTAAGTTTTATATATATGTTAGTAAGAAATTCCATATAACTTGTACTAGTAACTATCGGATAATGACCGGTAACATTTAATATATGCTTTGGTAACATTGTAAACCATTACTAGTATTTTAATAACTTACATATATAACAAGTAATATTTACACTATCCATCAGTAACTTTTTTGCATGTAGAAGTAACTTTATAATAATAACAAGTAACTTTGGTAACATTGTAACTTCATTACTGGCTGTCAGTAACTATATTATATTACTTATCATATAACAAACGTTACTAGCAATTCATTATAAGTTACTTGTCATTGAATGATTCTTACTGAAGCGAGTATATTGCTGAGTTACTATTCTTTATACAATTCTTACTATTCACGGATATAAAATAGTAGTGAAGCAAATAACTTCCTGAAACGTTATTGAAAAATTTGCAAGTAATGTGTATTTTTTTGTCAATTTCCTGGTATTTTAATTTTTAAATGGTCAATTAACTTATTGTTTCTTGCAGAACAATGCAACAATTTGGGGTTTTGAAGAAGCTGTTGTTATGCCGAGGAGCGGGAGCAATATCATATAAATGGACTAGAAGACAATAGTTGAAATTTGAATGTTTACCATATAACAAAAACTAAGTAATTTATGTGTGTCTTTCAGTAACACTTGACGTATTACAAGTAATTTAATAAGCTACATAAGTAAGTAAGGAATACAAGTAAGATATATAGAAGAATCAGTAACATGTAATAATAACAAGTAATTACTGATCTCACAATAATAATTACTTGAGAACTGAATATGTATTACTTGAGTAACATGAATGAATTACTGATTTCTGTACATTGTAAGTCACGAACATTGCTCAAGTAAGAAAGTAACTTATAATCATTAACATATTCACCTTCTATACGATTAATATGGAAATAGTACTTTGAAAAGGAAGTTATTAAATACATACACATAAGGAAAATCGAATTCGTGAATTAAATAAAATGCTTCGTTGACGAAAAAGGAAAAATATTACAGAAATGAATGCAATACGCATTACATATACAATGGTATTACCAATCCTTTGTTATGTTATTACTGATCTCGCAACACATATTTAGTTCTCCATTGTATACGTATTACCTGCACATATTAACTATTTGGATGAAAATTACCGATCATTGTCTTCATATTACCGATCTCATAACAAGCATTTACTTGACCAAAGTATATATGTTACTATCCAGTCGTTTGGATCATAATAATCCGCACGAAATCATTTATTTGAATCTTTTCTTTCCAAAACCGTCATCCCTTTTTTTAAGGACACTGTATAATTGGAAATATAGTCATTGTTAAATACGTGGTAGCCTATAATTAGAAATATAGTTGTTACTAATACCGTCACCTACCAAATAGAACCAACATGTACACGTGGCGAGCCCACGTTTGGTGCTCACCGCAACACAAATGGGCTCTGTGCGCATTGGATAAGCCCTCTCTCTCTCTCTCTATATATATATATTTCGATCTCATTTTCCTCTCCCATCCCTTTCTTCTTCTCCTTCTCAATCGGCAGAGCTAAAGTTAAATAGGGAGGCAAAGATTTGATCGAAGATGATGATTATAGTCATGGTTATGACATTGTGGTTTGATAATGTACCTCTCCCTCACGACACCAACCATCTGTCATCCGCCCACATGTTCTCCCTTCCATTACGCACTAGTTATCCTCTCCTTCATGACACCAGTGTTCCACTCGAGACCTTTTCCTCGAGCACGTTGCATGTTGCTACCCTCACAACATCTGAAGGTTGTGGGAAAAACCTCAAGCATATCACGGAAGCGTGAAGATCGCATCATATGTGATCGGGAGCGACTAGTCATACTAATTGCTCGGGGCAGTGGAATTTAAAAATTTTAATCGATGAAACCACATGATCCGAGAACATTTCTCAAATCGTTTCATCTAAACCACATAGAAGATATAGGAATACCTCTTAAAGCGTGGTTGCAATCGAAGTCTTTAATGTAAGAGACCGCCAGTCTCAAGTCTGACCAAACAGAGGAGATGCTTGTAAGCGCGCTGATGAGATGCATCATTCTAACAATCCAAGACGTAAATCCAAGCGATGGATCTCCTAATTTTGTCACATGAAATCTGAGGTCTTCTTCGCTTACAAGAAGAAACAGGGAAGACGAAGATCCACGAGTGGTCGAAGTGACAGAATGGCGGTGAAGCAGTGACGACAATCTTCTCTAGGTCAAGAGGTGGATGGCCACTCTTTAGGGTGGGGGGGCATGTATGATGATGAGAAAGAGAGAGGGAGCTTGTGAATCTATGATGTAAAATAAGAGCTAGGGTTGTCTCTTCTTTTATAATATTTTGGGAGTCCACGGATCTTAATCCATGGACAATACAAAATCAATGTTGAGATTGTTTTGTGTTTCTTTCAATGGATATGATTTTAATGTAAAAAATACAACAATAATTAATTTAATTTAATATATTTAATAATCATTAATATAAATTAATTCAATCAATTCAATACACAATAAAGGATTATGAGAGGAGGAAAGCTCATTCCTAATATGGAGGGCGACCACCTTGAATTAGGACTCAAGGGTGGTGTCAACCCTCCCTATATGGAAGGGGAGCCTCCTTTCCAATTTATGTAAGATCATGTATCTCACATAACCTTTAATTATTTGTAGCAACTTTTATTACAAATTATTTCATAGAAATAATTCTAAATTATTTTGTGACAATTTTAATCGTGCTGTTGAAAAATTGTGAATCATATCAACATGTCCAAAATAAAATATAAATTGTATTTTCAATTAATTGTCCAATGTGAATCCAAATCACATCAACATTTTATTTATAAATACCATTTACAAATAGCTCTCTCTAGTATATTATAAATCACATTTATAAATGTATGATTAATATGGTTAGGACTATCCACATTATTCATATTCATGATAATAAAATCACATTTAACTATCTTCATTCATCATTATCATGCATCTAAATAATATGGATTACATTCACATTATTCTTGATAATTAAATCATATTTAGCTATCATTTTCTCAATGCTCAGATATACAATATATCATTGGAATTATTCTTGAACTCTTTCAAATATAACACACTTTCTTCGCAGATACTTGGAAATAAGGACATGACGATTGTATGTTATGTATATAGTGCCTTGGATATTGACATCATATCCCAAATCCAAATATCGGGGACCTCTTAAAGATATTAATCTTCTCATTGCATCTGAATCACATTCAGATCAATGTCCAACACTTGGACTAAGATTAGATTTCTCTACTGAGAGAAGTCATTAAAATCCAGGCATGTTTCATCACTCTTTTGGAATGGAAACGTCATGACTATACGATTGTTTATGATCACATCATCCTCGAGTATTCCTAATGCACTTACAACATGCATTTTGGAAGACCTAGAATAAACCCGAATATTTAGGTCAATTTTATATTGTCTTCTTCAGGGTTTTATCACTAAGTTTCTCATTCGCTCATTGGGAGTTGGTATCGATCATATGCTTTCCAAAAGCATATATCATGCCTACAAATTCTTGTCATGATTACAAAGCAAGATGATTATGTATGGAATCTGATTGGCCCAATACCTCATAAGTGAGCTCATGTCTTCCGGTTCACAAGCAAATCTATATGATCCCTTTGAGAGATCGTATTAATCTTATACCCTCACATGCACACTAACTCGCCGGTGTATAGACCTTGATTAGGCCATTAACCTATTGGTCTTCCAAATGTACATACTCAGACATATAGCAATACATTTGTCTCCGATCAGAGGATGCATTCACATATCGTGATAGTATACGACATAAGTCTTGGTTATGTCGATCTCATTAAGTCAACTCTTTGATCTAACTTATCTGACACCTCCGAATCTCTATTATTATGTAGAGGACCTGCATCAAGAGATCAGTTAAATATCAACCTTGAGAGATGGATTTTCATCTCCTTCTCAAGCTGGAGATCATCTCGTAATAATCATTTGATGGTACTTGATGAGTCATTAATCTAAATCTTTAGATATTCATCAAGCACTAGCCCCTATGATTCGACTTTGAATCGACAGATGTATGATCATCAAGATGGCCATGGTACATAACTCTAATTGTACAAAAGGACCTTATAGACCTTATAGTGCATTCATTCATTTAATCTCAATCAGTGAGTGATATAAATTAATAACTTTTATTGATATATCAAAGATTACAATAACATTTATTGTAGAAATGGTTTGCCTTGGGCTCACATGGCTAACAATCTCTCATTAGCCCTCAGAACTATTCATGTACAGTCCTTAAACCCATGCTCATTATATGTTGGTCGGAAATATTTTGTGTTAAATGTTTGGTAAGAGGATCAACAACATTGTCAATAGAGGCCACGTTAGTCATTATGATGCTTTCACACGTTTTTCTATGATGTGGTATTTCCTTTCCATGTGCTTTCTCTTTTGATGCCATATGTGTTCCTTCGCCTAAGCAATGTCTTCCGTGTTATCGCATAGTAGCAAGATGGGAGTATCATAGGAAACTATGCCAAGTTCTAGGATAAACTTGCGCAACCATACCGCCTCCTTTGAAACACCCGATGCGGTAATGTATCCGGCTTCTATTGTTGAATCAGTTATAGTGTCATGCTTCTTGCTTCTCTATATCACAACACTAATTGTTCAATGGGAACACAAACCCTGATGTCGACTTTTGATCATCAATATCAGTCTGGAAGTCTAAACCTATGTATCCTAAGACTTGGAGATCACCATATCCATAGACCAAGATGTAATATTGCCTCCATCTTAGATACTTAAAGATATTATACACTGCATTCCATTGGTGCTCTCCATAGCAGGATTGGTAATGCCATGCCACTCCCACTACATGGCAGATGTCTGGTCTTATGCACATCATGATGTACATTAGGCTTCCTTCATGTGATGCGTAGGGGCATCCAACCATGACTTTCTTATCCTCAACACTTTGAGGAGCCATCCCTTTAGATAGGTGGATACCATGTCTTAAGGGAAGGAAGCCTTTTTTTTTGAATTCTCCATATGAAAATGTTCCAATATCTTCTTAATGTACCAATGTTATGACAATCTCAAAATCCTCTTTTCTCTATTTCTGAATAGCTTCAGTCCTAAGATATAAGGGATTCTCCGAGATCTTTCATCTCCAAGGTATGGGACATCCAAATCTTAACACTGGTCATCATCCCTATATCATTCCAAACGATAAGGATGCCATCTATGTAAAGTACGATGAACACAATGATGCTCCCACTAAGCTTCTTGTATACATACGATTCATCGAGATTCTGAATAAAATCATAACTCTTTATGGTTTCATCGAATTTGATGTTCCAACTATGAGAAGCTTGTTTGAGCCTATAGATGGATTTCTTCAGCTTGCATACTTTACCTTCCTCGATTATGAAGTCCTGGGACTGCTCCATATTGATATCCTCGTCGAGGTATCCATTAAGGAAAGCCATCTTGACGTCCATCTACCAGATGTCGTAGTCAATATATGCAACTATAGCTAGCAGTACCCTAATGGACTTAGGCATAGCTACAAGAGAATGTATCATCGTAGTCAATATATTCTCTCTGTGTGTAGCCCTTGACTATGAGTCATGCTTTGGAGGTCTCTGCCTTCCCATCAGGTCCCCTTTTCTCTTGAAGATCCATTTACACTCAATGGATTTTACCCCTCTAGGTAGATCCTCTAAGATCTATACACTATTCTTATACATGGAGTTTATTTCAGACTTCATTGTTAGCATCCATCTATCCATATCATGATCCGTGAGTGTTTCATCAAATGAAATTGGGTCATTGTCAGTTCTCCTGACATATGGAATCCGTACCTTTCAAGTGGTGCAACCACTTTCGAACTCCTTTGAAGAGGTATAGATGTTACATCTTCATTTACTTCTTCAATTTCTGGTTCAGGAAGCTCAATATCCTTAGGGGATTCAATGAGTTCCTTCACTTTATTTTTATCTTGACTCTTAAGGAAGTCATCCTCCATAAATTTTATATCTCTACAGACGAATACCTTCTGAGTCCCAGGATCATAAAGTTGATATCCAATACCATCCTTTACAAACCCAATGAAGTAGCATTCTCGAATGCGAGATTCTAACTTTCTTGCATCCATGTTCTTCTCGTGGATCAAGAAACCCTAAATCCTTAAGTGTCTAACACTAGATTTGGTATCATACCAAAGCTCATGAGGAGTCTTAGGTGTATATTTGCTAAGAATCTTATTCGAAATATACATACATACATATACATGCATGCACACACATACACGCACACGCACACGCACACGCACACACACACGCATATGCACGCACGCACGCACGCACACACGCACACACACACACACACACACACACATTGCAGCCTCCACTGCATATCTCCACAAACTAAGTGGTGATTGTGCTTTACCCGTCATTGAATGGACCATGTCCATGATGGTCATGTTATGTCTTTCATCAACACCATTAAGTTGGGGAGTTCCGTGAGGAGTGAGATTGAAGACAATTCCTTTCTCTTTGAGGTATTCCTTGAATTCATCTGAGCAGTGCTCGCCACCTCAGTTAGATCGAATCTGTTTAATTTTCCTATCGGTTTGGTTCTCAACTAAAGCCATGAACTCTTTGAACATTTCAAAGATTTTGGATTTATGATGGATTAGGAAGATAAACTCGTCGTGAATGGTCAACAATAAACATCAGACAATATCGATATCCATTTCGAGTCGCAATACTAAAGGGACCTCACACATCAGTATATATTAGGTCAAGAATACCCTCACATCTTGTAACATTGTTACGAAAAGGTATCCTAGTCATTTTACCTCGAATACAATGTTCACATGTAGGTAAAGTTTGGACCTGTAGAAAATCTAAGGATGCATCCTTCATCAATCTATTGATCCTATCAACAGATAAATGACCACGCCTTTAATGGAAAATCATATTAGATTTCCATCATCTCTAGTTTTCTTAGGATTTTTATTAGTGGTAACAACATTCATGACAGATTCATTAAATGCACAATTCATAGAGTCCACTAGAAGTTGAATACTATCCACAATATATTTATCATAATGACTTATGACAATTTTATCACTGAATAAAAACAAATAACCATTTCTAAATAACTTAGATACATATATAAGGTTCCTTCTAACATCTGGAACATAAAGACATTCTTTAAGTACTCGGACTCTTCCACTAGATAATGATATTGCAGGTCCCAACGACGATTGCTGCAATAGTTGTATCAGATCACATCTGGATGACTATTTCCCCTTTATCAAGATTCCTAGTTTCCTGAAATATGTGCAACAAATTGCATACATGAATAGAAGCATCGGAATCGATGATACTTATACCGTGCTGGGGCTTTTCCTTTCTCCGTAGATTTAAGGAACTCTGGACATTTACGCTTCCAGTGCCCTGTCTTCTTACAGTGATGACAAACATTGGTCTTCTTTGATGCCATTATTGTGTAAGCAGTAGAAGATGAGCCAACAACTTGACTCTTCTTCTTCTTCTTATGTGTCGGACCCTTCCAAAACCCTTGCTTCCAACCATGCTTCCCCTAGAACTGTGCAACCATTGCACATAGAGAGAACAAGATCCAAATTATAGATCCAATTCGAGTAATTTGGTCCGGTCAACTGATCGACCTCCAGGAACCTAATGAGTGACTTCATGGACTTTATTATCTGAAATTAAGAATGCACTATATTAGAACATATAAATAATTATATATTCAAAATTTTAATATTTGATTACAGAGTTTTAATCGAAGTAGTCTCGCCTTTTCAACTCTGAAAGTTCATTCCCTCAATCATTTTCAAAGCAAGAGATATACTTACCGACATATCTAAGGCAAAAATTGGGATATCCTTTCTACCTTTGTTACATCCCAATAATATGAGAAACTGTAACTTGGATAAAAGAATCGGGAACACATTTCACCTTACAAGTCCAATTTGCACTTCCCAATTCGGTCTCAATAGCCAAGCCCAACATCCATAAGGTGATGTTAACCCGTTGCTAATTGAACCAACCATCAACATGATTAGAACTCACTATGCCCAATCCAATATCTCCTCAATAATATGAGGAACCAATATTGAGGTCACTACATATACGTCCTTACTCTTTTGATAAGCAAAGAGCCCGATCCATGTGCACTTGTATGTAGGAACTGTTACTTCGGATAGGTGTCTCCTACATACAATCCATAACGACGGAACCCTTCGCTTTGACGGGAGACCATGGATGTTACTTATGTGATCCTCCATATCATGTTCAAATTTTAATTAATTACTATGAATCATATTCACACAATTAATCCTTTTAAGGGAACTACAACTCTATTCATAATATAATGTTTATTTTTATTGGATCTAATTAATTTAATCATATTAAATTAATTATCAATCCAATTCATTCAACTAATAAACAATTATGGTTTGCTTGATATTACTAAATAGTATACACCCTCACAAGTACGGATTATTTTGTATTTTAATAATTAGAGTACAACTTGACTTGCTCATATTATTCTTTTCTCAAAAATGGATCTGTCTAGTACACTCAAGCTATGCTAGGAGGGATCGTTTCCTTGACATGCAAGGCGCTAATTAGTAAATCAAGCCAACACACCCTGACTAGACACCTTCACCTACGACTAGCTATTGAGTAAAGGCTCGATGAGCCAGGCTCAGGCTCGTCTCGATAAGGCTTCCTGAGCCTAGCTCATTAAGCTATTGAGCCGAACCAGAGCCAGAATTTTGAGCTCGATAGATTAACGAGCCGTGCCTAAGCCGAGCCCTGCTCGACTCGATAAGGAATATATATAATACTTATAGTTATATTTATATCTATATATAATACACACACAAGAGGAGTTGCATGCTCAATAATAGATACATGTATCTATAGTTGCAGTTTTCTACGTAGGTAGTAATTAAATAAGTATATTATACCAAAACAAATTGTAGATCGATATAATTTTGTTTCGTGGACACCCTAGAACTATATATGTACATATATGTGAATGCGAATTCCTACATGGCAATGTTCCATATGTATATATATATTATATATATTATATTTTAGACTTAATTATGATCTCATGTTATTATAAGTCTTAAAATAGGAATATATTTGGTAATATATATTATCCATTAACGTGTTGATCAATATTATTTTTTAAGGAACATGCAGTTACATTTATATTTAATATTTTCCTAGGTTATAATAAGAAAATTAATATTTTTATTAACAAATAGATTTTTGCAACATATAATATAATTTAGCTCTAGAAATGCAACTCAGATAGCAACCTACTGGTATGGAAGTCAGTCCCTCAAATTAGAGGTCAATGGGTTCAAGCCCATGCTTTGCACTTTTGTACTAAAAATGCCATTTCCCTTAATGAACCCGACTTGGCTAGATCCTAGACCAAGCTCAATAGCATGCTCGGCTCGAGCCTTATTGAGCTCGAGCAGGCTCGATAAGAGGCTCAAGCTCACCGAGCTCGAGCTCGAACCCAGCTGGGCTTATCGAGCCTGAGCGCGAGCCAGGGCTTGACTCGGCTCATTGGGCACGATAATCAACCCTACCTTCACCATTCTGTTGGGCTCTGCACTTTTGTACCAAAAAATTCCATTTCCCTTATCGAGCCCGACTTGGCTCGAGCATAGATCTGGCTCAATAACAAGCTCGGCTCAAGCCTTTGAGCTCGAGCTGGCTCGATAAGAGGCTCGCACTCACCGAGCCCGAGTCCGAATGGGCTTATCGAGATTGAGCCTGAGCGTGAGCCAGGGCCTGGCTCGACTCATTGGACTCGATATTCAACCCTACCTTCACCATTTCGGTTGACTACAATACAAAATAATGCGAATGTACTTGTGATTTTAACGATCAACTTTGATGATCGGCATTATTGTATATAATAGTCACTAAAAAATATTAGTCATCTTAAAACAATTTTGAGATCATAAAATTTCTAAACATATCAGGCAATAATATTTTGCATGTAAAAGTTGTCATGCAACTATTGTAGGATAAACTAGGGTTTTCATGAAACATGCATTCAATGGCCAATGATAATTAATCAATTAGTTTCATAATTATTAGGCATCAAATTAAACAAGGCAAATCAATAATTTTCATTATTTATATTTAGTGATAAACATATCAAGAAAAGAGGTTTGATGATCCAATCATCACCCGACCCATCTCCACTAAATATGGAATGTCTAGGGACCCATTTCCACTAAATATGGAATGTCTAGGGCAAACGAAGTCTGAATCACGTGAAATAAATTCGAGAGGTTTGCTGTTTTGATTCTCTACTTAATCCAAGTATTTATTTTATGTTTCATGTGGAAAATAGTAAGCAAAAATCATTTTCTTATAGATCAGTGGATACAAGCAAAAACAATATCGCTACGGGAACTTTTCGAATTACATTTATGCACTTTTGATCCGTAGCTACTATTTTTTGGGCATATTCAGACTTTGTAAATAAATTTTAATGATAAAAAACATGACCAAATAATGCACAGATAGTGGGTTTTTATTTTAGTGAAAAACCAATTCGAAACTTGCATCTAATGGAAAACAATAAGTCCCCGCGCAACCGATTCACAAACCCTGTTTACCTAAGATTTTGGATCATATCCAAGCATCGATCAAGGATTTAATACCACTTGAAGGTTATGGAAAAAACCTCAAGAACATCTCAAAAGCATGAAGATTGTATCATATGCAATCGGGAGCGACCAGTCTTACCAGTCACTTGGGGCAGTAGAATCTAAAAATTTTAAGTGATGAGAACACACATCCCATTTTCTGACATAGAAGAGGAGTAGGACCTCCACTGCTACTCTCCCCCTACGCCGAGGAGCTCTCACATGATCCGAGAACACTTCTCAAACCGTTTCATCTAAACCACATAGAATATATAGGAATACCTATTGAAGCGTGGTTGCATCGAAGTCTCTAACGTAAGAGACCGTTTGTCTCAAGTCTGACACGATAGAGAAGAACCTTGTGAGTATGTTGATGAGACGTGCCCTTCTCTCAATCCAAGATGTACATCCAAGCGATGGATCTCCTGATTCATCACACGAAATCAGAGGTCTTCTTTGCGTACAAGAATAATCGAGGAAGACAAATATCCACGAGTGGTCAAAGCGGTAGCACGACGGCATAGCAGTGACAGGGATTTTCTCTAGGTCAAGAGGTGGATGACCACTCTTGAGATAGAGATAGAGAGAGAGGGTAGGGGTGTGTATGACGATGAGAAATAGAGAGAGAGAGAGAGAGAGTTTGTGAATTCTATGATGTAAAAGAAGAGCTAGGGTTACCTTTAGGAGTCCATGGATCTCAATCCATGGGCAACAGAAAATTAATGGTTGAGATTGTTTTGTGTTTCTTTCAATGGTCATGATTTTATTTAAAAAACACAACAAAAATTAATTTAATTTAATTTAATAAATTAAATAATCATCAATATAAATTAATTCAATCAAATCAATACACAATAAAGGATTAGGAAAGGAGTCAAGTTCCTTCCTAATATGAGGGGGGAGGGGGTGGCCACCTTGAATTAGGACTCAAGAGTGATCGTCCACCCTCCCTATAAGGAAGGGGAGTCTCTTTTCAAATTTATGTGAGATCATGTATCTGACATAATACTTTAATTATTTGCAACAACTTTTATTGCAAATTATTTCACAAAATAATTCCAAAATATTTTGTGACAATTTCAATCATGCCATTAAAAATTTATGAATTATATTCACATACCCAAAATAAAATATAAATTATATTTACAATTTGTTGTCCAATATGAACCCAATTTACATCAACATTTAATTTGTAATCACCATTTAAAAATAGCTCTATCTAATAAATTATAAATCACATTTATAATATATATGATTAATATGGATAGTACTATCGACATTGTTCATATCTGTAATAATTGAATCACATTTAATTTCTTAGTTAATCATTCTTATGCATCTAAATAATATGAATCACATTCACATTATTCATGATAATTAAATCATATTTAATTAACAATTTTCAATGCTTAGATATACATTACATTGGTGGAATTATTCTTGAACTCTCTCAAGAATGACACGCTTTCTCCGCAAATACTTGGAGATAAGAACATGGCGAGTGTACGTTCCACATATAATGACTTGGATATTGAGATCATATCTCAAATCCAGGTCTCAGCACCTCTCAAAGATATTAATCTTCTCATTGCATCTGAATCACATTCAGATCAATGTCCACACGTGGACTAAGATCATATTTCTCTACTGATGAATATCCATTTCATCAACTTTGTTCTATCATTTTAGCCTTAAAAACCTAGCTAAATGCATGCAAATAGCATTATTTTGTATAAACTAACATTATTATTTATTCTATTTATTGTATATAGTTTTAATGACAAAATTTTAGAATAAAGAAAAGAAATAAAAAAAGAATAAAATGCCAATGGTATATTATGATCCTAAACCCCGAGACCTAGGCATCTTAATGATTGTGTTGACAATGAATAAAGTAGAGGGAGATAAGGGCCAAAAATATAATTAAAATCCTATTTATTTATTCGTCAATAATCCATTTTGGGACCTATTTTGTTCTTCATTATTTATACTTAAAATAAAGAAACTATGTACAAGAAGGTTGCAGACAAAATACATAGAGAAATACAAAATTGATTTCACATAAAAATAATATACAATGTACATTTTATACTCAAAATAAAAAACCAAAACCCAAACTTCCTAGATCCATATCTTCTCTGTATGAACATAACATGTACCAAAATCACTTTTAATTGTATACAACTTTTAATAATCTATTTAATAAAGGTGGTTTCATTTAATTTAGAATTAAGATGCAAAAGTTAGGTTTTGGACCCATGTTGTACAATATATATGAATAAAATATTCATTTTATTTATTATTTTTAAGATTTAATAATTTTATATAATTTTGCAAATATCATGTATAATATATGTACATTTTTAGAATAGAATAAAACTATAAATAAAAAATAAAAATAAAATATTCTATATAAATACATAGATGAATATACTATGCTTATTCTTATATAATATATACCTCTATTAATTGGTGCACGAAATACATCAGAAAAATAAAATAAAAATATATTTATGTATATAAAAATAAGCTATAAATATATAATATATGTATACAAAATAATAAAATCAAAATTATAAAAAAATAAAATATACAAAACATAGGTAATTATACTTATAAATAAAATCCTAAAAAGTAATTTGTAACTAACATCATAAAAATAAACAAAAATCATATTAAAATACTGCAGAAAATAATAAACAATTTTTTATTTTATAACTAAAATTTAATTAATTCATTTAATATTTATTATTGAATTTAGAAATAATTTCAGGCTATATATTTTTTGGTTGGTCCACATGGACCAATTAGAGGTAGTCAAGAGTTGACCTTGGTCAGCTCTTCTCCCTAGGTCCTAGCCAAGTCAGAACCTAGTTGCATCCTCTTCTTCTCGACTTTTCCCCTCATGATATAAGGTTCGAGGCCTTGTACATCCTTCGTGAGGATTGACCATTGTTCATCCTTGATTCTCGCCGAGCATATCTCTTGCGCTATCTCTTTTTCCTGCGCCAAAGATCTCCCCTAGAAAATCATTTGTTTATAGCATGTACATAAGACCTCCACCTTATTCCTCTCATTTATGGTTCACTTTGTCCCTCTCTCAGCCCCTAGGAGGACTTCCACATCATATAGCCTCATGACATGAGTGCTCCACCACCCTTCGCAGCGAGGAGGAGTGCGGAGGAGGCGTTTCCCATCACCTCCGACACTCCGTCGCTGTGAGTTCTGATCTCGCGTTTCTATCACTTTCTAGTTATATTTAGACCGTAGGTTTCTTGTTACGCTTTTATTTTTGTCGATTAACCTTCTACTTTAACATAGGTTTTAGATTAGCCTTCGCTAGAGCTGTAGAGCTCTGGCCACCCTCTCTCTCACCGTGAAACACCTGTTCTGACCACCACTCCCACCTCATCTCCTGACCTCTCTGTTTCTTTCGCTTTGCACTCCACCTTATCCAACTAGATCGATCGTCGATCTGTACGAGAGAGGCCCAATTCCACCATCATTGTCGGACCTCCTCCGCCCTCACCCATTTCACGTTGATCCTCCTCCAATAACAACCAGGCTTGCCTCCCTACATGTTGTCGTTTCTTTCATTTACTTTGTAGGACCTGAAGGGCATGTATGAACACCGATTTTGCCAAAGAAAGAGCTCCATATACTCCTTCAAACCTTCGAGCTCTAGGGACCTTCCAGTGGTCCCCGAACATTTCTAAAGTTCTAGGAGATGCGGGAAGGCTGCAGGAGCATGACGAGCATCTCGGCAGAGCCATAGGTGGACGAAGAGACATGCTATGTCGATTTCAAACTCGTTAAAGGAGAGTTCAACCTCCGTTCCTCCTCCACCATCCAACACCATTGGATCAAGAGCAGTTCTTCCCAAGAAGCAGCGGGTGTCTGATCTGAACGAGCTCCATGGATCCCATCTTGGGATATAATCCAGACCTTCAGCTGCTAAGGGGCATCACGCAAGGGGAGGGTGACACGTATATAAGTGAAGTCATCCGCACTGTCCAAACTCGCATCGTTGGTGAAAATTGCAAGACATACCCCAGTCTTTTTGTAATTTTATTTTAGTCCTGTAATTTTATTAACGATTTTAAAACTGTTGTGAATTTTACATTGCAACCCTTAAGCTTTTTACCAATTACGTTTGGGTCCAGTTTGTGTCACCTCACATGCAGTCCCAAATGAGATGGTGATTTTACATTAAAGACCCTACAATTTTTGTAATTTCGATTTAGTCCAGAAACATTAAATATTAGTTGAATATTTTTGTGTAAATTGCATCTTATTCCCTGCTTTTTTTAATTGCAAAAATACCATTGCTAGTTCAACAATTTTTTTGATTGTATTTATTTATCAAAAAAATCACATGTGATCCAAAACTTATGAAAAAATAGGGTTAAGTATCTGCTTACTTGCAGTTTCTCCCATATTTTTATTTTGCATTTTAGGTATTTTAACTACTTAATAAAAATCAAAAGAGCACGTTTTTCTCCCTATTTTCATATAAAAATGCCAAAAAATATAAAATTTTTAAAAATTCTAAAAAACTACATTTTGTCTATTTTAATATTTTCTAACTCCAGACTAAAAATCCCTAAAATAGAAAAAAATATTTAAAATTAAAAAACTCTAAAATATAGTAAAAAAGGATTTAAAATCCCCTAAACTTCCAAAAATAGTTATTTCTATCTCTAAATTTTCTTTACATTATCATATATATATTGATTTGAAAATTTTTTGATTCTTTTTATTGTTTTTATCTCGAAATCATTTCAGCCTATTTATTTAATCCTTATTTCGGATATTTTTGACTAAAAATCTATAAAAAAAATCAGCAAAATTATCTAAAAAATGTAAAAAAAATTAAAATCGAAAAACATTTTTTATGTAATTTTTTGTTTATTTTTAGTTTTATTTATAATTACTTTACTGTATATTGTATATATAGTTATATATTCCTACATTATATATATTAAATAGAAAAAGAAGATAAAAAATCAAGAAATATAAAAATAAAAAGAAAATAAAAAATATAAAAGTAAAATATAAATAAAATATAAAAAGAAAATAAAAATAAAAAATTATAAATTAAAAATTAAAAATTAAAAATTAAAATCCAAAAATATAACATTAAAAATCCAGACAAAAATACTTATACAAGAAGGAGGGCACACATTTTTGATCCATTTCCACAATCTACCATTTTCTCCATGTGTTCGACGCTCTACATATACTTACTCTTATATACACATTTTTAAGTTATAATAAATTTTAGCTCCATATTTATTTTTTCTTTCATGGTATATCTATTGTGGGTTAATTGTAGAATTAGTCTGAGGTTCTCATCGATTGCTTCGACAACTGTGCTCCCACCTCATGTGGAGTACAAAACCGACGTGATTTTTGGTTTTTTCAAATGCTGCCTTTGTCGAGGAGCAACTTTGCATAGATTGGGCATCTTGTTTCTTTATTTATTCTATACTTGTCTATTTCTCTATATTTCTTTCTCATTTTATTTGTATTATTGTTGATATGTTTAATCACTCATCTTGTTTGACTTTGTTGCAAGGGACCGCGGACCGAGGAAGGTAGTCCTAGAGGTACTCACGCACCTACGTGAAGCATGCTCAGCTTTCTGACCTACCTGGCAGGAGAGAGCGACAAAGGAAGACTTGAAGGATTTTTGAAGATAGAGATTTTGCCCTTTATTGCATTTTATTTTTATTTTTATTTTGTAATTTAAAATGAGAGAGAGATAATTGTATTCGTAATAGATTGGACTTTGTAGGACTCTGATACTTCACGAAGTCCACTGCTCGAGTGATGGTTCACTTGGAGGCCTCGTCGATTTTTATTGCATTTTATTCACTTTTATTTTTATTTATTTCTCAATTTTCTTTTTATTTATTTTCTATGATTGGGCCCTAGTTCTAGGATTTGCTTATCGATAGATTAAGGTCCAAACCCTAACTATTTACATGTACATATAGATTTGTGCTTGAACTTAGTCAAATCTAATTGTTGACTGTTTAGACTTGAGATTGATATACTTTACCTTTGTTAGTCCCTTAGCAAACACTTATTTGCAAAATAAGTGAAAATAATAATAAAGAAAAGAAAAGGGAAAGAAATCAGAACAATGTTGACTTTTAAACTTATCTTCATAAAATTGGAGTATAGAGCTTGGTCTGACCTTTGGATTATTAGTGTGGCGGAACCTTAATGGGAAACGGATTTAAAACCTAATAGGTTCTAAGTTCCACAAGACTCCTATTCAAGTCTCCTGAACAATTAGGTCAGAACAAATCTACATACACAAATTCTTATGACTACGAATCTTTACTTGTACGGTGTAAGTGAAGTATAGCTCCTCATCTCAAAAGTAGAAAAGAAACAACCTCTCTCAACAAGGTAACTCTAGTCCCTAAGTCTAAAACTCTTTCCTCGGGGAGCGGGGATATTCCCTTCTAAGTTAAAGTACAACCAGCTCAAGAAGAGGGGATGGGGAAGAGAATGGATGGTAACCAGTGTAGCTACTTATCCTCGGATGCATGACCAGTGTAGCCAAGTCATCTGCAGCAAGCTTACAAAAATTTGACTTTAAATCTCTTGTTTCTTTTTTCTTCTTTTTTTCACTTGTATATACACTCGGGCAGGCATTTTACTTTCCAATCAGACCTTCCCACTTTAAATTTGGAGATTCTGCATTTTTTCTTTTTCTTTTTCTTTTTTTGAAAATATATACAAGGTACGACATGTACATAAGGATTTTTTTCTCTTGAGCTAGTAGATTATCCTTCTTTTGAAGCATTATTTCAACCCCACAACATCCTGTCTTTAAACCTCAACATTGCCAAACCAGGTTGATACGCACTTCCCTCCCTAGAGGAGGACGAGAGGTTCTGCATAGATGTACTACCCTCATATGCTACCCCAAGCCAAAAGATTCTGCCCTCTCACTACCTCCTCTATGAACATGTGAGCCCCGAGCAAACCATTCTTACAATAAATGTTATTGTAGTATATATGTTTTCAATAAAAGTTATTAATGTTTCACTCCGTTTCTGAAATTAAAAGAATGAATGCACTATAAGGTCCCTCTGTACAATCAGGGTTATGTACCATGGCCATCTTGATGATCATATAGTTGTTGATTCATTAAATGAATCATTGAGGTTAGTGTTTGGATAAATATCTAAAGAGTTAGATAGAGGACTCATCAACCACCGTCAAATGATTATTAAGAGATGATCTCCAACCTGAGTAGGAGATGGCAATCCTTTCTCATAGAGGTTGATATCTGATCGAACTATTGATGCAAGTCCACTGCATGGGAATAGTGATTCGGAGGTGTCAGATTAGTTAGTTCAAAGGGTTGACTTAGCGAGATCGAGATAACCTAAGTCCTATGTTGAATACTGTCACAACATAGGCACACATCCTTTGACCGGAGACGGATGTGTTACTATATGTCTGAGTGTGTACATTTGGCAGACCAATAGGTTGATGACCTAACCAAGGTCTATACACCGGCGAGCTGGTGTGCATGTAAGGGCATATAAGTAATACGATCTCTCAAAGAGATCATACGGGCTCACCTATGAACCGGAAGACATGAGCTCACTCATGAGGTATTGGGACCAATCAAATTCCATGCATGGTCATCGTGCTTTGGAAGCATGACAAGAATTTGAAGGTATGATATATGCTTTGGGAAAGCATATGATCGATACCAATTTACAATGACCAAGATTGAGAAACTTGGTGATCAAACCCTGAAGAAAACAGTGTAAAATTGATCTACATCTTCAGGTTGATCACAAGTTTTCCAGTATGCAGGATGTACATGTATTGGGAATACCTGAGGGTGATGCGATCATAAACGGTTGTATAACCATGACACTTCCATTTCGAGGGAGTGATGAAACAATTTTGGATTTTAGTGTCTCCTCTCAGTAGAGAAGCAACCTGATCTTAGTCCAAGTGTTAGACATTGGTTTGAATGAGATTCAGATGCAATGAGAAGATTAGATTTATGGTCTTGATTTAACCAAGCATCTGTGAGAGGTACGTAAGATATGGATTTGAGATGAGATATCAACATCCAAGTCACTATATGTGGAACAATACAATCTCCCTGTCCTTATCTCCAAGTATCTGCGGAGAAAGCACATTATTCTTGAAGGGGTTCAAGAATAATTCCTTTGATGAATTCTGTATCCAAGCAACAAGATATTGATAATTAAATGAGATTTAATTATCAAGTATAATATGAATAAGATTCATATTGTGAGAATGATTATCCAAGATAATTAAATGAGATTTAATTATCTAGGATACACAGATTGTGGATAGTCCTATCCATAATATCTGTGTATATTTATAAATATGATTTATAATATATTAAAGAGAGAGCACCTATGTAAATAGCATTTGTTAATTGTTAATGTGAATTGGATTCACATTAAGCAATTAATTGGAAATATAATTTACAATTTTATTTGGGTTTGAATGTGATTCACATATTTTCAATGGCATGATTGAAATATCCACACATTAATTTGTAATTAATTTAGTGGATAAATCTGCAATAAAAGTTGTTGCAAGTAATAAGAGATAATGAGATAAAATAAAAAAGTGGATAATAAACCACAAAATGAGGTGGCGTCACCCATGAATTAGTCATGGGTGACGCCCCATGTTTTTAGGAGGGTAATTATCCTCTTTTTAGTAATTATCATATTATCTTGTGATAATTAATTTTATTGAATTAAATTATGTTGATGATAATGCAATATATATTTAATTTAATATAAATTAATATGTTGTTATTTTTGAACAACAATGATCATGGCCATTGATTAAATACACATATCAATCTAACCATTGATTTTGTGTATGCCATGTATTGTGATCCATGGACTCCCAAACTAGTATATAAAGAGGGAAACCCTTGCCTCTTCAAGATACATCATTGTACACGCCTACTCTCTCTCTAAGGTAGCCGTCCACCTTGTGTTTTGAGGGAATAACAATCGTCTTCACGCCGTCGTGTCGTCGCTTCGACTGCTCGTGGATCTCCATCTTCTTTGGGGCTTCTTGCTCTAGAAGGAGATGTCGGATTTCGTTGGATGAAATCAGGAGATTCAAGGCTTGGATCTTCATCGAGGATTGCGGGAAGCACGCGTCTCATCATCGCGCCCGCAAGTGCCATCTTCGTGGATCGGACTTGAGTCAGGAGGATCTCTCGCTTTAGAGATCTAGTGATCGCAGCCGCACTTCAAGAGGTATTTCTAATACTTTGTGATTAGATAAAATAATCCAAGAAATGTTCTTGTGATCATGTGGTTTCATCTCATGGTTTAAAAATTTTAAATTCCGCTGCATCTAGCGACTAGTGTGACTAGTCACCCCGATCGCATAAGATGCAATCAACACGCTTCCGTGATGTGCTTGAGGATTCCCAATATCCTTCATAAAGTACACCCTAAGTATAGCATAACACAAGAATGGAGATGGGGTGTTTAGACAAAAAAATATGGGATATGGACAACCTATACAGTTGCGGGAGGAAGTGATAATCAAGCATGAGATGCAAATGATGTGAATCAAAGACCACATCTCATGCAAAATGAATAGGGGCAACATCAATGATCAGCGGATCATGATCTAGATATGGCTTCAGGCACTGACCGTTAACTCAGAATGTGGACCCAGATGGCATCTCAGATATATCAATGCTGCCATTGTTATGCACCTTTCGGACCAAGTATGGTCCCTTCCACTTGCTCTGTAACTTCCCTGGAAGTAATTTTTACCTAGCATCGAATAATCATACTCTCTGATTTGGCTCAAACTGCTTATGGATGATGTGAGAATCATGCCATATCTTTACTCGCTCCTTATACTAGGCTACTCGAAAAGGCTGTATCTCTAAGCTCCTCTTGGACTGCCAATTTTTCTTTCCTCTGATCTCCTATACTCTCTGGATCCTATAATATCTCAGTGACAACCCATAGTGACTTATGCTTTATCTCTACAGGTAAATGGCATGGCTTATCATAAACGAGACGAAAGGGAGACTGATGAATCCACGTTTCATCATCTTTATTCTATCATTTTGGCCTTAAAAACCCTAGTAAATGCGTATAAATAGAGCTAATTCATGCATTTTAGCATTCATGCATATGTGTGTAAATACTGTATAAAATGTGGTTTTTAAAGCCAAAATCATAGAATAAAGAAAAGAAAAGAAAAAGAATAAAATATTGTAAACATTTTATGACCCGAAACCCCGAGACCTAGGCATCTTGATGAATAGGTCGACAAGGAATAAAGTAGGGGGAGATCAGGGCCAAAATACAACACAAATTCCTTTTTATTTTATTCATTCTTTATTCATTTTGGGACCTATTTTTGGTTCCACTTTTTATACTTCAAATAAAGAAACTTTGTTCATGAAAGCTGTAGATAATTAAATAAAGAAAAATACAAAATTGATTTCACTGAAAAATAATGTACAAATAAAAAGTTATGGTCTGAATAAAAATCCAGAATCCCAACTTCCCAGACCTGTATCTCACAAATGAAAACTCCAAATGCAGCAAACTCACCTTTAATTGTATATAGAATAAAATAAGCTATTTAATGGCGGTGCTATCGCATTTGGCGGAGCTACGGTTTAAAAGTTGAGTTTTGGACCCACATTGTATACTTGTACATATTAAAATATTCAATTTATTATTTATTCATTATTTTTATATTTTTATATTTTTATAATGTTGTAAATATTACTTATAACCATGTATATTTAAATTGGAATAAAAACCTAAATAAAACTCAAAATAAAATACTTAAATATGTGATACATATGTATACTGCTTATACACATACCTGTACAACTACTATTTCTATTTTATTAAATATAAAAAATACATAAATAAAATAAAATAAAAATATAATTACGTGTATAAAAGTATGTTATAATTATATAAATTAATAATCAAAAATAAATAAATTAAATACATACAATAAAAATAAAAGAATACAATATATAGAAGAATATACCTATAAAGGGTATAATTGGTAACTTGTAATTATACATCCCAAAAAAATAAATAAAAATCACTATAAAATAATTTATAAAATAATAAACATTTCTTATTTTATAACCTTAAATTAATTAATTCATTTAATATTTTTTATTCAATTTACAAGGTTTTTATTGAAGTCTTGTCTTTTTGCGGATGACGTGGCCCAATCAGGCCACGCCATCCGTTGACCATGGGTCAACTCTATGACCCAGGTCTGAGACCGCTGGACTAGTGCAAGCACCCATCTTCTCGGATTTATGGAGACCACGCCTTTCACCTTTTTGAGTCGCGTCCTTCACGACTTTTGACCCCTGTCCCTAGCTCTTACACGCCAACTGATTTCCTCGGATTGGATATTTGATTCATTAGATCTCCATCGATCTTTGAGCCACCTCGACCATGGTTCAAAAACAACCCCCACACTTCCATTTCACCTTGAACCTCATTTTGACCGTTTCTCCTCCCTTTGGCCTGCGCTCCGGACCGGTGGCGGTGACAGCACCACCTCCAGCCAAGCTGGGAGAAGCTCGACGCGTCTCTTGGGCGTTTCCACCATCTCCAGCCAAGTTGGCCGTGAGGTATTCATCTCGCGGTGAACAACCGCTTGAGGTCGAGTTTAGTTTCTTTTCTCCTCATTTAGTTAGCTGTTATCTTTAGGATCTGTTTCGTGCATTCCTTTTGCAGTTTAATCGATTAAATTCGCCTAGATTCCACCTCGAACACCTCGACGGAGCTCAGAAGCTCCGGCAACCCCTATCGCCATCCCACACTACCCTTTTCTCGCCAATAAAAACCCCTTCCTGTTGCGAGATATCTTCCGCCCATTTGGTTTTGTTTGCAGGAAGGGAAGGAGGCGTCTGGGCCTCGATTCACGCCAAGAAGACCCCCAGGTCGGCTGGAGCTTCATCGAGCATCCGAGGGCCATCCATTGGCCGTCGGACCGGTCTGAGCCACCTAGACGTCGGGGAGGAGCAGCAGGAGCAAAACGCGCCCTTCGGCCGTGGAGTTGGTGGTTGGAGGAGGCCCCTGCGCGTGAACAAAACTCGGTACGACCGAGTTCTTCGTCGGATCTTCCAGCCGCATCCCACGCCGTAGGATCAAGAACACCTCGCCGGGTATACAGCTGCCGTTGGATCAACCTCGCCCCGGCCGTTCGATCTGCATCTCATGTTCTAATCCAGGCCGTCTGTGGGCGAAAGGGCATCTCAGCACAGGGCTTTGCCACGTGGATATGTGGCAGCCCATCCACCGTCTGCCTACGCCTTAAGATTGGGGTAATTGCATCGATGCCCAGTCGTTTTTGCTATTAGTTTATTCGGCCTGAAACATTTCTGTGCTGTACTAAACTTTTGTAATATTTCCAGTCAGACCCCCCGTACTTCTTGTTACGTTTAGGTCCCCCGCTGGGCGCGTGCGCCGCACGTGGTCTTGGCGATTTTTGCAGGGACCTCCGGGGGATTTTTCGTATTTAGTTTTAATACTAAAACTGTTGCTTGTAGTTCAAATAGTGCTGGAGTTTTGCATAGAGGCCCCCATATTTTGAGAGTATCGCAAACAAGTCCTCCCCAGGCGCGTGCTTAGCACGTGCGTAGGTGGCCTTTTTGCAATCAATTCTTCGTGTTTTTATGATTTCATATTTCATCCTGTAACTTGTTTTTTAAGTATAACTTTTTGTTGAAAATTGCATGGAGGCCCCTGGATTCTTGTAATTACAAAAACGCCCCTGCAAGTGTGCATTCTCCTTTTGCTTCTTGTATTTTATGCATGCATCTATAAAACCCCAAAAAAATCTCCAAAAATCATATTAAGTTCCTGCTGTAGTGTAGTTTAACATAATATTTTTATTTTTCATAATTATTGCATTTTAATATTTAATAAAATCAAAAACGTCCATTTTCAGCACTATTTGCATTATAAAATCCTAAAAAATATAAAAAAACTGCAGAAAAATCCCAAAAATATATATTTTGTTTCCCTTAGTTTGTTATAACTTCAGTCCAAAACTCACTAAAAATTACAAAAGAAAACACATAAAAATCACAAAACTCCAAAAACCTCTATAAAAATATTAAAAATTCTACAAAAACCCTAAAAATATAATCTTGGTGTCTAAATTTTCCTTATTTCATTATATTTAAGTGAAAATTAAATTGGAGAATTTTTGCTGCTGATTTCTATTTTATTTCTCCATTTTAGTTTCAACCTTGTATGTTATTCACTGTTTTCTCTTACTTGCCCTTTAAAAATACCAAAATATTCTGAAAAATACCCAAAAATCACAAAAACAGTAGAAAATTATAAAAATCCCAAAAAGATTTTATTCCTGGATTTTTGGATATTTTTGCATAATTTTATAAATAGTGTAGCACCTCTTTTATTCTCTTGTTCATATTTTCCAATATTGAAAAAAAGATAAAAAAATAAAAAATATAAAATTATAAAAATCAGTAATCTAAAATCAAAATACAAAATTATAAAATCAAAAAGTAAATAAAAATATAAAATTAAAACCCACAAAAATTGCAATAATAGACAACTTGATCACAATTACACTTTTGAGCAATTTTACCCCGATCAAGCCTTTCTGCTCCCTGTGTTCGACCTCTACACATACTTGCACCTATACACATCTTGTTGTAGAGTTATAATAAATTTTAACTCCACACACTTTCACTGCTTTACTTGATTGTCGTGGGTTAATTGTTGTTTGAATCTCGGATTTCGTTGGAGGTCAAATCAGCGACTGTTGATTCGCATTGTGAGTCAACACGACCTCTGCAAATCTGTGTTCAACAAATGGCGCCGTTGCCGGGGAGCAACCACGCGTAGTTCGAGTTATTGCTTTGTGTTTGTGATTATTTATCTTTTTCACGGCTTTTTATTTCTGCTTGTTTTTCATATTTCTTGTTTGAATTGTCTAACCCCTCTCTTGTTTGACTTCTTGCGAGGTACGCGGATCGAGGGAGGAGCTCTCTTCCAGGAGCACCTGCGCACACACGTGAGGCGACTTGACTTAGCACGAAGGCGTGCTAGGAGAGGATTTTGAAGACGATTCTAGTCTATTTATTGCATTTATTAGTGTAATTTTGGTGAGAGAGAGACCATCTAATTTGTAATAATACAGGTAAATTCGGACTTTGGACTTTCGGGCTCAATTTCCAAGTGTTTGTACACTTGGGGGCTCACTGCGGATTTTACGGTTTTCATCGCATCTTTTTCCCTTTGTTTTCTCGGTTTTGTTTTCTTATTTTGTGTGATTGAGCCCCTAGTTTTAGGATTGCTTGCGATAGACTAAGGCCAAACACCTAATATATTTGCATGTACCTATAGACTCGTTTGGACTTAGTCAAATTTAAACAGTCTGTTCATTTATCTCTTAACCCGTGTGCCATGAGAGAGCCCCATCAAGCGCTACTCCTGAACTCGAGTGTGTCGAGAAGAGGAGGGGTAAGCCAAGACCGGACTCTTAGGTTAAAGATAAGTGGCCGACTTGTGGTGCTTCACGTTAATAGCAATTTCTGAAACTTAGGGTGATTTCATCGGCTTTGCACTTGCATATAGATTAGGTTTCAATTCTGCTGAGCATCCCTGCATGTAGAATGCTGGAGGCAAGGTGAGCATTTACGCTTTAGCATACATCATCGTTTTGCCGCTTGCATTGCTTTTCCGACTCTCTACCTCTAATTTTGATCACCTAGGTGCTAAGTAAAATTGACTCCTCGATAGGTTCGTGCACTTCTCATTAAAAATCCAAAAAAGTGATAACTAATAAAATTGGGACTGTTAATATTACTTGACCCTAAAAACCACCAAAAAGAAAAATTTATCTTGGGGAGAGTAATCCCCTCATTGTCTTCGTTTTACTTGCTTACGCACACACTAAGGATTAGTGCCCAAATCCTATTTCAGCCCTTAAGTGTTTGTGCAACTTCTTGACTTTTTCTCCTAACTCTAAAACAGACAAGATAAAAAGATCGTATTTTCGGTCTCTACAGAGTTGAGTAGGTGAACTGAGGGTTTGATTTGTGTAAGTTTTGTTTGTGTTTGCTTGTGTGTATCCTAGATCTTCTCTGCGCATTTGCGCCTTCTTCTTCACTCTCTTGACTTGACCATCGTGCTCTCCCGATCATTTTCCTCTTGTTTCGAGATGGACCCCTGGAGCGTATTTTATCCGGACTTTGCGGACCCTCGTTCACTCCAGCCGGTCCACCTCCTTCTTCCCAGGAGGACTTTGCTCCTGATTTTTGTACATATCCGCCTCAGCTGCAGCATCAGGACTCGGATTTCTACCCACACCCACCTCCACCTCCGTATTTTCCACCTTCACATTCACCCGATACTGATCTGTTGGAGTCACCTTTCATGGAATCCACCCTTGAGCACTTGACCCAGATGATGGATCATATGAGACAGAGGATTGACCACCTCACTAGCACAGATAAGAGCAACCATGATATTCCACCATTTGATGATATGGGTTCACTCGAGGATTTCCATGAGAGCTTGCAATCGCCCAAAATACAAAAAAATGAGAAAAATTTAAAAACACAAAAAGAGATTGGGAGACTTTTGATCGAGTCAGACTATGAGGAGAGCGCCCACTTGCCAGATCCTTTGACCACACAACCTTTCACACCTTGTCCCACCTTTTACCCCGAGGATGCCGCTGTACAGACTGCTCTTGGCATGCCTCGCGTATATGCTGATTCCGACCTCCTCCCTTATATGGAGGAGGTCCAAAAATTCAAGAAAATGTTGACTGAATTCGAAGTGGTGGCCACCATACATGAGATTATCCGTGCCCCACTTCAGCAGGCCATGACCGATTTATCTACTCCTCTTCCCAAGAAGAGAAAGTGAAGGAGCAGATCTGAGCGTCATATCTTGACCATGGCCACTGCCCATGTCATTACACACCGTCCCATTCCTCGGAAAAGGAACACTGCCACACCATTCATTAGCTGCACCATCTCTGACCACACATGTGATCACACTCTCCTAGACGGCGGTGCTTCGATTAGCATCATACCCTTCTCGTTGGTACGGTCTCTTCACCTAGGGCCTCTCAAGAAGACCAGGATGATAGTTCAATTTGCTGATGGATCTATCAAGAGGCCGAAGGGTGTCCTTGAAAACGCCGTCATTTCGATTCAGGGCACGAGCTACCATGTTGACTTTATCATTTTGCCCATGGAGACCTCCACAGGGGAGCACTCTCCAATCATCCTGGGACGACCATTCCTCACCTCTGCGGGAGTCGTTATTGATTACGGATCAGGAGAGATTCGCTTCCGTCCTGCCGACGAGAGCGAAGCATTGATCACCGCAACTACTGCCGACCAGAGACCTGCACCTGATATGACTTCACCTATCTTGGCTGATTCCGAGGACTATGATCTATATGAGGATATCAGAGAGACCTTCTTCATGACCGATGATGAGACCCGAGAATTCCTCTCCAAGGAGGAAAGCTCGGAAAGCATAGACCTTGGTGTTGCTGCTTCCTGTGATTGGCGATGTGTTGATGACATCCGTGGGATTTACACGATCGATACCATTGAGTGGAGGGCAGATTCAGAGACTATACGGGACGGACATGCTCTGACTACTTCCACTGATGAGTCCGCTCCTGTCCATGTAGATACTGATGAGACTAAGGCTGAATTTGATTTAGTCGCTTTTCTTCAGAAATTCGGGCCTTTTGATGAGAAAGATGATCCGGCTGAGATTATTGAGGACGAACATAGTTCGACTAGTTCCACTGATGAGTTCGTTCCTTTTGGTTTTGACCTGGATGAGACCTCGCAGGACGACACTGAGTACACTACTTTCGATGATGATGAGTTCGTCCCATTTCACTTTGATATCAGCGAGACCCACAAGGCCAGACCTGACCACACATCTTCCACTCACCAGTCTGTGCCTTCACACCCTAGGGCCCCTGAGGACCTTTACTCTGTCGACCCTGATCGGCTTCCGTCCACTGTGGACCCCGATGTCGACCTGTACCATACCAGATCTATTCCTCAGCGGTCCCGCAAGAAGGTTCGCTTTCAACCTTCTTGATCATGTGTACATCCGCCTCTGTTGTATATCCTCTTATGTTCATCTTCGTTCTTCTCCCGTATTGCTCGTCCACCCATTCTCGTGTTTGCCTTGCTTAGGATGCGCTCTGTCCTAAATATAGGGGGTGGACGAGCCGAGTGTTCATTCGTCGTCCCGTTTCATCACTCCTGTTGTTGCCTATACTTAGGGCTTCTTTTACCCTAAGTATAGGAGGAGTGGTGTGTACATTCTCACGATATCTTCTTCCACTCTGATCTCTTTTCTTCTTTTCTTCTTTTCCTTTTATGTCTTCTGTATCTACCGAAAAAGGTGCCGCCCTTGCAGACAGTTTTCCATACATAGGACGTACTTTGTCCTAAGTATAGGGGGGTGTGCACCCCGAGTATTTCTCTATTCTTTGATCCTCTCCATTGTCTCCTCTTCTTGTCTATACTTAGGGATATCTTACCCTAAGTATAGGGGGACAATCTGAGTACGATCTATTCATTCCCACCCTTGACCCTCCCTTCTTTGTGTATAGTCTGCTATACTTAGGATTATTTGATCCTAAGTATAGGGGGGACGATCAACTTCTCATTCGTTCATTCGTTTCTTCGTTCATTTATTCTTTAGATTTTCCTATACTCAGTACGAGTTATGTCTTCTCTTTTCTCTCTGATCTATGAGGACATAGCTCAAGCTAAGTATAGGGGGTCGTATATACTGTGTATATACTTTAGCCATAACTCATACTTTCGTATTTTCTAGATAATATGGCTAATTATTACAATTAAATTCATTAAAAATCCTTAATAAAAAGGTGTCGTGTTCCTCAAATTCTTTTTATATGAACTGATTAATAAATCAGGTGAAAATATTTTTTGCAAAATGTTTGGAAAAATAGTTTAAAAATCTTTGTGAACATCTATTGAAAACTATTTTGAAAATGTTTTGTTACATGTTTTCAACCTGTGTAAAAATGTGTGGTTTTGCAAAATCTATTTTCTTTGTGTGAAATAAAATGTTTGAAAAATGATCTGCAAATGGTTTGAAAAATGGTTGCAAAAATATTTTGAAAAATCTATCTATACTGTTTCGAAAGCCTTTGCAAAATGATTTTCAAATGTGTGTACATGTTTGTAAAATGTTTGTAAAAATTATTTTGGACTATAGTTTTCAAAAATTGTGTGAAAAAGCTTGTGTCAAATAAGTTTGAGGAATATTTACATCACACCAAAATCCACTATATATATATGTATAAAACTGACCACTTACCCTTGTAAATTCTTAAAATCCACTTCTTATATATATAAGAAGCACGCCCGTGTACATATTTTTCACCTAGCTTTTCAGCCAAAAACTTTTTGTTTTCAAAAATCCCAAAAACATTTGCAAAACTAAAATCCAAAAACATTTGAAAATTTTTTCGAAAAATACAAAAAAATCCATGCATCATTTTTTTTTCAAAAATCCATAAAAAGTTCAAAATCTTTGAAAATTGCAACACAAAAATATTTTTTACATCGCATTGCATAGCATTCGCATTTTTCGGATTGAGTTTGATAGTTGAACAAGTCAAAGTAAAATATGGAGATTGGAGCTTGATTGGACCTTATAATCTACCTAATAACAGGAACCTTATAGGAACTGGGTGTGAGGTACTTCAGGTCTAGTTGACTTAATTATTTGAGGATCACGGGACTTGGTTCAATGGATTCTTGACTATCTAAGTAGAGTATTTCGGAGCACACGCATGACTCTTGTTGATAATGACCTAACTTGGATACCTGCACCTTTCAAATGGCTCAACTCACTTGGAGTGGTGAGGAGGTTGGATTTGCCGGTATGAGACGCACACAAGTGGAAACAGTTGTCCTCCTCTAGGGAGGGAAGTGCGCCCCAACCCGTCCAGTAATGATGAGTTCGAGGATAGGAGACCGTGGGTTGCAATAAAGCTTCAAAAGAGGGATAGTCTACTGGCTCAAGAGGAAAAACTCCCTATGTAAATGCTGCTGTATATAGTATTTCAAAAAAAAGCAAAAAAAAACTCCAAAAAAAGTGGACAGGCCTGTACAAAAATAAAAATGTCTGCCGGAGTGTACATATGTTGTAAAGTCAAATAAGCAAGATTGAGCTTCCAAGTCAAATCATGTGAGCCTGCAGCTGGATGACTTGACTACACTGGTCTTGCTTCCTAGGATGGGTAGCTACACTGGCTACCATCCATTCTTCTCTTCACGCCCTCATCTTGAGCTGGTTGCCACTTGAACTTAGAAGGGAATACTCTTCTCCTTGAGGGATGAGTTGTTGGATTGGGGAATCATTGGGTTGTCGTACTGGAGAAGTCAGTTTCTTTGTCATTCTAGTTGGGGAGAGCCACCATCACTTACACTGTACGAGTCAGACTCATAGTCGTAAGGGTTTGTGTATGAGTTGAAATATTTCTGACCTGGTTATTGAGGAGACTTGAGCAGAGTTTTGGGATTCTCGAAGGCTGTTGGATTTCAAGTCCAGTTCTCATTAAGGTTCCGCCCGCACTAAAAATCCAAAGGTCTGACTTAAGTTCCAAACTTTGATTTTGTGAAGACAAGTTTGATAATGAAACTTAATCCAACTTTCTTCTTTTTGTTTTCTTTCTTTTTCTTTTTGCACTTATTGCATAAGTGTTTGCTAGGGACTAGCAAAGGTAAAGTATAGGGGGATGATGAATCCACGTTTCATCATCTTTATTCTATCATTTTGGCCTTAAAAACCCTAGTAAATGCGTATAAATAGAGCTAATTCATGCATTTTAGCATTCATGCATATGTGTGTAAATACTGTATAAAATGTGGTTTTTAAAGCCAAAATCATAGAATAAAGAAAAGAAAAGAAAAAAGAATAAAATATTGTAAATATTTTATGACCCGAAACCCCAAGACCTAGGCATCTTGATGATTAGGTCGACAAGGAATAAAGTAGGGGGAGATAAGGGCCAAAATACAACACAAATTCCTTTTTATTTTATTCATTCTTTATTCATTTTGGGACCCATTTTTGGTTCCACTTTTTATACTTCAAATAAAGAAACTTTGTTCATGAAAGTTGTAGATAATTAAATAAAGAAAAATACAAAATTGATTTCACTGAAAAATAATGTACAGATAAAAAGTTGTAAATATTTTTATATTTATATTTTATATTTTTATATTTTTATAATGTTGTAAATATTACTTATAATGATTATGTATATTGAAATTGGAATAAAAACCCAAATAAAACTCAAAATAAAATACTTAAATATGTGATACATAGGTATACTGCTAATACACATACCTGTACAACTACTATTTCTATTTTATTAAATATACAAAATACATCAATAAAATAAAATAAAAATATAATTACGTGTATAAAAGTATGTTATAATTATATAAATTTATAATAAAAAATAAATAAATTAAATACATACAATAAAAATAAAAGAATACAATATATAGACGAATATACCTATAAAGGGTAACTTGTAATTATACATCCTATAAAAATAAATAAAAATCACTATAAAATAATTTATAAAATAATAAACATTTTTTATTTTATAACCTTAAATTAATTAATTCATTTAATATTTTTTATTCAATTTACAAGGTTTTTATTGAAGTCTTGTCTTTTTGCGGATGACGTGGCCCAATCAGGCCACGCCATTTGTTGACCATGGGTCAACTCTATGACCCAGGTCTGAGACCGCTGGACTAGTGCAAGCACCCATCTTCTCGGATTTATGGAGACCACGCCTTTCACCTTTTTGAGTCGCGTCCTTCACGACTTTTGACCCCTGTCCCTAGCTCTTACACGCCAACTGATTTCCTCGGATTGGATATTTGATTCATTAGATCTCCATCAATCTTTGAGCCACCTCGACCGTGGTTCAAAAACAACCCCCACACTTCCATTTCACCTTGAACCTCATTTTGATCGTTTCTCCTCCCTTTGGCATGCGCTCCGGACCAGTGGCGGTGTCAGCACCACCTCCAGCCAAGCTGGGAGAAGCTTGACGCGTCTCTTGGAAACTTCCACCATCTCCGGCCAAGTTGGCCGTGAGGTATTCATCTCGCGGTGAACAGCTGCTTGAGGTCGAGTTTAGTTTCTTTTCTCCTCATTTAGTTAGTTGTTATCTTTAGGATCTGTTTCGTGCATTCCTTTTGCAGTTTAATCGATTAAATTCGCCTAGATTCCACCTCGAACACCTCGCCGGAGCTCAGAAGCTCCGGCAACCCCTATCGCCATCCCACACTGCCCTTTTCTCGCCAATAAAAGCCCCTTCCTGTTGCGAGATATCTTCCGCCCATTTGGTTTTGTTTGCAAGAAAGGAAGGAGGCGTCTGGGCCTCGATTCACGCCAAGAAGACCCCCAGGTCGGCTGGAGCTTCATCGAGCATCCGAGGGCCATCCGTTGGCCGTCGGACCAGTCTGAGCCACCTAGACGTCGGGGAGGAGTAGCAGGAGCAAAACGCGCCCTTCGGCCGTGGAGTTGGTGGTTGGAGGAGGCCCCTGCGCGTGAACAAAACTCGGCACGACCGAGTTCTTCGTCGGATCTTCCAGCCGCATCCCACGCCGTAGGATCAAGAACACCTCGCCGGGTGTACAGCTACCGTTGGATCAACCTCGCCCCGGCCGTTCGATCTGCATCTCATGTTCTAATCCAGGCCATCTGTGGGCGAAAGGGCATCTCAGCACAGGGCTTTGCCACGTGGATAAGTGGCAGCCCATCCGCCGTCCGCCTGCGCCTTAAGATTGGGGTAATTGCATCGATGCCCAGTTATTTTTGCTATTAATTTATTCGGCCTGAAACATTTCTGTGCTGTACTAAACTTTTGTAATATTTCCAGTCAGACCCCTCGTACTTCTTGTTATTACGTTTAGGGTCCCCCGCTGGGCGCGTACGTCGCACGTGGTCTTGGCGATTTTTGCAGGGACCTCCGGGGGATTTTTCGTATTTAGTTTTAATACTAAAACTGTTGCTTGCAGTTCAAATAGTGCTGGAGTTTTGCATAGAGGCCCCCATATTTTGAGAGTATTGCAAACAAGTCCTCCCCAAGCGCGTGCTTAGCATGTGCGTAGGTGGCCTTTTTGCAATCAATTCCTCGCATTTTTATGATTTCATATTTCGTCATGTAACTTGTTTGTTAAGTATAACTTTTTGTTGAAAATTGTGTGGAGGCCCCTGGATTCTTGTAATTACAAAAGCGCCCCTGCAAGTGTGTATTTTCCTTTTGCTTCTTGTATTTTATGCATGCATCTATAAAACCCCCAAAAAATCTCCAAAAATCACATTAAGTTCCTGTTGTAGTGTAGTTTAACATCATATTTTTATTTTTCATAATTATTGCATTTTAATATTTATTAAAAATAAAAAACGTCCATTTTCAGCACTGTTTGCATTATAAAATCCCTAAAAATATAAAAACACTCCAAAAAAATCCCAAAAAAATATATTTTGTTTATATTATGTGTTCTAACTTCAGTCCAAAACTCACTAAAAATTACAAAAGAAAACTCATAAAAATCACAAAACTCGAAAAACCTCTATAAAAATATTACAAATTCTACAGATCCCTAAAAATATAATCTTGGTGTCTAAATTTTCCTTATTTCATTATCTTTAAGTCAAAATTAAATTGGAGAATTTTTACTACTGATTTCTATTTTATTTCTCCATTTTAGTTTCAGCCTTGTATGTTATTCACTATTTTCTCTTACTTACCCTTTAAAAATACCAAAATATTCTGAAAAATACCCAAAAATCACAAAAATAGTAGAAAATTATAAAAATCCCAAAAAGATTTTATTCCTTAATTTTTGGATATTTTTACATATTTTTATAAATAGTGTAGCACCTCTTTTATTCCCTTGTTCATATTTTCCAATATTGAAAAAGAAAATATAAAAAAATATAAAATATAAAATTATAAAAATCAGTAAATTGAAAATCAAAATACAAAATTATAAAATAAAAATTAAATAAAAATATAAAATTAAAAACCCACAAAAATAGCATTAATAGACAACTTGATCACAATTACACTTTTGAGCAATTTTGCCCCGATCTAGCCTTTCTGCTCCCTGTGTTCGACCTCTACACATACTTGCACCTATACACATCTTGTTGTAGAGGTATAATAAATTTTAACTCCACACACTTTCACTGCTTTACTTGATTGTCGTGGGTTAATTGTTGTTTGAATCTCGGATTTCGTTGGAGGTCAAATCAGCGACTGTTGATTCGCCTTGTGAGTCAACACGACCTCTGCAAATCTGTGTTCAACAAATGGCGCCGTTGCCGGGGAGCAACAACGCGTAGTTCGGGTTATTGCTTTGTGTTTGTGATTATTTATCTTTTTCACAGCTTTTTATTTCTGCTTGTTTTTCATATTTCTTGTTTGAATTGTCTAACCCCTCTCTTGTTTGACTTCTTGCGAGGTACGCAAATTGAGGGAGGAGCTCTCTTCCAGGAGCACCTGCGCACCCACGTGAGGCGACTTGACTTAGCACGAAGGCGGGCTAGGAGAGGATTTTGAAGACGATTCTAGTCTATTTATTGCATTTATTAGTGTAATTTTGGTGAGAGAGAGACCATCTAATTTGTAATAATACAGGTACATTCGGACTTTGGACTTTTGGGCCCAATTTCCAAGTGTTTGTACACTTGGGGGCTCACTGCGGATTTTACGGTTTTCATCGCATCTTTTTCCCTTTGTTTTCTCGGTTTTGTTTTCTTATTTTGTGTGATTGAGCCCCTAGTTTTAGGATTGCGTGCGATAGACTAAGGCCAAACACCTAATATATTTGCATGTACCTATAGACTCGTTTGGACTTAGTCAAATGTAAACAGTCTGTTCATTTATCTCTTAACCCGTGTACTGTGAGTGAGCCCCGTCAAGCGCTACTCCTGAACTCGAGTGTGTCGAGAAGAGGAGGGGTAAGCCAAGACCGGACTCTTAGGTTAAAGATAAGTGGCCGACTTGTGGTGCTTCACGTTAATAGCAATATCTGAAACTTAGGGTGATTTCACCAGCTTTGCATTTGCATATAGATTAGGTTTCAATTCTGCTGAGCATCCCTGCATGTAGAGTGCTGGAGGCAAGGTGAGCATTTACGCTTTAGCATACATCATCGTTTTGCCGCTTGCATTGCTTTTCTGACTCTCTACCTCTGATTTTGATCACCTAGGTGCTAAGTAAAATTGACTCCTCGATAGGTTCGTGCATTTCTTACTAAAAATCCAAAAAAGTGATAACTAATAAAATTGGGACTGTTAATATTACTTAACCCTAAAAACCACAAAAAAGAAAAATTTGTCTTGGGGCGAGTAATCCCCTCATTGTCTTCGTTTTACTTGCTTACGCACACACTAAGGATTAGTGCCCAAATCCTATTTCAGCCCTTAAGTGTTTGTGCAACTTCTTGACTTTTTCACCTAACCCTAAAACAGACAAGATAAAAAGACCGTATTTTCGATCTCTACCGAGTTGAGTAGGTGAACTGAGGGTTTGATTTGTGTAAGTTTTGTTTGTGTTTGCTTGTGTGTATCCTAGATCTTCTCTGCGCATTTGCGCCTTCTTCTTCACTCTCTTGACTTGACCATCGTGCTCTCCCGATCATTTTCCTCTTGTTTCGAGATGGACCGCTGGAGCGTATTTTATCCGGACTTTGCGAATCCCTCGTTCACTCCAGCCGGTCCACCTCCTTCTTCCCAGGAGGACTTTGCTCCTGATTTTTGTACATATCCGCCTCAGCCGTAGTATCAGGACTCGGATTTCTACCCACACCCACCTCCACCTCCGTATTTTCCACCTTCACATTCACCCTATACTGATCTGTTGGAGTCAACTTTCATGGAATCCACCCTTGAGCACTTGACCCAGATGATGGATCATATGCGACAGAGGATTGACCACCTCACTAGCACAGATAAGAGCAACCATGATATGCCACCATTTGATGATATGGGTTCACTTGAGGATTTCCATGAGAGCTTGCAATCGCCTAAAATACAAAAAAATGAGAAAAATTTAAAAACACAAAAAGAGATTGGGAGACTTTTGATCGAGTCAGACTATGAGGAGAGCGCCCACTTGCCAGATCCTTTGACCACACAACCTTTCACACCTTGTCCCACCTTTTACCCCGAGGATGCCGCTGTACAGACTGCTCTTGGCATGCCTCGCGTATATGCTGATTCCGACCTCCTCCCTTGTATGGAGGAGGTCCAAAAATTCAAGAAAATGTTGACTGAACCCGAAGTGGTGGCCACCATACATGAGATTATCCGTGCCCCACTTCAGCAGGCCATGACAAATTTATCTGCTCCTCTTCCCAAGAAGAGAAAGCGAAGGAGCAGATCTGAGCGTCATATCTTGACCATGGCCACTGCCCATGCCATTACACACCGTCCCATTCCTCGGAAAAGGAACACTGCCACACCATTCATTAGCTGCACCATCTCTGACCACACATGTGATCACACTCTCCTAGACGGTGGTGCTTCGATTAGCATCATACCCTTCTCGTTGGTACAATCTCTTCACCTAGGGCCTCTCAAGAAGACCAGGATGATAGTTCAATTTGCTGATGGATCTATCAATAGGCTGAAGGGTATCCTTGAAAATGCCGTCATTTCGATTCAGGGCACGAGCTACCATGTTGACTTTGTCGTTTTGCCCATGTAGACCTCCACAGGGGAGCACTCTCCAATCATCCTGGGACGACCATTCCCCGCCTCTACGAGAGTCGTTATTGATTACGGATCTGGAGAGATTCGCTTCCGTCCTGCCGACGAGAGCGAAGCATTGATCACCGCAACTACTGCCGACCAGAGACCTGCACCTGATATGACTTCACCTATCTTGGCTGATCCCGAGGACTATGATCTATATGAGGATATCAGAGAGACCTTCTTCATGACCGATGATGAGACCCGAGAATTCCTCTCCAAGGAGGAAAGCTCGGAAAGCATAGACCTTGGTGTTGCTGCTTCCTGTGATTGGCGATGTGTTGATGACATCCGTGGGATTTACACGATCGATACCATTGAGCGGAGGGTAGATTCAGAGACTATACAGGACGGACATGCTCTGACTACTTCCACTGATGAGTCCGCTCCTGTCCATGTAGATACTGATGAGACTAAGGCCGAATTTGATTTAGTCATTTTTCTTCAGAAATTCGGGCCTTTTGATGAGAAAGATGATCCGGTTGAGATTATTGAGGACGAACAGAGTTCAACTAGTTCCATTGATGAGTTCGTTCCTTTTGGTTTTGACCTGGATGAGACCTTGCAGGACGACACTGAGTACACTACTTTCGATGATGATGAGTTCGTCCCATTTCACATTGATATCAGCGAGACCCACAAGGCCAGGCTTGACCACACATCTTCCACTCACCAGTTTGTGCCTTCACACCCTAGGGCCCATGAGGACCTTTACTCTGTCGACCCTGATCGGCTTCCGTCCACTGTGGACCCCGATGTCGACCTGCACCATACCAGATCTATTCCTCTGCGGTCCCACAAGAAGGTTCGCTTTCAACCTTCTTGATCATGTGTACATCCGCCTCTGTTGTATATCCTCTTATGTTCATCTTCGTTCTTCTCCCGTATTGCTCGCCCACCCATTCTCGTGTTTGCCTTGCTTAGGATGCGCTCTGTCCTAAGTATAGGGGGGTGGACGAGCCGAGTGTTCATTCGTCGTTTCGTTTCATCACTCCTGTTGTTGCCTATACTTAGGGCTTCTTTTACCCTAAGTATAGGGGGAGTGGTGTGTACATTCTCACGATATCTTCTTCCCCTCTGATCTCTTTTCTTCTTTTCTTCTTTTCCTTTTATGTCTTCTGTATCTACCGAAAAAGGTGCCACCCTTGCAGACAGTTTTCCATACTTAGGACGTTTTGTTCTAAGTATAGGGGGGTGTGCACTCCGAGTATTTTCTCTATTCTTTGATCCTCTCCATTGTCTCCTCTTCTTGTCTATACTTAGGGATATCTTACCCTAAGTATGGGGGGGTGGGACAATCTGAGTACGATCTATTCATTCCCACCCTTGACCCTCCCTGCTTTGTGTACAGTCTGCTATACTTAGGATTATTTGATCCTAAGTATAGGGGGGACGGTCAACTTCTCATTCGTTCATTCGTTTCTTCGTTCATTTATTCTTTAGATTTTCCTATACTCAGTACGAGTTATGTCTTCTCTTTTCTCTCTGATCTATGAGGACATAGCTCAAGCTAAGTATAGGGGGGTCGTATATACTGTGTATATACTTTAGCCATAACTCGTACTTTCGTATTTTATAGATACTATGGCTAATTATTACAATTAAATTCATTAAAAATCCTTAATAAAAAGGTGTTGTGTTCCTCAAATTCTTTTTATATGAACTGATTAATAAATCAGGTGAAAATATTTTTTGCAAAATGTTTGAAAAATAGTTTAAAAATCTTGTGAACATCTATTGAAAACTATTTTGAAAATGTTTTGTTACATATTTTCAACCTGTGTAAAAATGTGTGGTTTTGCAAAATCTATTTTCTTTGTGTGAAATAAAATGTTTGAAAAATGATCTGTAAATGGTTTGAAAAATGGTTGCAAAAATATTTTGAAAAATCTATCTATACTGTTTCGAAAGCCTTTGCAAAATGATTTTCAAATGTGTGTACATGTTTGTAAAATGTTTGTAAAAATTATTTTGGACTATAGTTTTCAAAAATTGTGTGAAAAAGCTTGTGTCAAATAAGTTTGAGGAATATTTACATCACACCAAATTCCACTATATATATATGTATAAAACTGACCATTTACCCTTGTAAATTCTTAAAATCCACTTCTTATATATATAAGAAGCACGCCCGTGTACATATTTTTCACCTAGCTTTTCAGCCAAAAACTTTTTGTTTTCAAAAATCCCAAAAACATTTGCAAAATTAAAATCCAAAAACATTTGAAAATTTTTTCGAAAATTACAAAAAAATGCATGCATCATTTTTTTTCGAAAATCCATAAAAAGTTCAAAATCTTTGAAAATTGCATCACAAAAATATTTTTTGCATCGCATTGCATAGCATTCGCATTTTTCGGATTGAGTTTGATAGTTGAACAAGTCAAAGTAAAATCCGGAGATTGGAGCTTGATTGGACCTTATAATCTACCTAATAACAGGAACCTTATAGGAACTGTGTGTGAGGTACTTCAGGTCTAGTTGACTTAATTCTTTGAGGATCACGGGACTTGGTTCAATGGATTCTTGATTGTCTAAGTAGAGTATTTCGGAGCACACGCATGACTCTTGTTGATAATGACCTAACTTGGACACCTGCACCTTTCACATGGCTCAACTCAGTTGGAGTGGTGAGGAGGTTGGATTTGCCGGTATGAGACGCACACGAGTGGAAACACTTGTCCTCCTCTAGGGAGGGAAGTGCGCCCCAACCCGTCCAGTAATGATGAGTTTCGAGGATAGGAGACCGTGGGTTGCAATAAAGCTTCAAAAGAGGGATAGTCTTCTGGCTCAAGAGGAAAAACTCCCTATGTAAATGCTGTTGTATATAGTATTTCAAAAAAAAAGCAAAAAAAAAACTTTAAAAAAAGTGGACAGGCCTGTACAAAAATAAAATGCCTGCCGGAGTGTACATATGTTGTAAAGTCAAATAAGCAAGCTTGAGCTTCCAAGTCAAATCATGTGAGCCTGCAGCTGGATGACTTGACTACACTGGTCTTGCATCCTAGGATGGGTAGCTACACTGGCTACCATCCATTCTTCTCTTCACCCCCCTCCTCTTGAGCTGGTTGCCACTTGAACTTAGAAGGGAATACCCTGCTCCTTGAGGGATGAGTTGTTGGATTGGGGAATCATTGGGTTGTCGTACCGGAGAAGTCAGTTTCTTTGTCATTCTAGTTGGGGAGAGCCACCATCACTTACACTGTACGAGTCAGACTCATAGTCGTAAGGGTTTGCGTATGAGTTGAAATATTTCTGACCTGGCTATTGAGGAGACTTGAGCAGAGTTTTGGGATTCTCGAAGGCTGTTGGATTTCAAATCCAGTTCTCATTAAGGTTCCGCCCACACTAAAAATCCAAAGGTCCGACTTAAGTTCCAAACTTTGATTTTGTGAAGACAAGTTTGATAATGAAACTTAATCCAACTTTCTTCTTTTTCTTTTCTTTCTTTTTCTTTTTGCACTTATTGCATAAGTGTTTGCTAGGGACTAGCAAAGGTAAAGTATAGGGGGATGATGAATCCACGTTTCATCATCTTTATTCTATCATTTTGGCCTTAAAAATCCTAGTAAATGCGTATAAATAGAGCTAATTCATGCATTTTTGCATTCATGCATATGTGGGTAAATACTGTATAAAATGTGGTTTTTAAAGCCAAAATCATAGAATAAAGAAAAGAAAAGAAAAAAAAATAAAATATTGTAAATATTTTATGACCCGAAACCCCGAGACCTAGGCATCTTGATGAATAGGTCGACAAGGAATAAAGTAGGGGGAGATAAGGACCAAAATACAAAACAAATTCCTTTTTATTTTATTCATTCTTTATTCATTTTAGGACCTATTTTTGGTTCCACTTTTTATACTTCAAATAAAGAAACTTTGTTCATGAAAGTTGTAGATAATTAAATAAAGAAAAATATAAAATTGATTTCACTGAAAAATAATGTACAGATAAAAAGTTGTAAATATTTTTATATTTACATTTTATATTTTTATATTTTTATAATGTTGTAAATATTATTTATAATAATTATGTATATTGAAATTTGAATAAAAACCTAAATAAAACTCAAAATAAAATACTTAAATATGTGATACATAGGTATACTGCTTATACACATACCTGTACAACTACTATTTCTATTTTATTAAATATACAAAATACATCAATAAAATAAAATAAAAATATAATTACGTGTATAAAAGTATGTTATAATTATATAAATTAATAATAAAAAATAAATAAATTAAATACATACAATAAAAATAAAAGAAAACAATATATAGAAGAATATAACTATAAAGGGTATAATTGGTAACTTGTAATTATACATCAAATAAAAATAAATAAAAATCACTATAAAATAATTTATAAAATAATAAACATTTCTTATGTTATAACCTTAAATTAATTAATTAATTTAATATTTTTTATTCAATTTACAAGGTTTTTATTGAAGTCTTGTCTTTTTGCGGATGACGTGGCCCAATCAGGCCACGCCATCCGTTGACCATGGGTCAACTCTATGACCCAGGTCTGAGACCGCTGGACTAGTGCAAGCACCCATCTTCTCGGATTTATGGAGACCACGCCTTTCACCTTTTTAAGTCGCTTCCTTCACGACTTTTGACCCCTGTCCCTAGCTCTTACACGCCAACTGATTTCCTCGGATTGGATATTTGATTCATTAGATCTCCATCGATCTTTGAGACACCTCGACCATGGTTCAAAAACAACCCCACACTTCCATTTCACCTTGAACCTCATTTTGACCGTTTCTCCTCCCTTTGGCCTGCGCTCCGGACTGGTGGCGGTGTCAGCACCACCTCCAGCCAAGCTGGGAGAAGCTTGACGCGTCTCTTGGGCGTTTCCACCATCTCCGGCCAAGTTGGCCGTGAGGTATTCATCTCGCGGTGAACAGCTGCTTGAGGTCGAGTTTAGTTTCTTTTCTCCTCATTTAGTTAGCTGTTATCTTTAGGATCTGTTTCGTGCATTCCTTTTGCAGTTTAATCGATTAAATTCGCCTAGATTCCACCTTGAACACCTCGCCAGAGCTCAGAAGCTCCGACAAACCCTATCGCCATCCCACGCTGCCCTTTTCTCGCCAATAAAAGCCCCTTCCTGTTGCGAGATATCTTCCGCCCATTTGGTTTTGTTTGCAGGAAGGGAAGGAGGCGTCTGGGCCTCGATTCACGCCAAGAAGACCCCCAGGTCGGCTGGAGCTTCATCGAGCATCCGAGGGCCATCTGTTGGCCGTCGGACCTGTCTGAGCCACCTAGACGTCGGGGAGGAGCAGCAGGAACAAAACGCGCCCTTCGGCCGTGGAGTTGGTGGTTGGAGGAGGCCCCTGCGCGTGAACAAAACTCGGCACGACCGAGTTCTTCGTCGGATCTTCCAGCCGCATCCCACGCCGTAGGATCAAGAACACCTCGCCGGGTGTACAGCTACCGTTGGATCAACCTCGCCCCGGCCGTTCGATCTGCATCTCATGTTCTAATCCAGGCCGTCTGTGGGCGAAAGGGCATCTCAGCACAGGGCTTTGCCACGTGGATAAGTGGCAGCCCATCCGCCGTCCGCCTGCGCCTTAAGATTGGGGTAATTGCATCGATGCCCAGTCATTTTTGCTATTAGTTTATTCGGCCTGAAACATTTCTGTGCTGTACTAAACTTTTGTAATATTTCCAGTCAGACCCCCCGTACTTCTTGTTATTACGTTTAGGTCCCCCGCTGGGCGCGTGCGTCGCACGTGGTCTTAGCGATTTTTGCAGGGACCTCCGGGGGATTTTTCGTATTTAGTTTTAATACTAAAACTGTTGCTTGCAGTTCAAATAGTGCTGGAGTTTTGCATAGAGGCCCCCATATTTTGAGAGTATTGCAAACAAGTCCTCCCCAGGCGCGTGCTTAGCACGTGCGTAGGTGGCCTTTTTGCAATCAATTCCTCGCGTTTTTATGATTTCATATTTCATCCTGTAACTTGTTTGTTAAGTATAACTTTTTGTTGAAAATTGCGTGGAGGCCCCTGGATTCTAGCTAATTACAAAAACGCCCCTACAAGTGTGCATTTTCCTTTTGCTTCTTGTATTTTATGCATGCATCTATAAAACCCCAAAAAAATCTCCAAAAATCACATTAAGTTCCTGCTGTAGTGTAGTTTAAAATAATATTTTTATTTTTCATAATTATTGCATTTTAATATTTATTAAAAATAAAAAACGTCCATTTTCAGCACTGTTTGCATTATAAAATCCCTAAAAAATATAAAATCACTCCAGAAAAATCCCAAAAAAATAAATTTTGTTTCTCTTAGTGTGTTCGAACTTCAATCCAAAAAGCACTAAAAATTACAAAAGAAAACTCATAAAAATAACAAAACTCCAAAAACCTCTATAAATATATTAAAAATTCTACAAAAACCCTAAAAATATAATCTTGGTGTCTAAATTTTCCTTATTTCATTATATTTAAGTGAAAATTAAATTGGAGAATTTTTGCTACTGATTTCTATTTTATTTCACCATTTTCGTTTCAGCCTTGTATGTTATTCACTGTGTTCTCTTACTTGCCCTTTAAAAATACGAAAATATTCTGAAAAATACCCAAAAATCACAAAAACAGTAAAAAATTATAAAAATCCCAAAAAGATTTTATTCCTGAATTTTTGGATATTTTTGTTTATTTTTTAAATAGTGCAGCACCTCTTTTATTCCCTTGTTCATATTTTCCAATATTGAAAAAGAAAAGATTAAAAAATATAAAATATAAAATTATAAAAATCAGTAAATTGAAAATCAAAATACAAAATTATAAAATCAAAAATTAAATAAAAATATAAAATTGAAACCCACAAAAAAATAGCATTAATAGACAACTTGATCACAATTACACTTTTGAGCAATTTTGCCCCGATCTAGCCTTTCTGCTCCCCGTGTTCGACCTCTACACATACTTGCACCTATACACATCTTATTGTAGAGTTATAATAAATTTTAACTCCACACACTTTCACTTCTTTACTTGATTGTCCTGGGTTAATTGTTGTTTGAATCTCGGATTTCGTTGGAGGTCAAATCAGCGACTGTTGATTCGCCTTGTGAGTCAACACGACCTCTGCAAATCTGTGTTCAATAGAGACGTACCCAAAGATGTCTTGAAGGAAGTCCGATATGCCCACAAGACCGAATTCAAAAGATGTCTTGATCTCTCTATTAGATACTTCAACAAGACCATTGATCTGAGAGTGATATGCAGTGGCAACTCGATGGTCTAAGTTGAACTCCTAGCAAGGGCCTTTAACTTGTCATTGATAAAATGAGACCCCCCGTCAGATATCAAAACTTTAGGCACCCCGAACCGCGAAATGATATCTTCCTCATAAGCAGCAAACAATCTTATCATTTATGGTTCGGGCGGGGATGGCCTCAACCCAATGAATAACATAATCTACAGTAAGCAAAATGTACTCAAATACCTGACTCTTAGGAAATAGACCCATGAAATCGATGCTCCATACGTCAAAAACCTCACAGAAGTGAATGGACTGCATCGGTATCATATCTCTTTGTCCACAAGTGCCCATTTTCTGACAGTCAGTACCTCTCTTCATGAATTCATCTGCATCCATGAAGAGGGTAGGCCACCAAAGGCCAGATTGAAGCACCTTTTGTGTTGTCTGTCTCCCATGATGATGTCCTCCTGTCTCAAGCTTGTGGCAATAGGTAAGGATGCTATGCTGCTCTTCTTGAGGAATACATTGTCTCCAGATGCTATCCCCCTTCATGATAAAGAGTGGAATCTTCCCAATGGTACGACTTGGCCTTCGCAAGAAAGGTCTCAAGTCGGTGTCTGGGCCAACCTTGTGGAGCTTTCTTTGCGAAAAGATAATTCACAATATCAGCGTACCATGGAAGTGAGGCGATCACAAGGATCGCCTCATCTTGGAATGTCTCTTTAATATGTGTGATCTGATTTAAATTCTCAAGGTTCTCTAAACGGGAGAGGTGATTCGCCACCACAACAATTTTTACTCCAAGTTTATCCTTAATCTCTATGCCAAACTCCTGGAGTAGAAGAATCTATCTGGTCAATCCGGCTTTGGCATCTTTCTTTACCATTAAGTATCAGATGACTGTGTGATCAGTATAAATAGTCACTCTAGATCCAAGAATGTAAAATCGAAACATATCCAAGGCAAAGACGACAACTAGCTTCTTCTTTTCTATGACTGTGTAGTTCCGATGAATGTCACGACCCCGATTCCCGGGCCGTCGGATCCTCCCATATCCGGATCTAGTTACTCAACAATAATTTATTCAGCAATCACAACTAACATTCAGAAACAGACTGCAAATAAAATACTCAGAAAAAAGTATTTCAACACTTTACTAATCACAAAATAAAGTTCAGATGATACACTGTCCCACTATAACCATTTACATGTACATCAGTTTGAAAGGAAAATATACAAAAGATTACTATCTACCTTAAAAAATAAAGCTACTGTGGCTGGTTGGATGTCTAGTATGTAAGCTGGATGAATTTTTAAAGTCCTTGCGATGGCTCACCGATACCAGTTGGGTTTTCCATAAATCATAGGATAAAAATTAGCGAATGCTAAGTAACGAAGAAGAGAAAAGCAAACAAATTGTGTAATTTTTCAAAACTTGATATCACAAAAATTTTATTCCTTCTCATTAATTTAAGTCCTATTCGTTTCTATTCCACATCACGGATTAGTCCAGGGGAACCCCACCATTCTTGGACTCCAAAGATGTGGACCCTTCGGGATTGGAGATTGTGTTGATCTTGGTAAGCTTATGCCGTCGCACGTCGCCTCAACCAATCCTCCAATACTACCCTGACAATTTCCTTTTTCTTTTATTAAACAGGGTCTCAACCCTCAGCCTGGAAAATCAAATGAGCACACCGTCCTCGAGGACTAGGTTGCTTAAAACCTCAGGTTAACATTTAATCATATAACCTAGCGGCTTTAAATACATGTTATCGTGACCCAGCCGCTATTGAACCACCCGTGCCTTCACATGGCACGACCACATCTTCCGTCGTTCAACCCGGCAATATTGGCTCCTGCTACCACGCATTGCAAAACATTCATTTTGTGCGCACTTAACATAATAGGGCAACCGTGTACCACCTAGGTAGGAAAACGCCAATACGGGTTCCTTCCGACAAACCTACAAGTTGCATGCCCAACCTGTAGTTCTACTCCCAATCATCCTTAACATGACACATGATCCTTTTCAGGATCCAACTCAAGCCACATCAATTCCCATGATGTAATTCTTTCGTTAAGTCTTCGACTTACATAATCAACAACACTTAGTATAGACTCACATATATATTATTCATAACCATATATACTCCTATTTGTGCCTATTTTAACCCCCAAACCCTAACTCTCAAAGCCAACGCATCCATTTGATGCTTAAACCTTATTTTAGTGGGAATCACAAAGCAATTCTTCAGACTTTTTCAAAAATAGCCAAAATTAGGGTTCTTCATAGAAAAGAACACAAAATCAAGAATTTCAATAAATTCGTATGAAGACCCAACAACAAAAGGAAGGATTTCGTTAGCTAATCGAGCTCTTTCTAGTGTATGCAAGGCTTTATCGTGTTTTGTTTTTAGAAAGGCTATTTTAAGGCTCCTGAAAAGATCGAATTTCATTTTCATATCAAAATGCTAAGAACGTGTCAAGAACGCGAAGAACGAACGAAGAACGCGAAGAACGCGAAGAACGCCAAGTACATATTTTCTCTTAAAATTTTGGCAGAGTTTCCCCTTATATCGAGACATATTTCTCGGAAAATTTCAGCAGAGTTTCCCCTCATATCGGGACATATTTCTCGGAAAATTTCGGCAGAGTTTCCCCTTATATCGGGACATATTTCTCGGAAAATTTCGGCAGAGTTTCCCCTTATATCGGGACATATTTCAAAATAAAAACGAAAAGAGTTTCCTATATAAAAACGAAAAGAGTTTCCTCTATATATGTACATAATGTGAATGTGAATTCCTACATGGCAATGTTCCATATGTATATATATTATATATATATATATTATATTTTAGACTTAATTATGATCTCATGTTATTATAAGTCTTAAAATAGGAATATATTTGGAAATATATATTATCCATTAATGTGTTGATCAATATTATTTTTTAAGGAACATGCAGTTACATTTATATTTAATATTTTCCTAGGTTATAATTAGAAAATTAATATTTTTATTAACAAATAGATTTTTGCAACATATAATATAATTTAGCTCTAGAAATGCAACTCAGATAGCAACCTACTGGTATGGAAGTCAGTCCCTCAAATTAGAGGTCAATGGGTTCAAGCCCATGCTTTGCACTTTTGTACTAAAAATGTCATTTCCCTTAATGAGCCCGACTTGGCTCGATCCTAGACCAAGCTCAATAGCAGGCTCGGCTCGAGCCTTATTGAGCTCGAGCTGGCTTGATAAGAGGCTCGAGCTCACCGAGCTCGAGCTCGAACCCAGCTGGGCTTATTGAGCCTGAGTGCGAGCCAAGGTCTGACTCGGCTCGTTGGGCACGATAATGAACCCTACCTTCACCATTCTGTTGGGCTCTGCACTTTTGTACCAAAAAATGCCATTTCCCTTATCGAGCCCGACTTGGCTCGAGCCTAGATCTGGCTCAATAACAAGCTCGGCTCAAGCCTTTGAGCTCGAACTGGCTCGATAAGAGGCTCACACTCACCGAGCTCGAGCTCGAGTCCGAATGGGCTTATCGAGATTGAGCCTGAGCGTGAGCCAGGGCCTGGATCGACTCATTGGACTCGATATTCAACCCTACCTTCACCATTCCGGTTGACTACAATACAAAATAATGCGAATGTACTTGTGATTTTAATGATCAACTTTGAGGACCAGCATTATTGTATATAATAGTCACTAAAAAAATATTAGTCATCTTAAAACAATTTTGAGATCATAAAATTTCTAAACATATCAAGCAATCATATTTTGCATGTAAAAGTTGTCATGCAACTATTGTAGGATAAACTAGGGTTTTCATGAAACATGCATTCAATGGCCAATGATAATTAATCAATTAGTTTCATAATTATTAGGCATCAAATTAAACAAGGCAAATCAATAATTTTCATTATTTCTATTTAGTGATAAACATATCAAGAAAAGAGGTTTGATGATCCAATCATCACCCGACCCATCTCCACTAAATATGGAATGTCTAGGGACCCATTTCCACTAAATATGGAATGTCTAGGGCAAACGAAGTCTGAATCACGTGAAATAAATTCGAGAGGTTTGCTGTTTTGATTCTCTACTTAATCCAAGTATTTATTTTATGTTTCATGATGGAAAATAGTAAGCAAAAATAATTTTCTTATAGATCAGTGGATACAAGCAAAAACAATATCGCTACGGGAACTTTTCGAATTACATTTATGCACTTTTGATCCGTAGCTACTATTTTTTGGGCATATTCAGACTTTGTAAATACATTTTAATGATAAAAAACACGACCAAATAATGCACAAATAGTGGGTTTTATTTTAGCGAAAAACCAATTCGAAACTTGCATCCAATGGAAAACAATAAGTCCCTGCGCATCCGATTCACAAACCTTGTTTACCTTAGATTTTGGATCATATCCAAGCATCGATCAAGGATTTAATACCACTTGAAGGTTATGGAAAAAACCTCAAGCACATCACAAAAGCATGAAGATTGTATCATATGCGATCGGGAGCAACCAGTCTTACCAGTCACTTGGGGCAGTAGAATTTTAAAATTTTAAGTGATGAGAACACACATCCCATTTACTGACATAGAAGAGCAGTAGGACCTCCTTTTCTACTCTCCCCCTACGTCGAGGAGCTCTCACATGATCCGAGAACACTTATCGAACCGTTTCATTTAAACCATATAGAAGATATTGGAATACCTATTGAAGCGTGGTTGCATCAAAGTCTCTAACGTAAGAGACCGTTTGTCTCAAGTCTGACAGGATAGAGAAGAACCTTGTGAGTATGTTGATGAGACGTGCCTTCTCTCAATCCAAGATGTACATCCAAGCGATGGATCTCCTAATTTCATCACACGAAATCAGAGGTCTTCTTTGCGTACAAGAATAACGAGGAAGACAAATATCCACGGGTGGTCAAAGCGGTAGCACGATGGCATAGCAGTGACGAGGATTTTCTCTAGGTCAAGAGGTGGATGACCACTCTTGAGATAGAGATAGAGAGAGAGAGGGTAGGGGCATGTATGACGATGAGAAATAGAGAGAGAGAGAGAGAGTTTGTGAATTCTATGATGTAAAAGAAGAGCTAGGGTTACCTCTAGGAGTCCATGGATCTCAATCCATGGGCAACAGAAAATTAATGGTTGAGATTGTTTTGTGTTTCTTTCAATGGTCATGATTTTATTTAAAAAACACAACAAAAATTAATTTAATTTAATTTAATAAATTAAATAATCATCGATATAAATTAATTCAATCAAATCAATATACAATAAAGGACTAGGAAAGGAGTCAAGTTCCTTCCTAATATGAGGGGGGAGGGGGTGGCCACCTTGAATTAGGACTCAAGAGTGATTGTCCACCCTCCCTATAAGGAAGGGGAGTCTCTTTTCAAATTTATGTGAGATCATGTATCTGACATAATCCTTTAATTATTTGCAACAACTTTTATTGAAAATTATTTCTTAAAATAATTCCAAAATATTTTGTGACAATTTCAATCATGCCATTAAAAATTTATGAATTATATTCACATACCCAAAATAAAATATAAATTATATTTACAATTTGTTGTCCAATATGAACCCAATTTACGTCAACATTTAATTTGTAATCACCATTTAAAAATAGCTCTATCTAATAAATTATAAATCACATTTATAATATATATGATTAATATGGATAGTACTATCGACATTGTTCATATCTGTGATAATTGAATCACATTTAATTATCTTAGTTAATCATTCTTATACATCTAAATAATATGAATCACATTCACATTATTCATGATAATTAAATCATATTTAATTATCAATATCTCAATGCTTAGATATACATTACATTGGTGGAATTATTCGTGAACTCTCTCAAGAATGACACGCTTTCTCTGCAAATACTTGGAGATAAGAACATGGCGAGTGTACGTTCCACATATAATGACTTGGATATTGAGATCATATCTCAAATCCAAGTCTCAACACCTCTCAAAGATATTAATCTTCTCATTGCATCTGAATCACATTCAGATCAATGTCCACACGTGGACTAAGATCATATTTCTCTACTGATGAATATCCATTTCATCAACTTTGTTCTATCATTTTAGCCTTAAAAACCTAGCTAAATGCATGCAAATAGCATTATTTTGTATAAACTAACATTATTATTTATTCTATTTATTGTATATAGTTTTAATGCCAAATTTTAGAATAAAGAAAAGAAATGAAAAAAGAATAAAATGCCAATGGTATATTATGATCCTAAACCCCGAGACCTAGGCATCTTAATGATTGTGTTGACAATGAATAAAGTAGAGGGAGATAAGGGCCAAAAATATAATTAAAATCCTATTTATTTATTCGTCAATAATCCATTTTGGGACCTATTTTGTTCTTCATTATTTATACATCAAATAAAGAAACTATGTACAAGAAGGTTGCAGACAAAATACATAGAGAAATACAAAATTGATTTCACATAAAAATAATATACAATGTACATTTTATACTCAAAATAAAAAACCAAAACCCAAACTTCCTATATCCATATCTTCTCCGTATGAACATAACATGTACCAAAATCACTTTTAATTGTATACAACTTTTAATAATCTATTTAAAAAAGGTGGTTTCATTTAATTTAGAATTAAGATGCAAAAGTTAGGTTTTGGACCCATGTTGTACAATATATCTGAATAAAATATTCATTTTATTTATTATTTTTATGATTTAATAATTTTCTATAATTTTGCAAATATCATGTATAATATATGTACATTTTTAGAATAGAATAAAACTATAAATAAAAAATAAAAATAAAATATTCTACATAAATACATAAATGAATATACTATGCTTATTCTTATATAATATATACCTCTATTAATTGGTGCACAAAATACATCAAAAAAATAAAATAAAAATATATTTATGTATATAATAATAAGTTATAAATATATAATATATGTATACAAAAAAATAAAATCAAAATTATAAAAAAATAAAATATACAAAACATAGGTAATTATACTTATAAATAAAATCCTAAAAAGTAATTTGTAACTAACATCATGAAAATAAACAAAAATCATATTAAAATACTGCAGAAAATAATAAACAATTTTTTATTTTATAACTAAAATTCAATTAATTCATTTAATATTTATTATTGAATTTAGAAATAATTTCAGGCTATATATTTTTTGGTTGGTCCACATGGACCAATTAGAGGGAGTCAAGAGTTGACCCTGGTCAGCTCTTCTCCCTAGGTCCTAGCCAAGTCAGAACCTAGTTGCAACCTCTTCTTCTCGACTTTTCTCCTCATGATATAAGGTTTGAGGCCTTGTACATCCTTCGTGAGGATTGACCATTGTTCATCCTTGATTCTCGCCGAGCATATCTCTTGCGCTATCTCTTCATCTTGTGCCAAAGATCTCCCCTAGAAAATCATTTGTTTACAGCATGTACATAAGACCTCCACCTTATTTTTCTCATTTCTAGTTCACTTTGTCCCTCTCTCAGCCCCTAGGAGGACTTCCACATCATATAGCCTCATGACAGGAGTGCTCCACCACCCTTCGTAGCGAGGAGGCGTTTCCCATCACCTCCGGCACTCCATCGCTGTGAGTTCTGATCTCGCGTTTCTATCACTTTCTAGTTATATTTAGACCGTAGGTTTCTTGTTGCGCTTTTATTTTTGTCGATTAACCTTCTACTTTAACATAGGTTTTAGATTAGCCTTTGCTGGAGTTGCAGAGCTCTGACCACCCTTTCTCTCACCGTGAAACACATGTTCTGACCACCACTCCCACCTCATCTCCTGACCTCTCTGTTTCTTTCGCTTTGCACTCCACCTTATCCAACTAGATCGATCATCGATCTGTACGAGAGAGGACCAATTCCACCATCATTGTCGGACCTCCTCCGTCCTCACCCATTTCACGTTGATCCTCCTCCAATAACAACCAGGCTTGCCTCCCTACATGTCGTCGTTTCTTTCATTTACTTTGTAGGACCTGAAGGGCATGTATGAGCGCCGATTTTGCCAAAGAAAGAGCTCCATATACTCCTTCAAACCTTCGAGCTCTAGGGACCTTCCAGTGGTCCCCGAACATTTCTAAAGTACTGGGAGATGCGGGAAGGCTGCAGGAGCATGACGAGCATCTCGGCAGAGCCATAGGTGGACGGAGAGACATGCTATGTCGATTTCAAACTCGTTGAAGGCGAGTTCAACCTCCGTTCCTCCTCCACCATCCAACACCATTGGATCAAGAGCAGTTCTTCCCAAGAAGCAGCGGGTGTCTAATCTGAACGAGCTCCATGGATCCCATCTTGGGATATAATCTAGACCATCAGCTGCTAAGGGGCATCACGCAAGGGGAGGGTGACAAGTATATAAGTGAAGTGATCCGCACTGTCCAAACTCGCATCATTGGGGAAAATTGCAAGACATACCCCAGTCTTTTTGTAATTTTGTTTTAGTCCTGTAATTTTATTAATGAGTTTAAAACTGTTGTGAATTTTACATTGCAACCCTTGAGCTTTTTACCAATTACGTTTGGGTCCAGTCTGTGTCACCTCACATGCAGTCCCACATGAGATGGTGATTTTACATTAAAGCCCCTATAACTTTTGTAATTTCGATTTAGTCCAGAAACATTAAATATTAGTTGAATATTTTTGTGTAAATTGCATCTTATTCCCTGCTTTTTTTAATTGCGAAAATACCATTGCTAGTTCAACAAATTTTTTGATTGTATTTATTTATCAAAAAAATCACATGTGATCCAAAACTTATGAAAAAATAGGGTTAGGTATCTGCTTACATGTAGTTTCACCCATATTTTTATTTTGCATTTTAGGAATTTTAACTATTTAATAAAAATCTAAAGAGCACGTTTTTGTCCCTATTTTCATATAAAAATGCCAAAGAATATAAAACTTTTTAAAAATTCTAAAAAACTACATTTTATCTATTTTAATATTTTCTAACTCCAGACCAAAAATCCCTAAAATAGAAAAAATATTTCAAATAAAAAAACTCTAAAATATAGTAAAAAAGGATTTAAAATCCCCCAAACTTCCAAAAATAGTTATTTCTATCTCTAAATTTTCTTTATATTATCATATATATATTGATTTGAAAATTTTTTGATTCTTTTTTTTTGTTTTTATCTCTAAATCATTTCGGCCTATTTATTTAATCCTTATTTCGGATATTTTTGACTAAAAATATATAAAAAAATCAGCAAAATTATCTAAAAAATGTAAAAAAAATTAAAATCGAAAAACATTTTATTATGTAATTTTTATTTATTTTTAGTTTTATTTATAATTACTTTACCGTATATTGTATATATAGTTATATATATTCCTACATTATATATATTAGATAGAAAAAGAAGATAAAAAATCAAGAAATATAAAAAGAAAAAGAAAATAAAAATACAAAAGTAAAAAGAAAATAAAAAATTATAAATTATTAATTATAAATTATAAATTAAAATCCAAAAATATAACATTAAAAATCCAAACAAAAATACTTATACAAGAAGGAGGGCACAAATTTTTGATCCATTTCCACAATCTACCATTTTCTCCATGTGTTCGGCGCTCTACATATACTTACTCTTATACACACATTTGTAAGTTATAATAAATTTTAGCTCCATATTTATTTTTGCTTTCATGGTATATCTATTGTGGGTTAATTGTAGAATTAGTCTGAGGTTCTCATCGATTGATTCGACAACCGTGCTCCCACCTCATGTGGAGCACAAGACCGACGTGATTTTTGGTTTTTTCAAATGCTGCCTTTGTCGAGGAGCAACTTTGCATAGATTGGGCATCTTGTTTCTTTATTTCTTCTATACTTGTCTATTTCTCTATATTTCTTTCTCATTTTATTTGATATTATTGTTGATATGTTTAATCACTCATCTTGTTTGACTTTGTTGCAAGGGACCGCGGACCGAGGAAGGTAGTCCTAGAAGCACCTACGCACCTACATGAAGCATGCTCAGCTTTCTGACCTACCTGGCAGGAGAGAGCGACAACGGAAGACTTGAAGGATTTTTGAAGACAGAGATTCTGCCCATTATTGCATTTTGTTTTTATTTTTATTTTGTAATTTAAAATGAGAGAGAGAGAGAGATAATTGTATTCGTAATAGCTTAGACTCTGTAGGACTTTGACACTTCACGAAGTCCACTGCTCGAGTGATGGTTCACTTGGAGGCCTCGTCGATTTTTATTGCATTTTATTCACTTTTATTTTTATTTATTTCACAATTTTCTTTTTATTTATTTTCTGTGATTGGGCCCTAGTTCTAGGATTTGCTTATCGATAGATTAAGGTCCAAAACCCTAACTATTTACATGTACATATAGATTTGTGCTTGAACTTAGTCAAAACTAATTGTTGACTGTTTAGACTTGAGATTGATATACTTTACCTTTGTTAGTCCCTTAGCAAACACTTATTTGCAAAACAAGTGAAAATAATAATAAAGAAAAGAAAAGGGAAAGAAATCAGAACAATGTTGACTTTTAAACTTATCTTCATAAAATTGGAGTATAGAGCTCGGTCTGACCTTTGGATTATTAGTGTGGCGGAACCTTAATGGGAAACATATTTAAAACCTAATAGCCTCTAAGTTCCACAAGACTCCTATTCAAGTCTCCTGAACAGTTAGGTCAGAACAAATCTACATACAAAAATTCTTATGACTATGAATCTTTACTTGTACGGTGTAAGTGAAGTATAGCTCCTCATCTCAAAAGTAGCAAAGAAACAACCTCTCTCAACAAGGTAACTTTAGTCCCTAAGTCTAGAAACTCTTTCCTCGAGGAGCGGGGATATTCCCTTCTAAGTTAAAGTACAACTAGCTCAAGAAGAGGGGATGGGGAAGAGAATGGATGGTAACCAATGTAGCTACCTATCCTCGGATGCATGACCAGTGTAGCCAAGTCATCTGCAACAAGCTTAGAAAAATTTGACTTTAAATCTCTTGTTTCTTTTTCTTCTTTTTTTCACTTGTATATACACTCGGGCAGGCATTTTACTTTCCAATCAGACCTGCCCACTTTAAATTTGGAGATTCTGCATTTTTTTCTTTTTCTTTTTCTTTTTTTTGAAAATATACACAAGGTGCGACATGTACATAAGGATTTTTTTCTCTTGAGCTAGTAGATTATCCCTCTATTGAAGCATTATTTCAACCCCACAACATCCTGTCTTATTTCAACCCCACAACATCCTGTCTTTAAACCTCAACATTGCCAAACCAGGTTGATACGCACTTCCCTCCCTAGAGGAGGACGAGAGGTTTCGCATAGATGTACTACCCTCGTATGCTACCCCAAGCCAAAAGATTCTGCCCTCTCACTACCTCCTCTATGAACATGTGAGCCCCGAGCGAACCATTCTTACAATAAATGTTATTGTAATATATATGTTTTCAATAAAAGTTATTGATGTTTCACTCCCTTTCTGAAATTAAAAGAATGAATGCACTATAAGATCCTCTGTACAATCAGGGTTATGTACCATGGCCATCTTGATGATCATATAGTTGTTGATTCATTAAATGAATCATAGAGGTTAGTGTTTCGATGAATATCTAAAGAGTTAGATAGACGACTCATCAACCACCGTTAAATGATTATTAAGAGATGATCTCCAGCCTGAGTAGGAGATGGCAATCCTTTCTCATAGAGGTTGATATCTGACCGACCTCTTGATGCAAGTCCTCTGCATGGGAATAGTGATTTGGAGGTGTCAGATTAGTTAGTTCAAAGGGTTGACTTAGCGAGATCGAGATAACCTAAGTCCTATGTTGAATACTGTCACAACATAGGCACATATCCTTTGACCGGAGACGAATGTGTTACTATATGTATGAGTGTGTACATTTGGCAGACCTATAGGTTGATGTCCTAACCAAGGTCTATACACCGGCGAGCTGGTGTGCATGTAAGGGTATATGAGTAATACGATCTCTCAAAGAGATCATACAGGTTCATCTATGAATCGGAAGACATGAGCTCACTCATGAGGTGTTGGGACCAATCAAATTCCATGCATGGTCGTCGTGCTTTGGAAGCATGACAAGAATTTGAAGGTATGATATATGCTTTGGGAAAGCATATGATCGATACCAATTTCCAATGACCAAGATTGAGAAACTTGGTGATCAAACCCTGAAGAAGACAGTGTAAAATTGATCTACATCTCCAGGTTGATCATAGGTTTTCCAGTATTCAGGATGTACATGTATTGGGAATACCTGAGGGTGATGTGATCATAAACGGTTGTATAACCATGACACTTCCATTCCGAGGGAGTAATGAAACAATTTTGGATTTTAGTGTCTCCTCTCAGTAGAGAAGCAACCTGATCTTACTCCCAGTGTTAGACATTGGTCTGAATGAGATTCAGATGCAATGAGAAGATTAGATTTGCGGTCTTGATTTAATCAAGCATCTGTGAGAGGTACGTAAGATATGGATTTGAGATGAGATATCAACATCCAAGTCACTATATGTGGAACAATACAATCTCCCTGTCCTTATCTCCAAGTATCTGCGGAGAAAGCACATTATTCTTGAAGGGGTTCAAGAATATTTCCTTTGATGAATTCTGTATCCAAGCAACAAGATATTGATAATTAAATGAGATTTAATTATCAAGTATAATATGAATAAGATTCATATTGTGAGAGTGATTATCCAAGATAATTAAATGAGATTTAATTATCAAGGATACACATATTGTGGATAGTCCTATCCATAATATCTGTGTATATATTATAAATATGATTTATAATATATTAAAGAGAGAGCACATATGTAAATAGCATTTGTTAATTGTTAATGTGAATTGGATTCACATTAAGAAATTAATTGAAAATATAATTTATAATTTTATTTGGGCTGTGAATGTGATTCACATATTTTCAATGGCATGATTGAAATATCCACACATTAATTTGGAATTAATTTAGTGGATAAATTTGCAATAAATGTTGTTGAAAGTAATAAGAGATAATGATATAAAATAAAAAAGTGGATAATAAACCACCAAATGAGGTGGCGTCACCCATGAATTAGTCATGGGTGACGCCCCATGTTTTTAGGTGGGTAATTATCCTCTTTTTAATAATTATCATATTATCTTGTGATAATTAATTTTATTGAATTAAATTATGTTGATGATAATGCAACATATATTTAATTTATTATAAATTAATATATTGTTATTTTTGAACAACAATGATCATGGCCATTGATTAAATACACATATCAATCTAACCATTGATTTTGTATATGCCATGGATTGTGATCCATGGACTCCCAAACTAGTATATAAATAGGGCAACCCTTGCCTCTTTAAGATATATCATTGTACACGCCTACTCTCTCTCTCTCTCTAAGGTAGCCGTCTACCTTGTGTTTTGAGGGAATAACAATCGTCTTCACGCCGTCGTGTCGTCGCTTCGATTGCTCATGGATCTCCATCTTCTTTGGGACTTCTTGCTCTAGAAGGAGATGCCGTATTTCTTTGGATGAAATCAGGAGATTCAAGGCTTGGATCTTCATCGAGGATTGCGGGAAGCACACATCTCATCATCGCGCCCGCAAGTGCCATCTTCGTGGATCGGACTTGAGTCAGGAGGATCTCTCGCTTTAGAGATCTAGTGATCGCAGCCGCACTTCAAGAGGTAATTCTAATACTTTGTGGTTAGATAAAATGATCCAAGAAATGTTCTTGTGATCATGTGGTTTCATCTCATGGTTTAAAAATTTTAAATTCCACTGCATCTAGCGACTAGTGTGACTAGTCACCCCGATCGCATAAGATGCAATCAACACGCTTCCGTGATGTGCTTGAGGATTCCCAATATCCTTCATAAAGTACACCCTAAGTATATCATAACACAAGAATGGAGATGGGGTGTTTAGACAAAAAAATGTGGGATATGGACAACCTATACAGTTGCGGGAGGAAGTGATAAGAACTTTAGTTCTGGTTAGTATGAGGCATTTGGGAGATGGAGAATGCGGAGGGGGACAAAATGAGGGTGAATAGGAGTTCCGAGCACAGCCGGATCATGACGAATTAGTTCACCAGAGCAGAGCTCTGGTGAACTTCGATCTAGCTCTGATAGGGCTAACTAATGGGCTACTACTGATCTAACGACTGAATTAAATACGGAATGAAAAACCTAACATATTAAACAAGAAATGACAGCTCTTATATTTGGTGAGACTCCAGGGAGCAGGGCTTCGACGGAGCTCCGCTGTGGGTGCACCCCTGCTTCCTCCAACCGATTTGTGCCTCCAGAGGTTTCCTCCTGTCACAAGGGACCTGTCTAGGCTGAAGGCAAGGGTGGAACATGACAAAAGATGACCAAAGAATTCAAGGAGGACAGAGGTGTTTATTTATTCACATATTCGAGCACCCTTGTTGATCGCCGTTTTGGATCGAATCGACGCCATGTACAAAAAATCATGGGGTCGGGCGTAAGATGCAAATGATCTAAGTCAAAGACCACATCTCATGCAAAATGAATAGGGGAAACATCAATGATCAGCGGATCATGATCTAGATATGGCTTCAGGCACTGACCGTTAACTCGGAAGGTGGACTCAGATGACATCTCAGATATATTAATGCTGCCATTGTTATGCACCTTTCGGACCAAGTATGGTCCCTTCCACTTGCTCTGCAACTTCCCTGGAAGTAATTTTTACCTAGCATCGAATAATCATACTCTCTGATTTGGCTCAAACTGCTTATGGATGATGTGAGAATCATGCCATATCTTCACTCGCTCCTTATCACTAGGCTACTCGAAAAGGCTGTATCTCTAAGCTCCTCTTGGGCTGCCAATTTTTCTTTCCTCTGATCTCCTATACTCTCTGGATCCTATAATATCTCAGTGACAACCCATAGTGACTTATGCTTTATCTCTACAGGTAAATGGCACGGCTTGTCATAAACGAGACAAAAGGGAGACGTACCCAAAGGTGTCTTGAAGGAAGTCCGATATGCCCACAAGACCGAGTTCAAAAGTTGTAACCAATCCTTTTGGTCTGGGATGACGACCTTCTGTAATATCTTCTTGATCTCTCTATTAGATACTTCAACAAGACCATTGATCTGAGAGTGATATGCAGTGGCAACTCGATGGTCTATGTTGAACTCCTAGCAAGGCCTTTACCTTGTCGTTGATAAAATGAGACCCCCCGTCAGATATCAAAACATTAGGCACCCCGAACCGCGAAATGATATCTTTCCTCATAAACAACAAACAGTCTTATCATTTATGGTTCGGGCGGGAATGGCCTCAACCCCATGACTAACATAATCTACAGTAAGCAAAATGTACTCAAATCCCTGACTCTTAGGAAATAGACCCATGAAATCGATGCTCCATGCGTCAAAAACCTCACAGAAGTGAATGGACTGCATCGGTATCATATCTCTTTGTCCACAAATGCCCATTCTCTGACAGTCAGTACCTCTATTCATGAATTCATCTGCATCCTTGAAGAGGGTAGGCCACCAAAGGCCAGATTAAAGCACCTTTTGTGTTGTCTGTCTCCCATGATGATGTCCTCCTGTCTCAAGCTTGTGGCAATAGGTAAGGACGCTATGCTACTCTTCTTGAGGAATACACTGTCTCCAGATGCTATCCCCCTTCATGATAAAGAGTGGAATCTTCCCAATGGTACGACTTGGCCTTCGCAAGAAAGGTCTCAAGTCGCTGTCTGGGCCAACCTTGTGGAGCTTTCTTTGTAAAAATATAATTCACAATATCAGCGTACCATGGAAGTGAGGCGATCACAAGGATCGCCTCATCTGGGAATGTCTCTTTAATATGTGTGATCTGATCTAAATCCTCAAGGTTCTCTAAACGGGAGAGGTGATCCGCCACCACATTTTTTACTCCAAGTTTATCCTTAATCTCTATGCCAAACTCCTGGAGTAGAAGAATCCATCTGGTCAATCCGGCTTTGGCATCTTTCTTTGCCATTAAGTATCGGATGACTGTGTGATCAGTATAAATAGTCACTATAGATCCAAGAATGTAAGATCGAAACATATCCAAGGCAAAGACTACAACTAGCTTCTTCTTTTCTGTGACTGTGTAGTTCCGCTGAATGTCACAACCCCGATTCCCGGGCCGTCGGATCCTCCCATATCCAGATCTGGTTACTCAGCAATAATTTATTCAGCAATCACAACTAACATTCAGAAACAGACTGCAAATAAAATACTCAGAAGAAAGTATTTCAACACTTTGCCATTCACAAAATAAAGTTCAGATGATACACTGTCCCACTATAACCATTTACATGTACATCAGCTTGAAAGGAAAATATACAAAAGATTACTAACTACCTTAAAAAGTAAAGCTACTGCGGCTGGCTGGATGTCTAGTATGTAAGATGGATGAATTTTTAAAGTCCTTGCGATGGCTCACCGATACCTGGTGGGTTTTCCATAAATAATAGGATAAAAATTAGCAAATGCTAAGTAACGAAGAAGAGAAAAGCAAACAATTTGTGTAATTTTTCAAAACTTGATATCACAAAAATTTTATTCCTTCTCATTAATTTAAGTCCTATTCCTTTCTATTCCACATCAGGGCTTAGTCTAGGGAAACCCCACCATTCTTGAACTCCGAAGCTGTGGACCCTTCGGGATTGGATATTGTGGTGATCTTGGTAAGCTTATGCCGCCGCACGTCGCCTCAACCAATCCTCCAATACTACCCTGACAATTTCCTTTTTCTTTTATTAAACAGGGTCTCAATCCTCAGCCTGGAAAATCAAATGAGCACACCGTCCTCGAGGACTTGGTTGCTTAAAACCTCAGGCTAACATTTAATCATATAACCTAGCGGCTTTAAATACATGTTATCGTGACCCAGCCGCTATTGAACCAGCCATGCCTCCACATGGCACGACCACATCTTCCGTCGTTCAACCCGACGATATTGGCTCCATGTACCACGCGTTGCAAAACATTCATTTTGTGCGCACTTAACATAACAGGGCAACCGTGTACCACCTAGGTAGAGAAACGCCAATACGGGTTCCTTCCGACAAACCTACATGTTGCATGCCCGACCTGTAATTCTACTCTCAGTCATCCTTAACGTGACACATGATCCTTTTCAGGATCCAACTCAAGCCACATCAATTCCCATGATGTAATTATTTCGTTAAGTCTTCGACTTGCATAATCAACAACACTTAGTATAGACTCACATATATATTATTCATAACCATATATACTCGTATTTGTGCCTATTTTAACTCCCAAACCCTAACTCTCAAATCCAACGCATCCATTTTATGCTTAAACCTTATTTTAGTGGGATTCACAAAGCAATTCTTCAGACTTTTCAAAAATAGCCAAAATTAGGGTTCTTCATAGCAAAGAACACAAACTCAAGAATTTCAATAAATTCGTATGAAAATCCAACAACAAAAGGAAGGATTTTGTTACCTAATCGAGCTCTCTCTCGTGTATGCAAGGTTTTTAGAAAGGCTATTTTAAGGCTCCTGAAAAGATCAAATTTCATTTTCATATCAAAACGCCAAGAACGTGAAGAACGAACGAAGAACGCGAAGAACACGAAGAACACGAAGAACGACAAGAACATATTTTCTCTTAAAATTTTGGCAGAGTTTCCCCTTATATCGAGACATATTTCTCGGAAAATTTCGGTAGAGTTTCCCCTTATATCGGGACATATTTCTCGGAAAATTTTGGCAGAGTTTCCCCTTATATCGGGACATATTTCTCGGAAAATTTCGGCAGAGTTTCCCCTTATATCGGGACATATTTCAAAATAAAAACGAAAAGAGTTTCCTCTATGAAATCAATCGAAAGGAAAATAACAACAAAACTGATACTCAAACAACAAGAGATGAAGAATCGGTAGACACCACGCATCTTAGGTGAGTGAACGTGTGACGAATCACAGGGTCACTGACATGCATAGCCGCCCGCACCTAAGTATGGTATTACACAGATTTCTCCATCAAAATAATTATAAAAGCATAGAAAGAATAGAAACATAAACGATGGAGAATCAGTAGACACCACGCATCTTAGATGAGTTAACGTGTGACGAATCACAGGGTCACTGACGTGCATAGCCGCCCACACCTAAGTAGGGTGTTACACAGATTTCTCCTCAAACCACAACAGGAAAACAAATCGGAAAGAAAGATGAATCAAGAATAAAACTTGGAAGAACAAGAGGATGAATTGAAATCCTAGCTTACGAAGCAGACTAAGAGAGGATCGTACCTTTCTCCTCCTCGTTCTCCCGGCAGCGCTTAGCTAGCGCTCCTCCCTCGCCTCCCACTCCTCCTCCCGACCTCTCGACCCTAGCCCTTGGGGTGGTGGTGGTAGTGGAAGTCGTAGAGAATGAATGGGTAGGGGGGTCTATTTATAGGCCCCAAAAAACAGCTAACCATGGTTAGAAAACCATGGTTTAGGCCTTAACTATGGTTTAGCAGCCCATGGTTTTGGCCAAAACTTATCCCAAACTTGGGGCTTAAGTAGAACATTCCAGAGGATTCTAGATTCGCTAATGACACTTAATTAACACTAATCGTGATTAATTTTCACTAATCGCGATTTAACTTTCGTGGCTTACGCTTATCTTTTGCTAACTTTGATTAGTGTTTACTAGTGATCATTAGCGGTTTTCAATCCATCATTAGTTTCTTTAATCATGTTTAATTAGTCTTAATGACAGTCATTATGGGTTAATGACATCTTAGCCTTCCTTCTCTTTTTTCCGAAAATCATAACAATTCGAAACGAAGTCCGATTCACACGAAACAAATTTCGTTGGTTTTCTCTTGACGAGCCGGATTTTATTATATAGGATCCGAGATATGCCAAGTTCAAGGCTTTACACTGAATGACATCCAATGTACGACTAGCATAGTGAATGGCAAATGGTAATCCGTCCCTCCTCTGTCCTAGCACGACCCCTACACCAAAATTAGAGGCATCCGTCATGATATCGAATGGGAGAGACCAATCATGTAGTTGAAGGACTGGAGCTTCGACAGCTAAATTCTTGATAGTCTCTAAAGATGCAAGATACTTATCATCGACAAGGAACTCAGTATCTTTTGTCAACAAATCAGTGAGTGGTCGGGTAATCCTGTTGAGGTCTTGTATGAACCGTCAGTAGAAACTGACATGCCTCGGAAAAGACCACAACTATCATAAATTGGACGGTGGATTGAGTTTCTTTATGATATCCACCTTGGTTGGGTTGACCTCCAGCGCCCCTGTTGGAGATGATATGGCCAAGGACCGTCCCCTGAGTTACCATGAAGTGACTCTTCTCCCAAGATAATACTAAGTTGACCTCGATGCAACGCTGAGTACTCGGTCTAGGTAAGCAAGACATGCATCAAAACTGTCACCGTAGACTGAGAAGTCATCCATGAAGACGTCCGAGAAAATCGAGAGAATGCGCCTTTGGAATGTAGCTAGGGCATTACGCAATTCAAAGAACATCCGTCTAAAAGCATACATCCCAAACGAACAGGTGAAAATTATTTTCTCTTGGTCTTTGGGCGCTATGGCAACCTGGTTGTATCTCGAATACCCCCAGAAAGCAGTAGTAACTCTTCCCAGCTAGTCTCTTGATGATCCGATCTATGAATGCAGGAAGCGGTCCTTCTTGGTAGCTGATAATCGAGATTTTGTGAGGGTCAAAATATGTCTCACACAAGGCGGAGACAAAGTCGCTGTGGCGACCACTCATGAAATCCCAATTAGTCAACAATTAACCCACAGCAAAGATGAAACAATGAAAAACAATATGTGGAGTTAATTTATTATAACTCTACAAAAGATGTGTATAATGCAAGTAGTGTAGAGTGTTGAACACATGAAGCAAGCAGGTAGATCAGGGTAATAATGCTAAAAATTTCTGTGATCAAGTATCCATATGTGCTACTTTTTTGTGGGTTTTTAATTTTATACTTTTTTGTTTAATTTTTAATTTTTAATTTTAATTTTTTATTTTATTTTTTTTTAAATTTTCTGATTTTGTATTTTATTTTTATATTTTTATATTTTCTTTTTCTTTTAATAAGGATATAAAACTATATAGGATAATATACATACAAGAGAGATGAGAGAGACATAAAAATAGGAAAAAATATACAAACTACATGCAATAAATTTTTTTGTGTTTTTTATATTTTCTAATGTTTTGTGATTTTTCTGTATTTTTGCTAATTTTTTTGGTATTTTTAAAGTTCAAAATACTCAAAACAAGGAATAAAATAAAATCCTCATATTAAAATGGAGATGAAAAATATCAAACAGAGTCCAAAATTCTCCAAATTAATTTTAAATATAGATAATAATATAAATAAAATTCAGAAATAGAATTTATATTTTTTATAGATTTTATAAATTTTTATAAAGATTTTTAGAGTTTTTCTATTTTTTGATTTTCCTTTTATATTTTTAGTGGTTTTTGGTATGAAGGTTAAACACACAAAAATACATAAGATATAATTTCTTGGGAATTTTTCAAAAAGGTTTTATAATTTTTATGTATTTTATAATGTAAACAAGGCTGTAAATGCATATATTTTTTTATTTTTTATAAATATTAAAATGATGCAAAAATGCAAACTAAAAATGTAGCATGAATGTTGATGAATCCACATTTCATCCTCTTTATTCTATCATTTTGGCACCAAAAACCCTAGCAAATGCCTGTAAATAGCATTAAAATCATCATCTTAGCATTCATGCATGTGCATCTAAACAGTGTATAAATTACTGTAATTAAGGCCAAAATTATAGAATAAATAAAGAAAAGAAAAAGAATAAAATATTGTAAATATTTTATGACCCGAAACCCCGAGACCTAGGCATCTTGATGAATAGGTCGACAAGGAATAAAGTAGGGGGAGATAAGGTCAAAAACACAGTCAAAATACCTATTCATTTTAGTCATTTCTTATTCATTTTGGGACCTATTTTTGGTCCCACTTTTTATACATCAAATAAAGAAACTTTGTACATGAAAGTTGTAGATAATAAAATAAAGAAAAATACAAAATTGATTTCACAGAAAAATAATGTACAGATAAAAAGTTATGGTCTAAATAAAAATCCAGAATGCCAACTTCCCAGACCTGTATCTCACAAATAAAAACTCCAAATGCAGCCTACTCACCTTTAATCGTATATAGAATAAAATAATCTATCCAATGGTGGTGGTTTCGCATTTGGCGGAGCTACGGTTTGAAAGTTGACTTTTGGACCCTCATTGTATACTTGTACAGATTAAAATATTCAATTTATTCTTTATTCATTATTCTTGCATGTTTATATTTTTATAATTATGTATATATTACTTATAATATATATGTACATTAAAACCAGAATAAAAATGCAAAGAAATCACAAAATAAAAATACTTGTATAAAGGATACATAGGTATACTGCCTATACATATACCTATACAAATAATACTTGTATTCTATTAAATATACAAAACATATCAGAAAAATAAAATAAAAATATATTTATGTACATAAAAGTACTTTATGTTTTTATAAAATAATAAGCAAAAATAAATAAATTAAAAGACACAAAATAAAAATAAAATACTAAAATATATAGATAATATACCTATATAGGGTTAAAAAGGTAACTTGTAAAAATATAAGTCATAAAAATAAATAAAAATCAGAATAAAATACTACATAAAAAATTAAACAATTTTTATTTTATAACCATAATTTAATTCAACCTATTTCTATTTTTAAATGATTTAATAAAACAATTTCCGGGGCTTTTTCCTGGTTGGTCCACGTGGACCAACCAGGTGGCTTGGGGAATTGACCTCGGGTCAACTCCCTGGCCCTAGCCCTGTGGCCCTTGTCAGGCACCCGTAACTCCCGCTTTTCTCGATTTTTTCGCCATCAAGGCGTTGCTCGAGGGTAGTCGATCTCTTCATAAGATTTGTTCCTTGTACAACCATCTAGCTCGCCGTCCTACCAGATCTACCCAGATCTTTTCCATCTGCTCGAAAAATCGCATCGAAGTCACGCCCTCGCCACGCTTCAAATACGAACCCTCATCTTCCTCCCCTCGGTTGAGTCCCTTCGGTCCACCCTTCAGCGCCACCATTGTGCTCCTGAGCTCCGTGGAGGTGACAGCTCCATCGCCAGCCCTTCAGCCGAGGCGCGCGAAGTCGAGGGAGCCTCCACCACCTCCCGCAACCCGGCGGTCGAGGTAACCTTTTCTCCTCTGGTTCCGGCCATCGAGGGCTTCCACCCGCGTCTTTCTTTCTTGCATCTTATTCCTGTTAGCTTAAAGATCAAAAACCCCAAAAAAATTGTGAGTTTCATCGCGTACTTCGCCAATCCCAACATCCTCGCCGGAGCGCACCTCCGGCGACCGTCGACCACTCCCCTTCGCGCTTCGATTAGGTCCCCGCGAGGCCCAGGCAATTTGCCCTGGGCCTTCTCACCACTTTTTGCAGGTCAAGGAGCTTTGAACGCACCTGGAAGGCCGTTTTGATTCATCGCCGGAGATACCTGGAGCGTAGAGCTCCGCCGCCTTCGCGCCCGCACCTCGATGCTCCTCCGGCGAATCTGAGCCCTCCAGTCCATAGAGAGACCTCCCAGGAGTCTGCAGCTCTGTTTTGGAGCCTATTCATCGCCGGAGAAGCGAGATCGGAGCCGGGGAAGTTCGCCTTCGCCGGCCTTCGTCCCTGTTCTTCCTCCTCGCGTCTCCACCGTCCGATCGAGCCGCAGCTCCAGTTCGCGTGTTGGCCGTTGGATCATCCTTCGCTTCGACCGTCCGATCCACCAAGGAAGATCTAATCCAGGCCGCACAAGCCAACCGTCATCGCTCGCCCAGAACACGCCACGTGGATAAGTGGATCGCCTCCAGCCGCTGGATCGCGCCCCGTCGCCCAGCCATTGGAGGCGAGCCACGCGTCATCATCGGAGCGTCGCGTCGAGGGTATTTTGCACCCCCACCCTCGCAACTTTTGTATTTACTTTTTAGTCTTTAAACTTTTGGTTGTAGTTTAAATATTTTGTAATATTTGCGAAGAGGCCCCCAGACTTTCGATATTTGCAGCTAGGTCCTCGCCACGTCACCTCACGTGACCAGTTCACGTGAGGGGGTGGGCATTTTGCAGAGGACCCCTCGGGCTTTTGTGTATTTCATTTTAGTCCCATAACTTTCGTAGCAAGTGTAATATTTTTGGTTATTTTGCAAAGAGACCCCCAGGTTTTCGAGATATTACATTCCAGTCCTTCCCAGGCGCGTGCAAATCACGCGCCCTGGTGGGTAAATTGCTCAGACACCCTTGCGGGTTTTGTTATTCATCTTTAATCCTTGAAATGCAAGTTTTAGTGTAAACTTTTGTGGAAAAATTGCATGTATGCCCTTGGATGTTTTATTATTTGCACTTATACCCCTGCCAGGACTGTTTAATGTTTGGATGTTTGCTCTAATTAGTTAAACCATCATTTTAATTCCAGAAATTCCGCAAAAATAGGTTTATGCTCCTGTTATCCTGTGCTTTCACGCTATATTTTTAGATTTTGATTTTCTAACTTTTTAATATTTATAAAAAATCAAAAACATGCATTTATTTCACTGTTTGCATTAGAAAACCCATAAAAATTATAAAAACGTCTTGAAAAATTCCAAAAAAATTAGCTAGTGTCTATTTTATCCTATTTTAGTGTCAATCCAAAAATCACTAAAAATCTCAAAAGAAAAACACTAAAAATTTAAAAACACTCAAAAACTTCAAAAAAATATATAAAATCAAGGAAAACTCTAAAAATTACAAACTCAGGTTCTGTTTGTTCCTCATTTTGTTCTTCTTACTCGAAAAATAATGTGAAAATTTTGAGCTACTGGTCGCTATTTTTAAATCTCATTTTATCCACAGCCAGCCTTATTTGCACTATTTTGCTTTATTTCAGTATTTAAAAATACCAAAGACACCTTGAAAATTCTCCAAAAATCACAAAAACAGTAAAAAAACCCTAAAAAGACTAAAAACAATTTGTTTCTGAATTTTTGGTAATTTTCACTTAGCTTTATAAATATTCTATCTTGTCTTTTATTCCATTGTCTTTAAATTCCAATATTGAAAAAGAAAAAGAAAAATATAAAATATAAAATTATAAAAATCAGAAAATTAAAAATCAAAATACAAAACAAAAAAAAATTAAAATAAAAAAAAATTAAAAATTAAAAACCCACAAAAATTGTAGTGCTTGCTTGCTTAGCGTAGACACATCACTTTACACACACACACTTGTGCTTACATTTGCTTGAATTACCCTGCTTGCTCCCTGTGTTCGAACTCTCTGCGTACTTGTCACTATACACCATTTGTGCAGAGTTAAAAATAAATTTTAACTCCACATTATTTCTAATTTATTGATCTTTAGTGTGGGTTAATTGTTGACTTTAATCGAGATTTGTGTGGTTGACACTTCGACTGAGTTCACGCTTTGTGTTGAACTTAAGACCACCTAATTTCGGTTAAATCAAATGGCGCCGTTGCCGGGGAGCAACAGCGAGTAGTTTACATTTTGATTAGCTGTGTGTTTGTTTACCATAGCATCATTTTCCATCGCTTACATTTTTGATATATCTTGTTGAGCTATCTGACCATCTCTTTTCTTGTCTTCTTGCGAGGGACCGCGGAGCGAGGCGGATTGCTTAGGTGATCCGGAGCATCCTTGGGAAGCGGAGCCGGCCTTCTTGGGCCAAGCCGGCAGGAGAGAGCAGGAGGATTGAGAGAGAGAGTGATTAGATTAGTTGCACTTTATTTCCGTGAGAGGGTGACTTTGATAATTTGTAATAATACAGGTACATTCGGACTTGGACACTACCGGGCCTAACTTCCAAGTGTTTGTTCACTTGGGGGCTCACCGCGGTTTTGTGTTTTTCGCGGTTTTCTCGCCTTCATTTCTAGTTGTTTCACGAGGATTTAGCCCCTAGACATAGGAATTTTTGTTGACTGTGACGAACTAAGAAGCTAAGGCCCAATCCCTAATATCTTGCCTGCACCTATAGAACGTAATTGGACTTGGCTAAAATTCACTTGAAAAAGCTATTTGACTTGGACTAGAGGCCACGTGCCGCGAGCCCACCCTGTTAAGCGCTACTCCTGAACTCGAGTGTGTCGAGAAGAGGAGGGGTGAGCCAAGACCGGACTCCGGACTCTTTTCTTTGTCATAGCTACTTGTTCTTCACGTTAATAGAAGTTGCTCATCTTAGGACGATTTCCTCGTGCATGCACATAGGTAGTTTAAATTATTATCTTTAAATTATGCGCGGATCACTTTGCATGTAGAGTGATGGCGACAAGGTACGCATTTCTATCCCTGCATGCATCATAGATTTTGACCGCGCATCGGCTTTTCCGCTTTCCTCCCCCTGTTTTATTGAATTTTAATAACAAGGAAATTGGAAAATTCGTTAGACGATGTTTGCTCAGAAAAACACCTAAAAAAGTGAAAACAATAAAAATTGGGACTGCTAATGCAAACTCGACCTTAAAACTCATCCCACCAAAAATTTTGTTTTGGGAGAGTAATCCCCTCCTTGTTTGATTTATCTGCTGCGAGAGAGTCCCTCGACACTAGGATAGAGCCACATCTGAAATTTTAGTTGACTACTGGTCGTGGTTAGTCGTTCTCCAGTGAGGATCTCTCCGGTAACCGGTAAAGCGGACCGCGATATCCTTAACAGATTGAATTAGCGGGAGCAACCGGGTTACGGTCCACAATTCATACTGGCTGGGAAAGATCTGACGTGGATTGGGACAGTCGGCTAGGAAAGTAGGATACCTAACAGCTCGCTCTAACGCTCTGATAGATTGACTGATCACCTAATAAAAATTGACAAGATAACAGACCGAACTCTCACGGTCATCAGCTCAAGTGTTGAGTAGGTGAAGCTGGGGTTTTGATTTATCATCCTGTTTGCATTCCAGATCTCATCCGCCTTTCTATAAATCAAGATGATGGGACGGAGATCTCTTAGGCCGACTTTGTCGGCACCGTTATCCCGCACTCCGCCTTATTCATCTAGGAATACCTCGGAGAGTCCGCTCTCCGAGCCTGAGTTTACATCCACCCTGTTCCCCCTCGACCACCCTTCTCATTCTTCTTCCATCAGTCCAAGAGTGTCTGAATACAGTGCATCACAGTGTTTCGCTCATTCGACAGCACCTGAGATGGCCTCTTTTGCTTTTTCAGAAAATCCAGCCATGGCAGATAGAGGCGAGCATGAAGATGATCATGAGCACCCTCCGTTCCTATTTGATCAAGCAGCCATCAATAATTCCTTGTTAGCATCCCTGGAGACTATGCAGCAACAGATCCGTGACCAGGGCACATTCATGGGTGACCTTATGAGGGAAATTGCTCAGATGAGAGAGAACCGAGCTGGCGGAGAAGGTGGTGGAGGAGGAGGACCAGACGCAGGAGGAGGCGATCCAGACAGCGAGAGACCGCCACAGACTATCATGAGGGAATTGCACAACCCAGCCGCATCCCTCACTCACCGATGGATTCGACTCCCACCCATCCACGGAGATTTCGAGCTTCGGACCCACACCATTCAGCTTTTACCCAAATTTCATGGGTTGCCGACCGAAGAGCCGCACCTCCACCTCCAAGAATTCGAGATGATTTGCAACACCATCCATGATCGGTTGATGACCGAGGACACAATCAAGATGATCGCCTTTCCATTCTCTTTGGTTGACAGAGCCGCCTATTGGCTCAAACATCTTGGGCGTTTCATCGACACATGGGCAGATCTCCGGACCGCATTCCTGAAGAAGTACTATCCTCTCGGCCGGACCAACGCAGCTAGAGCAATGATCAGCAACTTCGTCATGATCCCAAACGAACAATTCCATGAAGCCTGGGATCGATTTAGAGAGCTCATTGACCGGTGTCCACATCACGACATCTCCAAGCCCAACCTGGTGTAGAGTTTCTTCTGTGGGCTGACACCGGAGCTGCAGGGGCTTGTCAACGCCTCTTGTGGTGGATCCTATTTTTCTAAGGGTGAAGATGATGTCTGGGCCATCTACGAAGGCATGGCAGAAAATTCTACGGTGATGACTCAGGCCCGTGTCTACACCCAACAAAAGCCACCACAAGGAGGAGGAACCTTTCAGAGGATCGCTCGCATCGATGCTGGTCCCAACACAGTGTCAGTTGCCGCAGCCCAAGCCGAATCAACCGCAGCCGACATGGGCATCATTAGTGAGAAGATGGACCGCATGGAGATCCTTGAGAAAAAACAGAATCAAGGCATGGCCCAGATGGACCAAATTGCCAAAGTTATGAGTGACCTAAAAACCCAGATGCTATGCATTCAGGAGGCCCAATTCATGCCCAACAGCCTCCTAGGTCCCAGGTTGCTTCCAGCAGCAGCAACCCCAACCAGGGCTCTATCTCGTACCGTCAAGTGAATCACATCCAGGCAGAGCCGGTTCCGTTGTTGCAGTACCACCCAGAGCAACCGCCATCTTCCAACACGCAGATGGTGGTTTACCAGCCGGAGCAGCCACTGGCAGTTCTTCCTCCACCCTCCTTTGAGCAGGAACCATTGATGGAAGTCAATGGGATTTGGTATGACCGACACCCTCAGCCCGCAATTCGGAGGGATCACCCCGGATTCCGATGGGGGAATGGTGGATCCTCGTCCCAGCAGCATCCTCCTGCCCAAGGACAGCAGAGCAGCCAGCAGACACAGCAGCAACAACCCCAATATGCTCATTATCAGCAATACCAGAATGGTCCTCGTCCCTCCTATCAGGGACAGCAGTGGAGGCAGCGACAGCAGCCTCAGCAGTCTTATCACCAGCCTTCCCCCCAGTATCAGCAGCAACAGCAGCAGCCCCATTTACAGCAGGGACAGACATCCGGTTCTCAGGGTCCAGCCTTTGAGAACCCAGCACTCGATGATCTTGCCCGCTTGCTATCTGAACAGCGAGCATCTTTTAGGCAAGAAATGGATGAATTCCGGCAGGAAATGCGGGAGATCATGAAAGGCAAGGCCGCCATACCCGCTCAGATTGAACCTAACCCTAACAATCTGAAAAGGAAGTCTGAGCAGGTAGAGTTTACAGAGGATACCTCTCCTAGTGATTGTTTGAGTGACATATCTTATTCCTATCATGATGCTGATTTTGTCACTACTAGGAGCGGTAGGATGCCAGCCGGCGGCGCCTCTTCTGAGCGACACCCAGAGGCAGGATCAGGAGCGCCAGAAGAGCAGAGGAGCGGTGCTGATGCCGCTAATGATGATGTTGACGGTGGTGCTGATGCCACCCATGATGAAGACCAGGACGACGGTGCTGATGCCGTCGTGATACCAGATGAAGACGGTGGTGCTGATGCCACCATTTTTGATGCAGAACCAGAGAGCGGTGCTGAAGCCGCAGAGACAGGTGCCGGTGGTGGTATTGAGGCCACCACCTCTACTTTTGTTGAGCCTCCCACTGTGATGTTACCACATTTTGCATCTATGGACTGTGGTAACAAAAAGAACAAAAATATGAATAAAGGAAAGGTTCCTGTTCAAATTGCAGATCCATATGTGTTGCATGATGATATTTGTGTGGATTCTCCATCTTCACAGGCACAGGGACCGTTTCCTAGTCCTCCATCTGAGGAGGTCCCCACCATCCCCTTCCCTGAGGCACTCCGCAGGGCGAAGGGGAATAAAAAAGAAAATCCTAAAAAGAACCAGGAGGTAGAGTTCGGCAATCAGATGATTGACAGATGTCACATTCAGCTAACTCTACGAGAAGCGTTTGAGCATATCCCTTTCTTCAAAAAGAATTTGAAAGAGACAACCACTGTCAGAAGAAAGCGGAGGCACAGAGACCAAATCCATATGCTCACTCATGATACTTGCTGCACCATTCAGAACAAGCTGCCAGCCAAGCGACCAGACGCAGGAGCTCCCTATGTCAGATGCGAGATTCAAGAGCAGCAATTTGATCGTACTCTATTAGACAGCGGCTCCTCAATTAACCTCCTTCCAGCAGCCTTACTCAAGCAGTTCGAGTTTGGCCCTCTTCTTCGAAGTAGAACGGTCCTTCAGTTTGCTGATAGGTCGATTAAGAGGCCGAAGGAGTTATTGAAAGACGTGGTCGTTACCATTCAGGGCTTGAAATTCCCCGTGGACTTCGTTATGTTGGACATGGAGATCCCTGAGTCGGTAACTGATGCCCCCATCATATTAGGACGCCCATTCTTGGCCACAGCCAAGGCAGTGACCGACCATGATTGTGGGAAGGTATGCTTTCGCGTAGAGGGCGAGACCATACAAATAGAGACGATCGAGGAAACCAGAGCCAGAGAGTTAGAATGCTCCGAGCAATCGAGTGAAGCCGCGCAGATGACAGAGGAAGAGCTAGACGTCCACCAGGTTCGTGATTTCGAGATGACTGACGATGAATCTAACTGGAAAGACCCTGTGGCACCGACTCTCGCCTTACCTACCGATTCATTGTATCGCAAGCTCATGGCAATCGAGAGCCGGGAGAGCACATTCCTGGATACGGATACACCTGAGGCTGACAGTGTGGTGACGAGTGGTGCTGATGATTTCAATTCTTGTTCTTCTATTTCTGATCCCTCGTATTCAGATGTTGAATGGGCCTATTTCGATGATCCGTTGTCTTGTCTGATTCATTCTGAGCCAACAACCGTGACAGAGTGCGAGCCCGTACAGTTTATTGATAATTCAGTCAGCCGCCTTCCGTCAGAAATTCATGCAGAGCGAGAGTTCTCTCATGCAGACCTGGTAGCATTCACCCAGACATATCAGAGGCCAGATCTGCCGCTTCCCAGTTGTCCTGAACGGAAACCTCTACCGCAATCAATGAAGTATAGATTCCTTGCAGGTGAGCCTGAAATGCACCCAGTCATTATCTCAGCAGATTTGACTGGAGAACAAGAATCTCGTCTGATGGAGGTTCTTGAAAGAAACCGCAAGGCAATCGGTTGGAATATAGCTGATCTCAAGGGGCTGAGCCCGAAGCTGTGCTCCCACCACATCTATCTCGAGGATGACGCTAAGCCATCGCGTGAGTTCCAGCGACGACTGAACCCGAATCTTCGAGAGGTCGTCATGAAAGAAATTTCGAAGTGGTGGAGCGCTGATTTCATCTATCCCATCTCCGACTCTAAATGGGTAAGTCCGTTACATGTGGTACCCAAGAAGACGGGTGTCACTACAGTGGTCAATGAGTCTGGAGAGGAGATCGCTACCAGAGTACCAACTTCTTGGAGGGTCTGTGTGGACTACAGACGATTGAATGAGGCCACCAAGAAGGATCACTTCCCACTGCCCTTTCTTGATCAGATTATCGAACGGCTAGCCGGGAAGAGCCATTATTGTTTTCTTGATGGGTACTCTGGATATAATCAAGTGGCCATTGCGCCCGCAGACCAGGAGAAAACGACATTCACCTGTCCGTTTGGGACATATGCTTTCAGACGGATGCCCTTTGGTCTATGTAACGCTCCGGCGACATTCCAAAGGTGCATGTTGTCCATCTTCTCGGACATGGTGGGTGACTGTTTAGAGGTCTTCATGGATGACTTCTCGGTCTATGGCGACGGGTTTGATGCTTGTCTTGACTGCCTAGATCGTGTGCTGAAGCACTGCATAGAGGTCAATCTTGTCTTATCCTGGGAGAAGAGTCATTTCATGATGACTCAAGGGACGGTCCTTGGGCACATCGTCTCCAACAGGGGCATGGAGGTCGATCCTGCCAAGGTGGATATCATCAGAAAACTCAATCCGCCGTCCAATCTTCGTCAGTTACGGTCTTTTCTGGGGCATGTCGGTTTCTACCGACGGTTCATTCAGGACTTCAGTCGAATTGCCCGACCGCTCACTGACTTGCTGACCAAAGACACCGAATTTATTGTTAATGATAAGTGTCTTGAATCATTTGAAACTCTCAAGAGTATGGTTGTTTCTGCTCCTGTCCTTCAGCCACCCGATTGGTCTCTTCCATTCGAGATCATGACGGATGCTTCAGATTTTGCCGTTGGGGCTGTGCTTGGACAGAGGAGGGATGGATTACCGTTTGCCATTCACTACGCCAGCCGGACCTTAGATGCCGCTCAAAGGAATTACACTGTGACTGAGAAAGAAATGCTGGCCGTAGTCTTTGCTTTGGATAAGTACAGATCTTATATTCTCGGATCTAGAGTGACCATTTACACCGACCATACCGCCATCAGGTACTTAATGGCTAAGAAGGATGCCAAAGCACGTCTGACCAGATGGATCCTTCTACTCCAGGAATTTGATATTGAGATTAAGGATAAACCTGGAGTCAAGAATGTGGTGGCGGATCATCTCTCCAGATTGGAGGATCTTGAGGAATCTGAGCCCAGCGCACCTATCACAGAGACGTTTCCAGATGAGGCGATCTTGGCTGTCACCTCACTCCCGTGGTATGCCGACTTTGTAAACTATCTTGTTGCCAAGACAGTCCCTCAGGGTTGGCCCAGGCAGAAACTTGAGACCTTCCTAGCTAAGGCCAAGTTTTATCATTGGGAGGATCCCGTCCTTTATCATGAAGGAGGGGATAGTATCTGGAGGAGGTGCATTCCTCAAGAAGAGCAGCAAAGCGTCCTCACATACTGCCACAAGCTTGAGGCAGGAGGACATCATTCTGGAAAAAGAACAGCACAAAAGGTGCTTCAATCCGGCCTGTGGTGGCCTACTCTCTTCAAGGATTCTGATGAGTTCGTGAAGAGATGTACTGACTGTCAGAAAATGGGAACCTGCGGACAGAGAGACATGATGCCCATGCAACCCATTCACTTCTGTGAGGTTTTTGATGCATGGGGGATTGATTTCATGGGCCCATTTCCTAAAAGTCAGGGATTCGAGCATATTTTGCTCGCTGTGGATTATGTCAGCCGATGGGTTGAGGCCATCCCCGCCCGAGCCGCAGATGCTAAAACCGTGTGTAAATTCTTGAGGAAAAGTATCATTTCACGGTTCGGGGTACCTAGAGTTTTGATTTCTGACGGGGGGTCTCATTTCATCAATGACAAGGTTAGGGCCCTTGCTGACGAGTTCGGCATTGACCATCGGGTTGCCACGCCGTATCACCCTCAGACTAATGGTCTTGCTGAAGTATCGAATCGGGAGATAAAGACTATCTTGCAGAAAGTTGTCCGCCCAGACCGAAAGGATTGGTCACAGCTTTTGGACTCGGTCTTGTGGGCCTATCGGACCTCTTTCAAAAATCCATTAGGGACATCTCCCTTTCGTCTCGTCTATGGCAAGCCGTGCCATTTGCCAGTGGAAATCAAGCACAAATCTTTTTGGGCAGTCACTGAGTTGCTTTTGGATCCCGAGAGTATAGGAGACCAAAGAAGAGCAGAATTGGCAGCCCTGGAGGAATTGAGAGATACAACCTTTTCCAACAGCCTACAGTACAAAGAAAAAGTGAAGACATGGCACGATTCGCATATCAGCCATAAACAGTTTGAGCCAAATCAGAGAGTATGGTTGTTTGATTCCAGGCTGAAATTATTCCCAGGGAAATTGCAGAGCAAGTGGAAAGGTCCGTATGTGGTTAGGAAGGTACATGACAATGGCAGCATCGACATATCCGAACCGTCATCTTCCTCTACCTTCCGCGTCAATGGTCAACGCCTGAAACTATATCTTGATCATGATCCGCCGACCATTGACGTTGCCCCCATTCTTCTGGTATGAGATGTGTCCTTTAACTATCATCATATACATCTCACACATGGTGTTCAACTCCATCTGCCGCTGTATAGATCCATCTGTTTATATCACTCTGTTGTCTGTTGATTTATTTTCTTATTTTCTTCTTTTCTTCTTTTCCTTTTCTATCTTCTTTATCTATCAAAAAGGTGCCGCCCTTGTAGACAGTTTTCCATACTTAGGACGTACTTTGTCCTAAGTAGAGGGGGGCGTGCACCCCGAGTATTTCCATTCTTTGATCCTCTCCATTGTCTCCTCTTCTTGTCTATACTTAGGGATATTTTACCCTAAGTATAGGGGGAGACAATCTGAGTACGATCTGTTCATTCCCGCCCTTGACCCTCCCTGCGTGGTGTACAGTCTGCTATACTTAGGATTATTTGATCCTAAGTATAGGGGGGACGGTCGACTTCTCATTCATTGATTCATTCATTCTTTAGATTTGCCTATACTTAGTACGAGTTATGTCTTCTCTTTTCTCTCCGATCTATGAGGACATAGCTCAAGCTAAGTATAGGGGGGTCGTATATACTGTGTATATACTTTAGCCATAACTCGTACTTTCGTATTTTCTTAAAAATATGGCTAAAAATTCTTTAAAATTTATTAAAAATCTCTAATAAAAAGGTGTTATCATTCCTCAAATTCTTTTTGTATATACTGATTAATAAATCAGGTGAAAATGTTTTTTGCAAAATGTTTGAAAAATAGTTTGAAAATCTTTGTGAACATCTATTGAAAACTATTTTGAAAATATTTTCAACCTGTGTAAAAAGTGTGGTTTGTAAAATTTATTTTCTTTGTGTGAAATAAAATGTTTGGAAAATGATTTGCAAATGGTTTGAAAAATGGTTGCAAAAATATTTGAAAAACCTATATATACTGTTTTGAAAGCCTTTGCAAAATGATTTTCAAATGAGTGTACATGTTTGTAAAAATGTTTGTAAAAATTATTTTGGACTATAGTTTTCAAAAACTTTGTGACAAATAAGTTTGAGGAATATTTACATCACACTAAAATCCACTATATATGTATAAAATTGATCACTTACCCTTGTAAATTCTTAAAATCCATTTCTTGTATATATAAGAAGCACGCCCGTGTACATATTTTCACCTAGTTTTTAGCCAAAATCTTTTGTTTTCAAAAATCCCAAAAACATTTGCAAAAATTAAAATCCAAAAACATTTGAAAAATCTTTGTGAAAAATACAAAAAAATGCATCTGCATGCGCATGCATCATCTTTTCAAAAATCCATAAAAAGATCAAAATCTTGAAAATTGCATCACAAAAATATTTTCTGCATTGCATTTGCATAGCATGAGCATTTTTCGGATTGAGGTTGATAGTTGAACAAGTCTAAGTAAAATCCGGAGATTGGAGCTTGATTGGACCTTAAAATCTACCTAATAACAGGAACCTTATAGGAACTGGGTTTGAGGTACTTCAGGTCTAGTTGACTTAATTCTTTGAGGATCACGGGACTTGGTTCAATGGATTCTTGACTGCCTAAGTAGAGTATTTCGGAGCACACACACGACTTTTGTTGATAATGACCTAACTTGGACACCTGCACCTTTCACATAGCTCTCCACGGATGAGGTGGTGAGGAGGCGGTTTCCTTTGGCTTGGGGTAGCATATGAGGGTAGTACTTCTAGGCGGAACCTCTCTTCTTCTTATAGTGAAGGAAGTGCACCTCAACTTGGTCTAGTAGTGATGAAGGCTAAAGACAGAAGCCGTGGGTTGCAATAAAGCTTCAAAAGAGGGATAGTCTACTGGCTCAAGAGGAAATTTCTTGTATATATGCTGCACCATGTAGATATGCTGTACAGAAGTCCTTGAAAAAAAAATGCAAAAATGCAAAAGAACTCCAAAAAAGTGGTGGGTCGGATTGAAAATTTAATAACCCCACCGGAGTGTATATAGTCCAATAAAGCAAAAGCTTATGGTTTCCATGTTACATCTCATGAAGCTTGCAGCGGGAGACTTAGCTACACTGGTTGAGCTCCCAAAAGTCTATACTTCTTCCCCCTCTTCTTGAGCCGGTTGCACTTGAACTTAGAAGGGAATACCCCGCTTCTCGAGGAAAGAGTTGCTAGACCAAGGCATTAGAGTTACCAGGTTGGGGGAGGTTGTTTCTTTGCCACTTCTGAGGTGGGGAGCTACATATCAGTTACACTGTACGAGTTAGATTCATAGTCATAAGAGTTTACGTATGAGTTGAAGTATTTCTGACCTGGCTATTGAGGAGACTTGGACAGAGTTTTGGGATTCTCAAGGACTGTTGGATGTCAAACTTGGTTCTCATTAAGGTTCCGACCGCACTAAAATTCCAAAGGTCCGACTTAAGCTCCAAACTTTGATTTTGTGAAGACAAGTTTGATAATTAAACTTTATCCAATTTTCTTCTTTTTCTTTTCTTTCTTTTCTTTTTGCACTTATTGCATAAGTGTTTGCTAGGGACTAGCAAAGGTAAAGTATAGGGGGATGATGAATCCACATTTCATCCTCTTTATTCTATCATTTTGGCACCAAAAACCCTAGCAAATGCCTGTAAATAGCATTAAAATCATCATCTTAGCATTCATGCATGTGCATCTAAACAATGTATAAATTACTGTAATTAAGGCCAAAATTATAGAATAAATAAAGAAAAGAAAAAGAATAAAATATTGTAAATATTTTATGACCCGAAACCCCGAGACCTAGGCATCTTGATGAATAGGTCGACAAGGAATAAAGTAGGGGGAGATAAGGTCAAAAACACAGTCAAAATACCTTTCATTTTAGTCATTTCTTATTCATTTTGGGACCTATTTTTGGTCCCACTTTTTATACATCAAATAAAGAAACTTTGTATCATGAAAGTTGTAGATAATAAAATAAAGAAAAATACAAAATTGATTTCACAGAAAAATAATGTACAGATAAAAAGTTATGGTCTAAATAAAAATCCAGAATGCCAACTTCCCAGACCTGTATCTCACAAATAAAAACTCCAAATGCAGCCTACTCACCTTTAATCGTATATAGAATAAAATAATCTATCCAATGGTGGTGGTTTCGCATTTGGCGGAGCTACGGTTTGAAAGTTGACTTTTGGACCCTCATTGTATACTTGTACAGATTAAAATATTCAATTTATTCTTTATTCATTATTCTTGCATGTTTATATTTTTATAATTATGTATATATTACTTATAATATATATGTACATTAAAACCAGAATAAAAATGCAAAGAAATCACAAAATAAAAATACTTGTATAAAGGATACATAGGTATACTGCCTATACATATACCTATACAAATAATACTTGTATTCTATTAAATATACAAAACATATCAGAAAAATAAAATAAAAATATATTTATGTACATAAAAGTACTTTATGTTTTTATAAAATAATAAGCAAAAATAAATAAATTAAAAGACACAAAATAAAAATAAAATACTAAAATATATAGATAATATACCTATATAGGGTTAAAAAGGTAACTTGTAAAAATATAAGTCATAAAAATAAATAAAAATCAGAATAAAATACTACATAAAAAAGTAAACAATTTTTATTTTATAACCATAATTTAATTCAACCTATTTCTATTTTTAAATGATTTAATAAAACAATTTCTGGGGCTTTTTCCTGGTTGGTCCACGTGGACTAACCAGGTGGCTTGGGGAATTGACCTCGGGTCAACTCCCTGGCCCTAGCCCTGTGGCCCTTGTCAGGCACCCGTAACTCCCGCTTTTCTCGATTTTTTCGCCATCAAGGCGTTGCTCGAGGGTAGTCGATCTCTTCATAAGATTTGTTCCTTGTACAACCATCTAGCTCGCCGTCCTACCAGATCTACCCAGATCTTTTCCATATGCTCGAAAAATCGCATCGAAGTCACGCCCTCGCCACGCTTCAAATACGAACCCTCATCTTCCTCCCCTCGGTTGAGTCCCTTCGGTCCACCCTTCAGCGCCACCATTGTGCTCCTGAGCTCCGTGGAGGTGACAGCTCCATCGCCAGCCCTTCAGCCGAGGCGCGCGAAGTCAAGGGAGCCTCCACCACCTCCCGCAACCCGGCGGCCGAGGTAACCTTTTCTCCTCTGGTTTCGGCCATCGAGGGCTTCCACCCGCGTCTTTCTTTCTTGCATCTTATTCCTGTTAGCTTAAAGATCAAAAACCCCAAAAAAATTGTGAGTTTCATCGCGTACTTCGCCAATCCCAACATCCTCGCCGGAGCGCACCTCCGGCGACCGTCGACCACTCCCCTTCGCGCTTCGATTAGGTCCCCGCGAGGCCCAGGCAATTTGCCCTGGGCCTTCTCACCACTTTTTGCAGGTCAAGGAGCTTTGAACGCACCTGGAAGGCCGTTTTGATTCATCGCCAGAGATACCTGGAGCGTAGAGCTCCGCCGCCTTCGCGCCCGCACCTCGATGCTCCTCCGGCGAATCTGAGCCCTCCAGTCCATAGAGAGACCTCCCAGGAGTCTGCAGCTCCGTTTTGGAGCCTATTCATCGCCGGAGAAGCGAGATCGGAGCCGGGGAAGTTCGCCTTCGCCGGCCTTCGTCCCTGTTCTTCCTCCTCGCGTCTCCACCGTCCGATCGAGCCGCAGCTCCAGTTCGCGTGTTGGCTGTTGGATCATCCTTCGCTTCGACCGTCCGATCCACCAAGGAAGATCTAATCCAGGCCGCATAAGCCAACCGTCATCGCTCGCCCAGAACACGCCACGTGGATAAGTGGATCGCCTCCAGCCGCTGGATCGCGCCCCGTCGCCCAGCCATTGGAGGCGAGCCACGCGTCATCATCGGAGCGTCGCGTCGAGGGTATTTTGCACCCCCACCCTCGCAACTTTTGTATTTACTTTTTAGTCTTTAAACTTTTGGTTGTAGTTTAAATATTTTGTAATATTTGCGAAGAGGCCCCCAGACTTTCGATATTTGCAGCTAGGTCCTCGCCACGTCACCTCACGTGACCAGTTCACGTGAGGGGGTGGGCATTTTGCAGAGGACCCCTCGGGCTTTTGTGTATTTCATTTTAGTCCCATAACTTTCGTAGCAAGTGTAATATTTTTGGTTATTTTGCAAAGAGACCCCCAGGTTTTCGAGATATTACATTCCAGTCCTTCCCAGGCGCGTGCAAATCACGCGCCCTGGTGGGTAAATTGCTCAGACACCCTTGCGGGTTTTGTTATTCATCTTTAATCCTTGAAATGCAAGTTTTAGTGTAAACTTTTGTGGAAAAATTGCATGTATGCCCCTGGATGTTTTATTATTTGCACTTATACCCCTGCCAGGACTGTTTAATGTTTGGATGTTTGCTCTAATTAGTTAAACCATCATTTTAATTCCAGAAATTCCGCAAAAATAGGTTTATGCTCCTGTTATCCTGTGCTTTCACGCTATATTTTTAGATTTTGATTTTCTAACTTTTTAATATTTATAAAAAATCAAAAACATGCATTTATTTCACTGTTTGCATTAGAAAACCCATAAAAATTATAAAAACGTCTTGAAAAATTCCAAAAAAAATAGCTAGTGTCTATTTTATCCTATTTTAGTGTCAGTCCAAAAATCACTAAAAATCTCAAAAGAAAAACACTAAAAATTTAAAAACACTCAAAAACTTCAAAAAAATATATAAAATCAAGGAAAACTCTAAAAATTACAAACTCAAGTTCTGTTTGTTCCTCATTTCCTCATTTTGTTCTTCTTACTCGAAAAATAGTGTGAAAATTTTGAGCTACTGGTCGCTATTTTTAAATCTCATTTTATCCACTGCCAGCCTTATTTGCACTATTTTGCTTTATTTCAGTATTTAAAAATACCAAAAACACCTTGAAAATTCTCCAAAAATCACAAAAACAGTAAAAAACCCTAAAAAGACTAAAAACAATTTGTTTCTGAATTTTTGGTAATTTTCACTTAGCTTTATAAATATTCTATCTTGTCTTTTATTCCATTGTCTTTAAATTCCAATATTGAAAAAGAAAAAGAAAAATATAAAATATAAAAGTATAAAAATCAGAAAATTAAAAATCAAAATACAAAACAAAAAAAATTAAAATAAAAAAAATTAAAAATTAAAAACCCACAAAAATTGTAGTGCTTGCTTGCTTAGCGTAGACACATCACTTTACACACACACACTTGTGCTTACATTTGCTTGAATTACCCTGCTTGCTCCCTGTGTTCGAACTCTCTGCGTACTTGTCACTATACACCATTTGTGCAGAGTTAAAAATAAATTTTAACTCCACATTATTTCTAATTTATTGATCTTTAGTGTGGGTTAATTGTTGACTTTAATCGAGATTTGTGTGGTTGACACTTCGACTGAGTTCACGCTTTGTGTTGAACTTAAGACCACCTAATTTCGGTTAAATCAAATGTGCAATGCAACAGGAACTTAAATATACTTTGGAGATTTTTTAGGATTTTATAGATGCATGAACAAATACTAGAAGCAAAAAGAAAATACACTCTATCAAGGGTATTTTTGTAAATATGCAATAGTCCGAACGCTAAAGTGCAAATTTCCCATAAAGTTATAACGTATACAAAAAGTTACTGGACTGAATTCAATTTCATAAAACTGCAAGGGCTATCCTGCAAATATTACAAAATCGCGTGTATCAATACGTGCGCCCTAACAAAGACCTAAATGTAATATAACAAAACTCTAAGGGCTAACTTACAAAATATTCTAAAATATATAGTTGCGTTACAAAATTACATGACTTATCCGAAATATTCAAAACTCGAAGTTTCCTACCGTAAAATCGCCCCCTCACGTGATGCGTCACGTGAGGTGACGTGGCATGGACCTAAAAGTGAATATAGAAAGCACATGGGTTTTGTTACAAATTTTGCAAAATAAAAGTAAATGAAAATGAAAGATTATGTTCTAAATATTAGATACAAAAATGACCGGTGTGGAAAGTGCAAAATACCCAAGCCTGGGGCAGATCGGAAGCGGCAGATCTTTCACTTGACACGTGTCCTGATCTAGTGCTCTGATACTGGTTTGTAAACAAACGACTGGGATTAGATCCCAGTCGTGGATCTGACAGCGGCGAGGCGAACGATCGGACAAATGTTGTACACCTGGGCGACGGCTCTTGATCTGACGACAGAAAGGCGATGATGAAGAACATGGAAGAACCACCGATGAGGTGACCTTCCCCGACTTCGATATCGACCTCTAACACTCCTTCAAGCTTCAAAAATGGCTGAGGCTGATCCATATGTGGTCCCCTTCGTGTTGGCTACTCCAAAAAGCTCTGGTGTCGGCCGTAGGATGCGCGCGGAGGCAGCGGAACTGGCGAGCTCCAAGAACCTCGACCGCATACCAAAATGAGCCCCAGGTGCATGATAGAGTCCCTGGACCTGCAAAACAAAGTGAGGAGGTCGAGGGTAAAATACCTCGACCCCGCGACAGTGTGATGAGAGCATAGGAGGAGGAATGGAAGCTCGTCAAAAGCTCGCTCTGACATGGTGATCGAGATGGTGTTCGGAGGGGCGATAGGCGAAATGGAAGGTACTGGTAGAATGATACGGGTATGTGCAGATAAAATATGCAAAAAAAATGAATAAAAAGGGTACCTCAGTGGTTGTAAAAGCCAGAGATTTGACCTTACTACCAAGATGGCCGGAGATGTGTGGAGCCGCTCCTCGACTCGCCTAACCTTGCCTCTCGAAAGCCGGAGAGCTGCCTGTCACGTCGCTCAATCCAGGGCTTGAGGGAACGAAGCCAAATCGAGTCAAAAGAGGGTTCAAATTCGAAGGGAGGTGACAGGAGGTGCTTTGTACAGGATGGTCGAACGACTGGGAAGATCGAGGTGTCAAGAGCGATGCAGTAATGCAATCCTCGAGGGGATCCTTGGGCGTGTAAGCTCATCCCTCGAGGAGAAAATGTCGAGAAGACTTCATCGCTAAAGGATGCAAGATGCGTCCTCCAAAAATCAACGAAATTAAGGAAAGAACACAGTCTGGCAACCGCAGCCAGTGGGTCCGAGAGTTGACCACGGGTCAACTCTCCGACCCTCCTGGTTGGCCCACGTGGACCAACTAGGAAAAAGCCTGGAAAAAACATTTCTAAATTCATTTTAAAATATAAACTATTTTATTAATTTTAGATTATTAAATGAAAAGTATTTATTATTTCTAAAGTATTTTATGGTGATTTTTATTTATTTTTTAGAGGTGTAAAATTACAAGTTTCCTTTTATAGGTCATATATAGGTATATTCATCTATATATTTTAATATTTTATTTTTATTTTGTATATTTAATTTTATTATTTTAGTTTATTATTTTATATATTTATAACTCAATTTTATACACTTAAATATATTTTTATTTTTTTCTGATGTATTATGTACAATTAAATAAATAGAAGCATAATTCATATAGGTATAGTTATAGGTATTTCATATATGTATTGTATAAAAGTATTTTATTTTTACATTTTCTTTATATTTTTATCATGTTCTAATATACACATAGATTATAAATAATATTTGTAAAATTATAAAAATATAAAATTACAAAAATAATGAATAATAAATAAAATGAATATTTTAATCGGTACAAGTATACAACAGGGGTCCAAAACTCAACTTTCAACCCGTAACTCCGAAAAATATGAAACTACCTTCATTAAATAGCTTATTAAAAGTTATAATGTAATTTTTGATACATTTAGAGTTTTTATTTGAGAGATACTGATCTGGGAAGTTGGGATTCTGAAAAGTTATTCAGATCATAACTTTTTATCTGTACATTATTTTTGTGTGAAATCAATTTTGCATTTTTCTATTTTTGATTATCTATAACTTTCATATTCTAAGTTTCTTTATTTGAAGTATAAAAAGAGGAACTAAAAATAGGTCTCAAAATGAATAAAGAATGAATTGGATGAAAGGAATTTTTATTGTATTTTGGCAATTATCTCCCCCTACTTTATTCCTTGTCGACCTAGTCATCGAGATGCCTAGGTCTTGGGATTTCGGGTCATAAAATATTTGCAATATTTTTCTCTTTTTCTTTTCTTTATTCTATAATTTTAGCTTTAAAAATTGTATTTTATACAATATATAAACAATGATGCATGGATGCTAAAATGCCTTACACGCATTTACTAGAGTTTTTAAGGCCAAAATGATAGAATATAGATGATGAAACGAAGATTCATCCTCCTCCTATACTTGCCTTTGCTAGTCCCTAACAAACACTTATGCAATAAGTGCAGAAAAGAAAAATGAAGAAAATAAAAACAAAAAAATTGGATTTAATTTAATGATCTAACTTATCTTCACAAAATCAAAGTTTGGAGCTTAAGTCGGACCTTTGGAATTTTAGTGTGGGTGGAACCTTAATGAGGACCGGATTTGAAATCCAACAGCCTTTGAGAATCCTAAAACTCTGCTCAAGTCACCACAATAGCCAGGTTAGAATACTTCAACTCATACGCAAACCCTTACGCCTATGAATCTAACTTGTACAATGTAAGTGATGGTGGCTCTTCCCAACTGAAATGACAAAGAGACTAGCTTATCCAGTATGACAACCGAATGATTCCCCAATCCAATAACTCATTCCTCAAGGAGCGGGGCATTCCCTTCTATGTTCAAGTGACAACCAGCTCAAGAGGAGGAGGTGAAGAGAAGAATGGACAGTAGCCAGTGTAGCTACCTATCCTAGGATGCAAGACCAGTGTAGTCAAGTCATCCAGCTGCAGACTCACATAATTTGACTTTGAAGCTCAAGTTTGCTTATTGACTATACAAATATGTACACTCTGACATGCATTTTTATTTTTGTACATGTCTTTCCACTTTTTTGGAGTTTTTGCTTTCTGCTCCTTTTTTGTTTTTTATGAAATACTATATACAATAGCATTTACTTAAGGAATTTTTCCTCTTGAGGTAGTAGACTATCCCTCTTTTGAAGCTTTATTGCAACCCACACTCTCCTGTCATCAAAACTCATCATCACCGGCGGGTTGGGGTGCACTAACCTCCCTAGAGGAGGACAAATGTTTCCATTTATGTGCGTCTCATACCGGCAAACCGAACCCCCTCACCACTCCAACTGAGTTGAGCCAAGTGAAAGGTGTGAAAAGCATGTATCTACCTTTGTTAATTTAGTCAAATTAATGATTAGAATTAATGGTTTGTCGTTCGTTGTAGTCAGGTAAATACAGACTGATCAAAAACCACTTTTAATTAATGTATAGTTAATCATGAGCGACAAATTTATTTTACTTGGGCAAGCCCAAAGTCGAACTCAGGGAGGAAGCTATCTCCTTGGTAAATTTTAAGTTAATTTAGAGGTCGCATTGTCAGAAGATTCTTTTTAATATTTTTTTAGCAATTTTATGCAGCACAGAAAAGACACGTGCAATTTTCAGGCCAGTTTACAAGTTATATCAGAAATGTAGTCAAATTAAGTCCAGAAATTATGAAACTTGGCCAGAAGGTGAAATGCAATGAAATTAAGCTAATTATTCTTTTTGGATTTTCTGACACTTTATGAATTTACTGTAAATTAAATATGAATGCAAGGTGATTTCTACAAAATAAATTTTAGTAAATATTAAAACATATTATTTCCAGATATAAAAATTATCCTAAGTAGATCTAAGTACGATGAATAAAGGAAAATTGATAAACCTAAAATTCTATGTGAATTGGACCTATTAAAAATAAATTAAGGAGATATCTAACTAATTTATTCAGGCCTCGTAATGCGTGCAAATGCAAAGATTTTTGGGCACAATGTATAAAAAATTATCCTAAGTCTAATATGAATTTTCGATGATTTTTGGAGCCACAAGAAATTCAATACGACTTAAAAGGAACACAATGGGCAAAATAGGGAAAATTTCACCAATGTAATAATAATAAATTCGAAATACGTCACAAAAATGAGATACCTATCACATAAGATAAAGGACAAGATAAGCTACACAATGCAATTTTTAGAACTTAAAAATAATGCCAAATGGACACCTAAACATGCGTACAAATATAAGGACCAAATTGCAAATACATAAAATTAAATTGCTAAAAATTAAACATGCTGACAGGGACTTAAATGCAATTACCTAGAATGCTGGGGGCAGGTGTGCAAAATGCCCTCTGAAACACGTACACCTGTGATGCTCCTTGCAGGGACTGATTTGTAAATTGCAAAACTTCCAGTGGCCTCACTGTAATTTGCCCAGCCGCACGTGAGAAACACGTGAGGTGCTAGGCTCGGTAGGTGTCAGAGGCTCGGATGTTGGTTCGGGTGCACAACAGTCTCGGACGTGGCTCGGGATAGCTTCGGAAGCTCCGACGAAGTGACCGTAGCTCTGCCGCCTTCCTTCGTGCTCGGTGAAGGGTGCTGGAGGATTTTGTGCAGCTCGTAAGGGTCGTGGAGGCGTGGCAGAACATCCGAGGGTCTTAGCTGAGGCTGGGGCGACCTGAAAGCTAACGGTGATGAAGCTCGAGGGAGCTCCGGAGAAGCTTCCGATCAATGAAGGAGAATGTCCCTGCAGGGGTTAGTATGATAGCTGAGGCGTGCTATGTGTTTGCGTGGTGAAGGCGAGTGCAACGGGAGGCCTGGTGCGAGGTGAAGGTGTCTCGGTGGTGTTCCTCCGTCGTGATCGGTGGAGCAGCGTTCGGAGGTGCTCGATGAGATGTGGAGGAAGAACAGAGATGTGCGCGAAGATGCCAGCTCCGAGGCAGAGCTTGGACGATGACCAGTGAAAGGTGAAGTCGGGTGATGTATCCTAATAAATTACGAGAAAATCGAGAGGGAAGAAGATACAGATCAGAGGAGGAGATGGAAGGTGCTACCTGGGAATGGAGGCTCGAGATGGAGTCTCTGGTCGTCGCTCGAGGGCCGGTAGAAGCACGATCTAGCAGCTCGGTGGAAGGGCTGCTTGTACATCAAAGCTCGCCGTGGATCTCGCCGGAGAGGATCTCTGTCTTCGCTCGGATTTAGGCCTACTCACTATCACTAATAGGTGGAGTCGAGCTCAAGGAACTCTCATGCAAAGGCGGATGGGGTCAGCGATGGCCGGAGGCGGAGTATTTATAGGTTGGAGGTGAGGGTGTAGGTGACATGACGACGAAGTTGGTGGAGGTCGTGGAGCGATGTGGGTGAAGTTCATGGCGATTGAGGAGGTCGGCGAGGATGAGGGTAGAGTGGGCTACAAAATGGAGATGACAGGAGGCGGAGAGGCTGGTCGGAATGGTGCCAAAAATAGAAAGGGGGTGGTGCGCACGCGAGGTGGGCGACGCGGGCGCGGGACCTGCGGGAGGTAGAAGACGACGTCTCTGTCGTTGGATCTCGCAATCCAACGGCTGAGAATTATGCGCTACGGGGCGGTTGGGATTATATCTAGGGCTATGCGATCGAAGGGTGATGGTATCGCCACGTGTTGTGCTGAGGGTGCAGCGCTAGCATGCAGCTGTGATGAAATAAGGCATGCGAGCGAACGGTAGAGGGAGTGTGGGAAAAGAGAGGCTGAGATGGAGAAGATCATGCGGAGGAGGAAATGACGCGTGGTGGGCTAATGAAGAGGGGCTATTTGACGGCCAGGATGGAGCCCATGTTTTGATCGGATGGTAGAGATCGCAGCGGGATTGGACGGCAGCTATGAGGAGAGAAGGAAGGCCATCAGACGGCGAAGGGCAAAGGGCGCGTTGCGCGATGTGAGCGGGCCGTGTGGCGCAATCAGAGGGCACCACGTGGCCTGATCTGGATGGTCGATAGAGAATGTGAAATTAGAGAGAAAAGGAGGCCGAATTTGGAAAAACTCAAAACATGAAAGTTGTAGATCTTGATGACATCTACAAGTTTTATGTTGATAAAAAATGGAGATGAGGTCAAATAAGATACACAAATACAAGGGTACAAATATACATACATATAATGTACAAAGGGGCCCCAAAACCCAAGTTTTGCATACGAGCTCCGATTTAAATGAAATTGGTCTCATTTTAAAGGTCTCTGAATGTATATTAATCTGAAAGTGAGTAGACCTAGATCGGAGGTTGTGTGAGGTAGATATATGCATTCTAAAGTCCAAGGTCTCCAACAAGGTTTGGGGTTTTATTGGGTATTTTTGCAAGTTAGGACATTTTGGCCTTTTCCTTATATTATTGGTTAGTAATATACACAGTACATGGTTGGTTTTACTGACTTTGGAGGGGGTATAAAATATAGATGAATAGGCGAATAATGGTGAATATTTACAAGTGAGTTAGGCTTCTTATTTAATGCAAATATGGATGCTAAAATGTATGTATTATGCGTGCATGCATATATGCTAATTATGCAAGATAAAGGGAAATATGCTGATAAATACTCGGAAACAAGGCTCTATTTTCAACTTTAAGAGTGATGAATCACATATTCATCAACCCCCTATACTTAAACCTTGCTCATCCCCGAGCAACTAAAATGAAATGCAAGAGTGAAATGATTTTGGGTTCTATACCAAAGTCATGAACAAAAGTTGAAAATGGAGCTTGACACGACCTTCGGATTAATAGTGTGGCAGAACCTTATTAGGATCTGAACTTAAGACCTAACAAACTTCAAGTTTCACAAGTCTTCTATTCAAGACGCCTTAACAGTCAGGTCAAAACAAATCCTCAAATGCAAACTCTGATGACTATGATTCTTACTTGTACTGTGTAAGTGTAAAATAGCTCTCCACATCAGAAATGGCTAAGAAGCAGCCTCCTCTAACAAGGTAACTCTAATTCCCCGGTCCAGTAACTCTTTCCTCAAGGAGCGGGGTATTCCCTTCTAAGTTCTAGTGCGACCAGCTCAAGAGGAGGGGGTAGAGAAAAGAATGGATGGTAGCCAGTGTAGCTACCTATCCCGGGATGCCTGACCCCAAGTCATCCAGTTGCAAACTTCTTGCAAATATACATACTTCGACAGGTATTTTATTTTCTATCTGGTCTGTCTATCTTTTTTGAACTATATACAAGGTGCAGCATGTACATCAGAAGTTTTTCCTCTTGAGCCAGTAGACTATCCCTCTTTTGAAGCATTATTGCAACCCACAGCATCCCATCCTCAGACGTCAACACCACCAGATTAGGTTGAGATGCACTACCCTCCCTAGAGGAGGACGAATGTTTCCACCCGTGTGCTACTCCAAGCTAAAGGATTCTACCTCCTCACTACCTCATCAATGAAGAGCTACGTGCATTGTGCTTGTCCAAGTTAGGTTACTGTCTAAAAGAATCATGCGTGTGCACGAGATATTCTACTTAGACTAATCAAGATGACATGTGAACATAGACTTGTAGACTCAAAGAATTAAGTCACTTGACCTGAAAAATCTTAACTCTATTTCCTATAAGGTTCCTTTGAAATTAGGTGGATTAAGGTCAAATCAAGTCCATCCTCAACATCTACTCATAACTTGATTTAGAACCCACTAGCTTTTCACCTTGCATATGCAAGATATGCAGATGAGATGCAGATGAGATGCTATGTAGATGAATGAAACGCAAGACTCTTTTTTTCTTTCTTTCTTTTCAGATGCAAAGATGATGTGTAAGAGTAAATAAGAAGCCTTTGATTTTAATTAAATTTTTTTCAAGAGTTTCATAAGTATTACAAATTATACAAATGTTATACACTATACAAGTATATATGTATTTTACAAAAAAATTCTCCATTTTTACCCATCCCGTAATTATTGCAAAATATATATGAAAATACGTGACAGTACGAGCTATGGGTAAAGTATATATGTAGTATATACACACACCCCTATACTTAGCGTGTGTTATGTCCTCAAAGCACGAAAAGCGATGAAAAAGACATAGCTCGTTCTAAGCATATGAGAGTCAAATGAGCAAAAATGTATAGAAGTCATCCTACCCCCTATACTTAGGCTCTTGGAAGCCTAAGTGTAGCAGAGGATCAAAAACGAGGCGGACGAGGTCAAGAGGGGAAGTGGATGAATATATGTACAAGGCGGGCATCGGTACCCCCTATACTTAGGCTCAGGTCAGCCTAAGTATAGGACTGGTGTGGTATGAGGATCAATGTGATGTGGAGGATGTACAGTGAATGGACTCAGGTGACTCTTCCCCCTATACTTAGGATCTGATTATCCTAAGTATAGTCGTAGATGAAAATATATGAAGTTGGGGTGAGTGATTAGTGTCACGGGAGGGAGAGAAAGTATATACAAGAAAGAGTGAGAATTGATAACTAAGGGTTTTTTCACAGGTCTAAATAGTCCACACAAGGTGGGACTACAATGTCGTTGTGGCGACCCGCAACAAACCCTAATTAATCAACAATTAACCCACGACAATATAAATCAAGCCATGAAAATAGAAGTGGAGTTAAAATTTATTATTAACTCTACCAAAATGTGTATAGTGCAAGTATGTGTAGAGTGTCGAACTCAGGGAGCAAACAAGATAGTTCGAGCAAGAATGCACCATGTGATAAGTGATTAAGTGTCTACAAGCAGGCAAATTTTTTGTGGGTTTTAATTTTATCTATTTTTTATTTTATTTTTTTAAATTTTTTTATTTTTGTATTTTGATTTTTAATTTACTGATTTTATATTTTCTTTTTGTATTTTATATTTTTATATTTTCTTTTTCAATAATAGCATATATATACAAAGTAAGAAAGAGAGGAATAAAATATTTCTAAAAATAATTAAAAATAAGGAAAAATAAGGAAATAAAGTATTTTTGTTCTTTTTGTATTTTTCCAATGTTTTTGCGATTTTTCTAGATTTTTTCCTAATTTTTTGGTATTTTTAAAGTCAAAAATACTGAAAACAGTGAATAAAAGTTGCTATCCGAAATTAAATTGAGGATGAAAAATAGCAAACAATACCGAAAATTCCTCAAATTAATTTTAAAATAATGTCAATATAATAAGGAAACTACATAAACTGAGTTTGTGTTTTTAAGAATTTTTGTATAATTTTTTAGATTTTTATGAAGTTTTTAGAATTTTTCTAATTTTTAAGGTTTTTGTTTTGAAATTTTTAATGATTTTTGGATTGACACTAAAATATGATAAGATACGCAAAATATAATTTTTTTGGAATTTTTCAAAAACTTTTACTAGCTTTTATGGATTTTCTAATGCAAACAGTGCTGAAAATGCATGTTTTTGATTTTTAATAAATATGAAAATGCAATAAAAATGCAATGCAAAAATATGACGTGAATGAGCAAGCAAACAAGAACTTAACCTAATTTTTTGGTGATTTTTAGCAATTTATAGATGCACGGAATAAATACAAACAACAAAGAGAAACTACACTACTGACAAGGGCATATATGCAAATAAACAAACATCCAAGGGCCACGATGCAATTTTTACGCAAAATATATAACTGATAAATCGATTTCCAGGGGCTAATACAAATAACCAAAGCCACGAGGGCACGACTGTAAATTTCCCAACCCTACGCGTGACTGACACGCGCCTGGCAAGGACCAAAACGTACTATACAAAAACTCCGGGGGCTTACATGAAAATTACCCAAAAATATTACACATAATATCAAAGTTCCTGGATCGAAACGAAATACATAAACCTGCAGGGGTCCTGTGCAAAGTACCCAGCCCCCTCACGCGTACGGGCACGTGAAGTGACGTGGATAGGACTTAAGTGCAAATATTTAAAGTTCGGGGGTCTGTAAGCAAATATTACAAAAATAATTAAACTACAAATGAAAGTTTTTGGACTAAAAGTAAATACAAAAATACGCGGGGTGAAAGTGCAAAATATCCACGCCTAAAGCCTCGTGCGCGATCCGACGGCTGATGTACATCCACTTGCCACGTGTCGAAGATCGGACAGTCGATGATGCTTCGCAGGTGGACGGTGGCGATTAGATCCCTTGGCTCGATTTGATGGTGGCTGTACGGGAGGATCCAAAGGTTGACGTGCGCCTGGAGCTCGGGCTTCGATCCGACGGCGTGGAGGGGCGGAGCAAGAACAGGGGAGGAGCACTGGCAAGGCGAACTTCCCCGAGCTCCCACTCCGACCTCCGACGTCCTTTGAGCTTCAAAAACACTCTGGAGACTCCTGGTGGCTTTCTCTATGTGCTGGGGGCTCCAGAAAGCTCCGGAGAAGCCCGGAGTCTTCGCGAGAAGGTGGTAGAGCTGGAGAGCTTCCATGAGCTCCGGCGAAAGTCAAAAGGAGCCCCTGGCTCGAGTTACGGTCCAAGTACCTGCAAAAAGGTGTGAGAGGGTCCAGGACAAAATGCCTGGACCCTACGGAGGTGGAATGTCGACGTGACGCGGCGGATGAAGGGTGATGGCCAGAGGAGCACTGCAGTGAGGTGATCGATTGCGTGATTGGAAGGAAGAAACGGGAAATTTCTTAGGGGGAAAATATTCCTGCAACGAAGGCGAATGAAATGCGAAAGAAATAAAGAGGAGGAAAGGGCTGCCTCGATGGCTGGAACCAGAGGGGGTACCTCAACGCCGGCGAGATGGCGGAGGTGATTGGAGCCGCCTCAGGTGTCGCTCGACCCACCCGAAGGTCGGAGGAAGAAGTTGTCACCTTCTTCTTTCGATTGGGCGCGAAGGTGGGAGCTAAACCTATGGAAGAGGGGTTCGAATTCGAATGAAAATTGGGGGTACACTATATGGGGTTGACGAGTGGGGGAGGAAGAACGAGGCACATGGGGCAGCTCAACGACCCAACGCCCAAGGAAAGCTAGGGGCGTGAATCAGCGAAGAACGAGGCACACAAGTTGTGAAGAAACTTGACAGAGATGGTGCAAGGATTGACCTCGAAAAATTCGCGAAAATGAGACAAAACACAGCTCTGACACAATGGCAGAGGGGAGGGACAACCAGTTGACCCACCGGTCAACGTGGACTGGCGCTTGGTTGGTCCACGTGGACCAACCAGGAAAAATCCCTGGAAAATGGTTAGTAAATTCGATTAAAAATACAAAATGATTTTATTAATTTTAGGTTATAAAATAAAAAATATTTGTTATTTTCTAAGGTATTTTAATCTGGTTTTTAATTATTTTTATGAGGTATTCTTTTACAAGTTACCTTTTATAGGCTATATAGGTATATACATCTATATATATTTTAATATTTTATTTTTATTTTGTGTATTTTATTTATTTATTTATTATAAATTTATAAAGTATTTTTATACACTTAAATATATTTTTATTTTATTTTTCTGAAGTATTTTGTACACTTAACAAAATAGAAGTATAAATTGTATAGGTGTGTATACAGGTCTTATACCTATTTATTATAAACAAGTATTTTTATTTTGTATTTTCTTTAGGTTTTCATTATGATTTTAATGTGCATATTTATTCTAAATAATATATACAAAACTATAAAAATATAGAATTGTAAAAATAATGAATAAATAATAAATTGAATATTTTAATATGTATAAGTATACAATAGGGGTCCAAAACTCAACTTTCAAACCGTAGCTCCACCAAATGCGAAACCCACCGCCATTAAACAGCTTATTTTAAACTATATACAATTAAAGGTGAGTTTGATGCATTTGGAGTTTTTATTTGCGAGATACAGGTCTGGGAAGTTGGGATTCTGGAATTTTATTCAGATCATAACTTTTTATCTGTGCATTATTTTTAAATGAAATCAATTTTGTATTTTTCTTTATTTAATTATCTACAACTTTCATTTTGCAAAGTTTCTTTATTTGAGGTATAAAAAGTGGAACAAAAAATAGGTCCCAAAATGAATAAAGAATGAAAGGTATTTTCATTGTGTTTTGGCCCTTATCTCCCCCTACTTTATTCCTTGTCGACCTATTCATCGAGATGCCTAGGTCTCGGGGTTCCGAGTCATAAAATATTTACAATACTTTATTCTTTTTCTTTTCTTTTTATTTATTCTATAATTTTGGCTTTAAATACAGTATTTTCTACACTAATTACATGCACATGCATCGATGCTAAGATGATGGAATTAATGGTATTTACACGCATTTGCCAGGGTTTTTGAGCCCAAAATGATAGAATAAAGATGATGAAATGTGGATTCATCATCCCCCTATACTTTACGTTTGCTAGTCCCTAGCAAACACTTATGCAATAAGTGCAGAAGAAAAATAAAGAAAAGAAAAGGAAGAAAGATGGATTAAATTTAATTATCAAACTTGTCTTCTCAAAATCAAAGTTTGGAGCTCAAGTCGGACCTTTGTAGTTTTAGTGCGGGCGGAACCTTAGTCAGAACCGGATTTGAAATCCAATAGTCTTCAAGAATCCCAAAACTCTGTTCAAGCCTCCTTAATAGCCAGGTCAGAAATATTTCAACTCATACGCAAACCCTTATGACTATGAATCTGACTCGTACAGTGTAAGTGATGGTGGCTCTCCCCAACTGAGATGACAAAGAGACTGACTTCTCCAATATGACAACCCAATGATTCCCCAATCCAACAACTCATCCCTCAAGGAGCAGGGTATTCTCTTCTAAGTTCAAGTGGCAACCAACCCAAGAGGAGGGGGTGAAGAGAAGAATGAACGGTAGCCAGTGTAGCTACCTATCCTAGGATGCAAGATCGGTGTATTCAAGTCATCCAGCTGCAGGCTCACAAGATTTGACTTTGAAGCTCAAGCTTGCTTATTTGACTTTACACATATGTACGCTCCGACGGGCATTTTTATTTTTGTACAGGCCTGTCCACTTTTTTGGAGTTTTTGCTTTTGCATTTTTTTTCAAATACTATATACAGCAGCATTTACATAGGGAGTTTTTCCTCTTGAGCCAGTAGACTATCCCTCTTTTGAAGCTTTATTACAACCCACGATCTCCTATCCTCAAAACTCATCATCACTGGACGGGTTGGGGTGCACTTCCCTCCCTAGAGGAGGACAAGTGTTTCCACCTGTGTGCGTCTCATAGCGGCAAATCCAACCCCCTCACCACTCCAACTGAGTTGAGCCAAGTGAAAGGTGCAGGTGTCCAAGTTAGGTCATTATCAACAAGAGTTGTGCATGTGCTCCGAAATACTCTACTTAGGCAGTCAAGAATCCATTGAACCAAGTCCTGTGATCCTCAAAGAATTAAGTCTAGACCTGAAGTACCTCAATCCCGGCTCCTATAAGGTTCCTGTTAATTAGGTAGATTTAAAGGTCCAACCAAGCTCCAATCTTCGGATTTTACTTAGACTTGTTCAACCATCAAGCTCAACCCGAAAAAATGCGAATGCCATGCAAATGCTATGCAGAAATTAATTTTGCAATTTTCAAAGATTTTGAACTTTTTATGGACTTTTGAAAAGATGATGCATATGCAATTTTTTAGATTTTTCAAAAAGATTTTTCAGATGTTTTTGGATTTTAATTTTGCAAATGTTTTTGGGATTTTTGAAAAGAAAAAGATTTTGGCTAAAAACTAGGCACAAATATTTACACGAAGATGCTTCTTATATATACAAGAAGTGGATTTTAAGAATTTACAAGGGTAAGTGGTCAATTTTATAAGTATATATATAGTGAATTTTAGGTGAGATGTAAGTATTCCTCAAACTTATTTGACACGGGTTTTTCAAACAATTTTGAAAACTATAGTCCAAAATAATTTTTACAAACAATTTTACAAACATGTACACATATTTGAAAATCCTTTTGCAATAGGTTTTCCAAACAGTATATATAGATTTTTCAAATATTTCTGCAACCATTTTTCAAACCATTTGCAAATCGTTTTTCAAACCTTTTTATTTCACACAAAGAAAATAATTTCACAATCAAAATGTTTTTACAAAGGTTGAAAATATGTAACAAAATGTTTTCCAAATAGTTTTCAAAAGATTTTTCACAAAGATTTTCAAACCATTTTTCAAACATTTTGCAAAAAATATTTTGACCTAATTTATTAATCAGTGGATATAAAAAGAATTTGAGGAATATTTAATGAATTTTATTAATGCTTTTAATGAATTTTATAAGTATAATTAGCAATATTTATTAGAAAATACGAAAGTACGAGTTATGGCTAAAGTATATACACAGTATATACGACCCCCCTATACTTAGCTTGAGCTATGTCCTCATAGATCGGAGAGAAAAGAGAAGTCATAACTCGTACTAAGTATAGGAAAGTCTAAAGAATAAATCAATGAAATGAACGAATAAGAAGTTGACCGTCCTCCCATACTTAGGATCAAATAATCCTAAGTATAGCAGACTGTACACAAAGCAGGGAGGGTCAAGGGTGGGAATGAACAGATCGTACTCGAACTGTCTCCCCCTATACTTAGGGTAAGATATCGCTAAGTATAGTCAAGAAGAGGAGACAATGGAGAGGATCGAAAAGAATAGAACACTCGGGGTGTACACCCCCTATACTTAGGACAAAGTACGTCCTAAGTATAGAAGACTGTCTACAAGGGGCGACACCTTTTTGATAGATACAGAAAATAGAAAAGGAAAAGAAGAAAAGAAGAAAAGATATCAATAGATGGATCTATACAGCGGAAGATGGAAGTGATAACCATGTATGAGATGCAAATGATCCGAGTCGAAGAACACATCTCATACCAGAAGGATGGGAGCAACGTCAACGGTCGGCGGATCATGGTCTAGATATAACTTCAGGCGCTGACCGTTAACAAGAAAGGTAGAGGAAGATGACAGCTCGGATATATCAATGCTACCATTGTCATGTACCTTCCTGACCACATATGGACCTTCCCACTTACTCTGTAATTTCCCTGGAAATAACTTCAGCTTGGAATCAAACAACCATACACGCTGATCAGGCTCAAACTGTTTATGGTTGATATGGGAATCATGCCATGTCTTCACTTTTTCCTTATACTATAGGCTGCTAGAAAAGGTTGTATCTCTCAACTCCTCTAGGGTTGCCAACTCTATTTTTCTCTGTTCTCCTATACTCTCGGGATCCAATAGTAGCTCAGTAACTGCCCAAAGTGATTATGCTTGATTTCCACTGGTAGATGGCACGGCTTGCCATAGACGAGATGAAAGGGGGATGTCCCTAATGGAGTCTTGAAGGAAGTCCGATAGGCCCACAAGACCGAGTCCAAAAGTTGTGACCAATCTTTTCGGTCTGGGCGGACAACCTTCTGTAAGATAGTCTTGATCTCCCTATTTGATACTTTGGCAAGACCATTAGTCTGAGGGTGATACGGCGTGGCAACACGATGGTCAATGCCGAACTCGTCTGCAAGGGCCCTAACTTTGTCATTAACGAAATGAGACCTCCCTTGTCTGAAATCAGAACTCTAGGTATCCCGAACCGTGAAATGATATTTTTCCTAAAAAATCGACACACGGTTTTAGCATCTGCAGCTCGGGCGGGGATGGCCTCAACCCATCGGCTGACATAATCTACAGCGAGCAAAATGTGCTCAAACCCCTGACTCTTAGGAAATGGGCCCATGAAATCAATCCCCCATGCATCAAAAACCTCACAAAAGTGAATGGGCTGCATGGACATCATGTCTCTCCGTCCGCAAGTACCCATCTTCTGACAGTCAGTACATCTCTTCACGAATTCATCTGAATCCTTGAAGAGAGTAGGGCACCAAAGGCTGGATTGGAGCACCTTCTGTGTTTTCCGTCTCCCAGAATGATGACCTCCTTCCTCAAGCTTGTGGCAGTATGTGAGGACGCTATGTTGCTCTTCTTGAGGAATGCACCTCCTCCAGATGCTATCCCCTCCTTCATGATAAAGGACGGGATCCTCCCAATGGTAAAACTTGGCCTTCGCTAGGAAGGTCTCAAGTATCTTCCTGGGCCAACCCTGTGGGACCGTCTTGGTGACAAGATAGTTCACAACTTCGGCATACCATGGGAGCGAGGTGATAGCCAAGATCGCCTCATCTGGAAATGTTTCCGTAATAGGTGCGCTGGGCTCAGATTCCTCAAGGTTGTCTAAATGGGAGAGATGATCCACCACCACATTCTTAACTCCAGGCTTATCCTCAATCTCAATATCGAACTCCTGGAGCGGAAGGATCCATCTGGTAAGGCGAGCTTTGGCATCCTTCTTGGCCATGAGGTATCGGATGGCGGTGTGATCTGTATAGATAATCACTCTAGATCCAAGAATATATGATCGATACTTATCCAAAGCAAAGACTACGGCCAGCATTTCCTTTTCTGTCATGATATAATTCCGCTGAGCGGCATCCAAAGTCCGGCTGGCGTAGTGAATGGCATATGGTAATCCATCCCTCCTCTGTCCAAGCATAGCCCCTACGGCAAAATCAGAAGCGTCCGTCATGATCTCGAATGGGAGAGACCAATCGGGTGGCTGAAGGGCAGGAGTCGTGACAACCATATTCTTGAGAGTCTCAAAAGACGTAAGACACTTATCATCTACAATGAACTCGGTGTCTTTCGTCAGCAAATCAGTAAGCGGTCGGGTGAGACGACTGAAGTCCTGAATGAACCGTCGGTAGAAACCGACATGCCCCAGAAAAGACCGCAATTGACGCAGATTGGATGGTGGATTGAGTTTTCTAATGATAACCACCTTGGCCAAATCAACCTCCATGCCCCTATTGGAGGTGATGTGACCAAGGACCGTCCCTTGAGTCACCATGAAGTGACTCTTCTCCCAAGACAACACAAGGTTGACCTCTATGCAGCGCTGAAGCACACAGTCTAGGCAATCAAGACAAGCATCAAACCCATCGCCATAGACCGAGAAGTCATACATGAAGACCTCTAAACAATCACCCACCATGTCCGAGAAAATGGACAACATACACCTTTGGAATGTCACGGGGCGTTACATAGACCAAAGGGCATCCGTCTGAAAGCATAAGTCCCAAACGGACAGGTGAATGCCGTTTTCTCCTGGTCTTCGGGCGCAATGACCACTTGATTGTAACCGGAGTATCCGTCAAGAAAACAATAGTGACTCTTTCCAGCTAACCTCTCGATAATCTGATCAATGAATGGTAGTGGATCCTTTTTGGTGGCCTGATTTAATCGTCCGTAGTCCACACAGACCCTCCAAGAAGTGGGTACCCGGGTAGCTATCTCCTCTTCAGACTCATTCACAACTTTAGTGATACATGTATTCTTGGGTACCACATGTAATGGACTAACCCACTTGGAGTCGGAGATGGGGAAGATAAAATCGGCGCTCCACCACTTCGATATCTCCTTCATGGCCACATCTCGAAGATTCGGGTTCAGTCGTCGCTGGAACTCACGCGAAGGCCTAGCGTCCTCCTCAAGATAGATGTGGTGGGAGCATAGAGCCGGACTAATCCCCTGGAGATCAGCTATACTCCATCCTATCGCCTTGCGGTTTCTTTCAAGAACCTCCATCAGACAAGATTCTTGTTCTCCAGTCAAACCTGCTGAGATAATGACTGGGTGCATATCTGTCTCATCCGCAAGGAATCTATACTTCAGCGATTGCGGAAAGGGTTTCAATTCTGGAAAATTGAGAGGTGGAATATCTAGCTTCTGATATGTTTATGTAAAGGCTACCAGGTCTGCATGTGAGAACTCTCGCTGCGCCTGAGAATTCGACGAAAGGAACCCTGCTGAATCATCAATAAATTGTACTAGCTCGCACTCCGTCATGGCTGTCGACTCGGAAGGAATCAAATACGGCAAATAGTCATCAAAATCATCCCAATCAATCTCTGAATCTGAGGTATCTGAACTAGACGAACAAGACTGAAATTCTGAATCACCACTCGTCCCACAACTGTCAGCCTCATAGGTATCCTCATCCATTGGTGTGCTCTCCAGGCTCTCAACTGCCATCAACTGTAAATAAGTTGAATCTGCAGGCAAGGCGAGGGTCTGTGCTACGGGATCTATCATCACAAAATAACACTCCTGGTGGATGTCTCGCTCAGCCTCTGTCATCTGCTCGATATCACTGGACTGCTCCGAGCATGCTAATTCTCTCGCTCTGGTCTCGTCGATTGTCTCTATTTGTATACTCTCTCCCTCTACGCGAAAGCACACCTTCCCAGTATCATGATCGGTCACCGCCTTGGTAGTGGCCAAGAATGGGCGTCCAAGTATGATGGGGGCATCTGTTACCGACTCAGAGATCTCCATGTCCAGTACAATAAAGTCCACGGGGAATTTCAGGTACTGAATGGTAACGACCACGTCTCTTAACAACCCTTTCAGCCTCTTAGTCAACCTATCAGCAAACTGTAGGACCGTCCTGCTCCGAAGAAGAGGACCAAACTCGAATTGGTCGAGTAAGACTGCCGGAAGGAGGTTGATAGAAGATACGTTGTCTAATAGAGTACGATCGAACCGTTGCTCGTGAATCTTGCATCTGACATAGGGAGCTCCGGCATCAGGTCTATTAGCTGGCATTCGGTTCTGAATGGTGCAACAAGTAGAATGGGTGAGCACATGGATCTGATCTCTGTGGTTCCTCCTCTTCCTGCGGATTGTAGTCTTCTCTTTCAAGCTCTTTTGGAAGAGGGGGATGTGCTCAAGTGCCTCCTGTAGAGTCAGCTGGATCTGGAATCTATCAATCATCTGGTTGCTGAACTCTACCTGTTGAATCTTTTTTGGATTTTCTCTTTTGTTCCCCTTCACCAAGCGGAGTGCTTCGGGGAAGGGGATCGTGGGGGCCTCCTCAGATGGAGGACTAGGAATTGGATCATGTGCTTGTGAAGGAATGGAATCCATACAATGATCATCATGCAACACATATGGATTTGAGGTGGATACAGTAACCTTTCCTTTATTCAGTTTTTTGTTCTTTTTGTTACCACAGTCCCTAGATACAAAAGGTGGCAATACAACAGAGGGAAGATCGATAAAAATAGAAGTGGTGGTCTCAGTACCACCAATGGCATCTAACTTCGTGGCATCAGCACCGCGCTCTGGCTCTGCATCAAAAATGGTGGCTTCAGCACCACCGGTTGCATCTGATGTCACGACGGCCTCATTACCGTCATCTAGATCTCCATCCTTGGTGGCATCAGCACCACCGTCATCAACACCATCATCAGCGGCATCAGCACTGCTACTCTGCTCATCTAGCGCTCCTGATCCCTCGTGTGGTTGTCGCTCAAATGAGGCGTCGTCGGTTGGCATCCTATCGCTCCTAGTAGTCACGAAATCAGCATCATACAAAGAAGACATGTCACTCAAATAATCACTAGGAGAAGTATCCTCTGTAAACTGTACTTGATCGGACTTCCTTTTTAGATTGTTCGAATTGGGCTCGATCTGTGCAGGTATGGAGGCTTTGCCCTTGATGATATCCATCATCTCCTGCCGGAACTCATCCATTTCCCGCCGGAATGATGCCTGCTGGTCAGAAATCAAGCGGGCGAGGTCATCGAGTGCTGGGTTCTCAAAGGCAGGTGCCTGAGAGCCGGAAGTGTTTCCCTGCTGGAAATGAGGCTATTGCTGAGAATAATGCTGGGATGGCTGGGAGTATGTCTGGTGAGGCTGCTGGCGCTACCTCCACTGCTTCCTTGATAGGTGGGACGAGGACCATGCTGGTACTGCTAGTGGGCGTACTGGGTTGGTGCTGCTATTGGTTGTTCTGCTGTCCCTGAGCCGGAGGATGCTGCTGGGAAGAGGTCCCTCCGGTGGTCCAGCGGAATCTGGGATGATCGTGTCGAATCCCGACTGGCTGTGGGTACCGGTCATACCATATCCCATTGAATCCCATCAATGGCTCCTGCTCGAAGGATGGTGGGGGTAGAACTGCCAGTGGCTGATCAGGCTGATAGACCACCATCTGAGTGTCTTGAGATGGTGGTTGCGACGGGTAATACTGTAGCTGCTGGACCAGCTCTGCCTGAATGTGGTTGACCTAGCGGTGTGAGGCAGAGGGCTGGGTGGAGCTGATACTGCTGGGATCAGCTCGTGACCTGGGAGGCTGCTGAGTAGACATCTGTGCCTCCTGGATGCAAAGAATCTGCATCTTCAGGTCACTCATGTTCTTTGTAATCAGGTCCATCTGGGCAAGACTCTGACTCTGCTTCTTCTCGAGGATCTCGAGGCGGTCCAACTTCTCGCTAATAATTCCCATGTCGGCTGCTGTGGATTCAGCTTGGACTGCGGCTGCCGACAGAGTGTGGGGACCAGCATCGATGCGGGCAATCCTCTGAAATGTTCCTGCTCCTTGAGGGGGTTTCTGCTGCGTGTAGACTCGAGCTTGGGACATAACTGTTGAGTTCTCTACTATTCCTTCATAGATGGCCCAGACATCGTCTTCACCTTTGGAAAAATATGACCCACCACAAGAGGCATTTACAAGCCCCTGCAGCTCCAGTGTCAGCTCACAGAAGAAACTATGAACCAAGTTGGGCTTTGATATTTCGTGGTGTGGACACCGGTCAATGAGCTCTCTGAAGCGATCCCAAGCCTCATGGAATTGTTCATTTAGGATCATTATGAAATTACTAATCATGGCTCGTGCTGCGTTCGTCCGATCGAGAGGATAATACTTATTCAACTATGCGGTCCGGAGTTGTGCCCAAGATGTGACGTACCTCCCAAGGTGTTTCAGCCAGTAGGCGGCTCTGTCAGCTAAGGAGAATGGGAAGGCGATCATTTTGATAGTGTCCTCGTCCACGAATCTGTCATGGACAGTGCTACAAATCATCTCAAACTCCTGCAGATGGAGATGAGGTTCCTCAGTGGCTAGCCCATGAAACTTGGGCAATAATTGGATAGTCTGCGAGCGAAGCTCAAAATTCCCGACGATGGGAGGAAGCTGAATCCATCGGTGAGTGAGGGTTGCAGCTGGGTTGTGCAACTGCCTCATGGTCATCTGTGGCGGCCTCTCCTAGTTGGGTCTCCTCCTCCGCCTGCGGCTTCTGGTATATCTCCACCACCGCCCTCAGGTCTGTCATCTCTGCCCTCTTGCATCTGCGCCAACTCTCTCATGATATCACCCATGAAGACTCCTTGGTCTCTGATTTGTCTCTGCATGGTCTCCAAGGAGGCTAGTAATGAGTTGTTGATGGCAGCTTGATCATATAGAAATGGAGGGTGCTCCTGCTCATCTGGGTGTTCTCCTCTGTCTGCCATGGCTGGATTCTCTGAAAAGGCAAAAGAACCCATCTTAGGTGCCGTCAAATGTTCTGAGCTCTGTGTTGCACTAAACTCTGAAACTGCTGGACTGATGGAGGAAGAAGGATGGTCGAGGGGGAACAGGGTGGAGGTGAACTCAGGTTCGGAGAGTGGGTCTTGACTCCCCGAAACCATCCTAGATGAATAGGGAGGAGTGCTGGATAGCAGTGCCGTCAGAGATGGCCTAAGAGATCTCCTTCCCATCATCGTGATTATTGAGAAGAGCAAGATTGAGAAATGAAGAGGGGGGGGGCAAAATTGTGCACAATTGTGCAGTGTTTTTTATCTTGACCTAAATCAACTAGTCAATCAAACACAATACAAGGGGTTCACCAACTCAACTCGTGAAGCAGTGAAGGTTCGGCTATTATCTTTGTAGTTTTTAGATTGAATTCAGGCAATTATCTTTGAACGAGTCCTTAGAGCGCTACGCCTATAGGATAGAGAGTACTGCCAGATAAGTATCCCGTACTTGTCCTCCTCATGAGTAACCTGTAGTCTGCACTTTTTGAGGTCCTTGTAACACTTCCTAGATCCTTACTTAGCCAAAGAAATAGAGGGAGGAAGCCGATAGGCGAAACCGATACTTCGGATCTCGCTCGCAACGGAATCACCCGTGAGCGTGCAAGAACCTACTCGGACGCAAGACGATGAGACAGACACCCCCGTGAAGGCGTGGCCTAGGCTCGAACTTCGGACAAGGTCGATGCCCTACACAATAGAGAGTCATCAATGGTGACCAAGCCCTACTCGTCTACGTACGATAGAAGCGCCAATACTTCGGAAATCCAGGCGATACACAAGGCAGCCACAGACTGGGTTTTGGGCTCTAATCCTTACGAAGCCGCTCTCTCACTTGGAAGGAGACCTTCCCATGCAACCTGAATACAAATGAGGGTATTACTCACCCCAAGCAATGAGTCCAATTAGCCAATTTTATTTAGGTCAAGTTTTCTTTAACAGTCCTTTTTTTAATTTTTTGGTGTTATCACTTGCTTTGAGTCAATTCAATACAAGCGCCCAACGTTTTTGTATTTTCCTTAATTCCTATTTGTTCCAAAAACAGAGGGAGATAGTCGGAAAAGCCAATGCAAGTTGACACTAAGATGGAAATCTCACCTTAGTGCCTAAATGATGAATGCCAAGTTAGAAGACTTACAGTGCTTCCCATCTCTCTCCATGAGGGATGCAAAACAGGAATTTGTAAACCTATGCTAAATGCCGATATGCATACGGAAATCGTCCTAAGCAGGCAACTGCTAGCGTGAAGAACCAAATGCAAAACACACAAAACGAAACCTAAGAGTCCGGTCTTGGGGGCCGATCGGTGTCCACCACAATGGATCAAGCACGCGCTGTATACGACCCCTCCCGGCACAGTGGTTTCAAATTATGTGTTTCATAATTATTAAATCTAAGTCCAAACGATAAATCTATAGGTGCATGCAAAGGTTATCGGGGTTTGGCCTTAGACTACACAATCAAGCAAGCCTAAAAACTAAGGGCTCATTCCACAAAAATGTAAAGACAGGAAAATCAAAACCGGAAAATGACAGCGGTGAAAACCAATAAAAATCGCGGTGAGCCCCCAAGTGAACAAACACTTGAAAATTGGGCCCGAGTGTCCAAGTCCAAAGTACCTGTATTATTACAAATTAATAGAGTCTCTCTCTCACAAAAATAAATCACTAAATAACTATCTCTCTCTCTCAAATCTTCCTGCTCTCCCCTGCCGGCTAGGGTAGAATAGCTGACTCCACCTCCCTAGGATGCTCAGGATCCCCTAGCGATCCTCCTCGATCAGCGGTCCCTCGCAAGAAGACAAGAAAGAAATTGGTCAGATAGCTCAATAAGGTATATCAAAAATGGAGAGGTCAAATAAATCAATGTAAGCAATCACAATCACTCAAAAATAAGATCTACACGCTGTTGCTCCCCGACAACGGCGCCATTTGATAATTAAGGTCTTTCACAGGTCTAAATAGTCCACACAAGGCGGGACTACTATGTCGTTGTGGCGACCCGCAAGAAACCCTAATTAATCAATAATTAACCCACGACAATATAAATCAAGCAATGAAAATAGAAGTGGAGTTAAAAATTATTATTAACTCTACAAAAATGTGTATAGTACAAGTATGTGTAGAGTGTCGAAGTCAGGGAGCAAAGAAGATAGATCGAGCAAGAATGCACAATGTGATAAGTGATTAAGTGTCTACAAGCAGGCAATTTTTTTGTGGGTTTTAATTTTATACATTTTTTTATTTTATTTTTTTTAACTTTTTTATTATTGTATTTTGATTTTTAATTTACTGATTTTATATTTTCTTTTTGTATTTTATATTTTTATATTTTCTTTTTCAATAATAGCATATATATATACACACAAAGTAAGAAAGAGAGGAATAGAGTATTTCTAAAAATAGGTAGAAATAAGGAAAAATCAGGAAATAAAGTGTTTTTGGTCTTTTTGTATTTTTCTAATGTTTTTATGATTTTTCTAGATTTTTCCTAATTTGTTTGGTATTTTTAAAGTCAAAAATAATGAAAACAGTGAATAAAAGTTGTTGTCCGAAATTAAATTGAGGATGAAAAATATTAAACAGTACCTAAAATTCCTCCAATTATTTTTAAAATAAAGGCAATATAATAAGGAAACTACAGAAACTGAGTTTGTATTTTTAGGATTTTTCTAGATTTTTATGAAGTTTTTAGAAGTTTTCTAATTTTAAGGTTTTTGTTTTGAAAGTTTTAATGATTTTTTGACTGACACTAAAATATGACAAGATACGCAAAATATAATTTTTTTGGAATTTTTTGAAAACTTTTACTAATTTTTATGGATTTTCTAATGCAAACAGTGCTGAAAATGCATGTTTTTTATTTTTAATAATTATGAAAATATAATAAAAATGCAATGCAAAAATATGGCATGAATGAGCAAGCAAATCGGAACTTAACCTTTTTTGGTGATTTTTAGCAATTTATAGATGCATGGAATAAATACAAACAACAAAGAGAAACTACACTACTAGCAAGGGCATATATGCAAATAAGCAAACATCTAAGGGTCAAAGTGCAATTTTTATACAAAATATATAACTGATAAATCGATTTCCAGGGGCTAATACAAATAACCAAAGCCGCGAGGGTAAGAGTGCAAATTTCCCAACCCCTACGCGTGACTAGCACGCGCTTGGCAAGGACCTCAACGCAATATACAAAAATCCCAAGGGCTTACATGCAAATTACCCAAAAAACTACACATAATATCAAAGTTCCTGAATCGAAATGAAGTACATAAACTCACAGGGGGTCCTGTGCAAAATAACCAGCCCCCTCACGCGCACGGGCACATGAAGTGACGTGGATAGGACCTAAGTGCAAATATTTAAAGTTCGGGGGTCTGTAAGCAAATATTACAAAAATAATTAAACTACAGATGAAAGTTTTTGGATTAAAAGTAAATACAAAAATACGCAGGGTGAAAGTGCAAAATACCCACGCCTAAAGCCTCGTGCGCTATCCGACGACTGATATACATCCACTTGCCACGTGTTGAAGATCGGATGGTCGATGACACTTCACGGATGGACGGTGGTGATTAGATCCCTCGGCTCGATCTGACAGTGGCTGTACGGGAGGATCCAACAGTCGAAGTGCGCCTGGAGCTCGGGCTTCGATCCGACAGCGCGGAGGGGCGGAGCGAGAATAGGGGAGGAGCACCGGCAAGGCAAACTTCCCCGAGCTCCTGCTCCGACCTCCGACGTCCTTTGAGCTTCAAAAATGCCCTGGAGACTCCTGGTGGCTTCCTCTATGTGTTGGGGGATCCAGAAAGCTCCGGAAAAACCCGGAGTCTTCGCGAGAAGGTGGCGGAGCTGGAGAGCTTCCACGAGCTACGACGAAGGTCAAAACGAGCCCCTGGCTCGAGTTACGATCCAAGTACCTGCAAAAAGGTGTGAGAGGGTCCAGGGCAAAGTGCCTGGACCCCGCGGAGGTGGAGTGTCGACGTGACGTGGTGGATGAAGGGTGATGGCTGGAGGAGCACTCCGACGAGGTGATCGATTGCGTGATTGGAAGGATGAAACGAGAAATTTCTTGGGGGAAAATATTCCTACGACAAAGGCGAATGAAATGCGAAACAAATAAAGAGGAGGAAAGGGCTGCCTCGATGGCCAGAGCCAGAGGGGGTACCTCAACGCCGGTGAGATGGCGGAGGTGATTGGAGCCGCCTCAGGTGTCGCTCGACCCACCCGAAGGTCGGAGGAAGAAGTTGTCACCTTCTTCTTTTGATTGGGCATGAAAGAGGGAGCTAAACCTATGGAAGAGGGGTTCGAAATCGAATGAAAGTCGGGGGTACACTATATGGGGTTGACGAGTGGGGGAGGAAGAACGAGGCACATGGGGCGGCTCAGCGACCCAACGCCCAAGGAAAGCTAGGGGCGTGAATCAGCGAAGAACGAGGCATAAAAGTCGTGAAGAAACTTGACCGAGATGGTGCAAGGATTGACCTCGAAAAATTCGTGAAAATGAGACAAAACGCAGCTTTGACACATTGGCAGAAGGGAGGGACAACCAGTTGACCCGCCGGTCAACGTGGACTGGCGCTTGGTTGGTCCACGTGGACCAACCAGGAAAAATCCCTGGAAAATGGTTAGGAAATTCGATTAAAAATATAAAATGATTTTATTAATTTTAGGTTATAAAATGAAAAATATTTGTTATTTTCTAAGGTATTTTAATCTGATTTTTAATTATTTTTATGAGGTATTCTTTTACAAGTTACCTTTAATAGGCTATATAGGTATATACATATATATATATATTATTTTTATTTTGTGTATTTAATTTATTTATTTATTATAAATTTATAAAGTATTTTTATACACTTAAATATATTTTTATTTTATTTTTCTAAAGTGTTTTGTATATTTAATAAAATAGAAGTATAAATTGTATAGGTGTGCATACAGGTCTTATACCTATGTATTATATACAGGTATTTTTATTTTGTATTTTCTTTAGGTTTTTATTCTGATTTTAATGTGCATATTTATTATAAATAATATTTACAAAATTATAAAAATATAAAATTGTAAAAATAATGAATAAATAATAAAATGAATATTTTAATCTGTATAAGTATACAATAGGGGTCCAAAACTTAACTTTCAAACCGTAGCTCCGCCAAATGCGAAACCATCGCCATTAAATAGCTTATTTTAAACTATATACAATTAAAGTGAGTTTGATGCATTTGGAGTTTTTATTTGCGAGATACAGGTCTGGGAAGTTGGGATTCTGGAATTTTATTCAGATCATAACTTTTTATCTATGCATTATTTTTGAATGAAATCAATTTTGTATTTTTCTTTACTTAATTATCTACAACTTTCATTCGCAAAGTTTCTTTATTTGAGATATAAAAAGTGGAACAAAAAATAGGTCCCAAAATGAATAAAGAATGAAAGGTATTTTCATTCTGTTTTGGCCCTTATCTCCCCCTACTTTATTCCTTGTCGACCTATTCATCGAGATAGCTAGGTCTTGGGGTCATAAAATATTTACAATATTTTATTCTTTTTCCTTTTTTATTTATTCTATAATTTTGGCTTTAAATACAATATTTTATACACTAATTACATGCACATGCATGGATGCTAAGATGCTGGAATTAATGGTATTTACACGCATTTGCCAGGGTTTTTGCGACCAAAATGATAGAATAAAGATGATGAAATGTGGATTCATCAAGAATATACAAGGATTAAGAAGGTTTGTGACGAACCTTCTTGTGGACGCGAGGAGGTGGATAATATACATATGTGTCGCTCTCGGAATCGTCCTCAAATGGATAATAGTGAGGTGTAGGGATCGTCCAATGTGGGTCGACACACGACTGCTTGCTTAGATATGGCTTGAGAACATCCGAACTGAGCTCACTCATATAAATCACCTTATCCGGACCAGATGAGGACTACTCAGAAAATTCCTTCTCCGGTGTGTTGGAGGAAACTTTCTTAGTCGGTTTTCTAGAACCTGAATCATTGAGAGGGAGATAAGAGCATCACACCTTGAGAGGTTTGGGGGAACACCTCGAGGAATCAATTCTCGACTTCCTCTCACTAGATAGCTGACTAGAAGAGGGAGCAACCATGTTTTTATGTGGAGTCAATTTAGTCTTGGTTGTTTCCTTTGAAGGTTCGAGACGTGGTGTGTTGCTGACCATGGGTTCCTCATCAAACGAGTCACCATATAGATTGTAATATTCCTGAAGGGTCAGCACATGTCTCGGGAAGGTGCTAGGGGTCTCAGTTTGCTTGGCATTATTGGGCTCTTGTATCGGATCATCAAAATGGTCAAGGCAATCAACAAAGGCTGTATCCGACTTAATAATAGACTATGGTCGTGAGTCCTCCTTAGAAGCTGTCACGGTGGTGGTACAAGCTATTGATGAAGTGGAGGTGTGGGGAGTCTCAGAACCAACGGTCGTCCGGATAATCGGTCTCAGGTGTAGCAAAGAGGTGGGACTCATCTACCTCTCGATGGTCACGACTGTCAGCGGATGTGCGGGTCACCTTAGAGTAAAGTGTATCAAAGAATGGGTGAGGTCAGAGCGCTCCCAATGCTGAAAAGTCGATCCCCTAAGTCTCATAATCTATAGTCGCCTTAGCTGAGGCTAAGAACGGCTTCCCGAGAATAATTGGAAACTGGGTGAACTCTCCTCGATGCTCAATATCAATGACTGTGAAGTCTACTTGGAGTGGAGCACCTTGGAAAGTAACGATGACTGAAATATTTCCTCTAGACTGTTTGATGGATCGATAAGCCAGCTGAACGATCTCTCTCGACTTTCTGATTGGCCTGAGTTTGAGCTTATCAAACACAGAGGTCGGGAGGATATTTATCGGAGAGTCATCATCGATTCTTGCATGGATAAAGACAGTTTCTTTGATTTCACATTCAACCCTATGCAACCGCTTCACTCTGCGGCTCTTGGTCTTTCTCCCCATCGCCAAGGAGGTGGCCATAGATACTATGTGTCTCTCAGCCCTTGTTCTCTTAGTACCTAACCTCTTGGGCATCAATTTACTCTTTACAAATCTCTTGAGGTCGGGGAAGTAATCTATGGCCTTTATTAAGGGAAGTTTGAAAATCAATTCTTCATTGAGTGCTTCCCTTAGGGTAGGATCTAATTTTTCTAAGTCTTTTTCATTTTTAATTTTTATGGATTTTTCTAATTTTTCAATTTTGTGGTGTTTTTGGTGGATGAATGATCAGACTCTGGATTGGAGGGCAAGTGGTTAGTAGAAGAGGGAGATAGAATGGTCTTCAGCTGTACAAACGGTATGGGTTCCCTAATGCTTTCTCGGTTTTCAACATCAGATCTACTTACTTCCTTCTCCACTTTCATACTCAGGCTGGCAGATATTGAGTGCAATATGTTGGTGACCTCTCTCAACTTGACACCAAATAAATCATTTTTTTCGGTGAGTCGAGAATTGTCATCCTCCAAACTGTTCTCATGACAAATCATGGAAGAGTTCTGATCAATTGAAGGATATTACTGAGATATTAGGGTCTCATACTCAACATACCTAGACTCTAGCATGTAATCCTGGTTCGAGTATGGACCATCCGAATGGCAGATATTTGTCGGAGCCTCATATGATGGAGTCAAGGAACGGGGGACTGGTAAGTCAAGCTCATGAGTCCGCTCCTGTGAATGTATAGGTGATGAATCTCGTATTCATCACTCTAAATCTCATTTATTAAGCTCAAAACCCTCAAAATCAACAGCATTCTTGCATCTATTTTTGCATAATTAGCATTCATGCATGTTTCCATAAGAATGGCATTTTAGCACAAAAATCTGCATAAAATAAGAAGCCAAAAAATCCAAACCAAAATGACCTGTAAATAGCCTAACTTCCCAGATTTTTAACCCATTCATGCTAACTCCGAATAACTCAAAACCACTTCCACTGTGTACATATCACTAACAAGAATAAAGGAAAATTACAAAAAATTAACTAACCCAAATAAGTGGACCAAAAACCCAAACCCTAATTTCAGGATTTTCGGACTAAAAGCCACATATCTTCTCCATCCAGTGTCCGATTTAATCCTACTCACTTTTGAACTAATGTGCATTCAATTACCTTCAACACAAGACCAAGTTCAAGTGAATCGGAGCTCATATGTGAAACTTGGGTTTTGGGCCTCTTTTGTACATTGTATATTTTCGCGGTTTTTGACCCTATATTTTATGTATATATTTTCTTAATCAATAAAAATCCAAAAAAATTAGAATTAAGTATCTTTATTTATCTCTGATTTTACCGTATTTTTTCCGGATTTTTATCTGATCAAAAAAATGACATAAAAATTACAAAACCCCAAAATTAAGGTATTCTATGTACATAGGATACCCCAAAATTCACTTTGTGCAAATGATCGATTTTGGTTTTGATGTCTTCATGAAAGTTGTATATCTCATCGAGACGAGCAATTTTTGTGAAGAAAGTTTTTCGATCCGAGGTCATTTACCATTTATTTTCGATTTTACAAGATATTTATTTTCGGAATTTTCTGGTGCAGACACGTGGCAGCACCGGGTGCCGCCACGTGTCAGCCATTTTTGGCATTATTAGATATTCATTTTATTAAAAAAATAAAGAAAATAAAATAAAATTAAAACCGCACGTGCGAGGCACGTGCCTCCCAGGCACGCGCCACGCACGTGCGTCGCCTCCTCTCGCCTTGTGCCGCCACATGGCGCGACAGGCGCCATCCGATCACGCGCGATCGGATGGAGCATGTGCGTCGTCTTCCTCCGGCCCCCCCTTTCCCAAATCAGAGCTCCGCCGCCCCGCGTTTCTCGCCGCGTATCTCGCACCGCCTCCCCGCGCATCTCCATCAAATCAATCCCCGCGATCACACCCTCGTCGAATCCCTCGGCCGATCCCCCATCGCCCCCGATCTCCTTCCATCTCCGGCACCTCCCCTCTCCTATTTAAACCCATCGACCATCACCGCCAACCGCATCCGCCGATAGCCCATCAACTCCAGGCCGAGCCGGTGGTGACAGCCCGGCCTCGCCTCCCTCTTCCTCGACGAGATCCGAGTGTGCTCACTGCCCCTCGTCGCACAGCGGCCCTCCGCCGCACTTGCTGTTGCAGCTCCGCCTTGGCGTCGAGCCAACGCTCTTCTTCTCCGACAACCGCTCGCTTCCCCTTCGCCGGACACGCCCCTCCTCCGCCGCTAGTGCCTCGCTCCGCCCCTCGGTGTCGAGCCAAGGACGATATCTCCGACCACCATCAACCGCAAGCTACTCCGATCTTCGATCGCCGCCAACGCCTTCATCAACCTCCAGCTGCTGCGACCTCCGACGACCACCGAGTCCACCGTCTCCACCTCGACGCCATCCGCCGGAGCGCCTCCACAGCTGCTCCGCAGCAGCGCCTCCGCCTTCAACGCCGATCCACCGCAGCACCAGGGCCCGCACTCTGCCGCCTTCCACCGCCAACATCAACGCCCTCTTCTCTGTCTCGCCACCGCTGACGATCGACTGCGCCACCAACTTCATCAAGACCACCGCCGCCGCCTTCGTCAACGGCCGAACTTCACTCCTCCGAGGCCCTCCCGCGTGCACCGCACGTGACAGGAGGGAACGACTTCCCCAGCGAGAACCAACCCCAGGGGTCACGTGCTGCGCACGTGCCCCTTGGGCAAATTGCAAGAAGCCCCTCGGCCTTTCTCTTATTAGTTGATCAGTCCCCGCCGACCAGAGGCACGTGCAGTGCACGTGCCCTCTGGTGATTTTGCAGACATACCCCGGAGTTATTGGTAATTATACAAAATCCCCCACTGCATTTACTTATTTTATTTATATTGCATCTGTACCCCTGTGTTCTCATTTTGTTTTGAACCTTCTTTCTACATTATTTTATTATCAAAAAAATAGCATGATGTTTGTTAATTAATTCTCTACGCTTTGACATATTGTGGGTAATTTTGTGATTGATGGTTAATTAATAAATAATTGTTTCGTGAAGATTTGCGTATTTTACCCATTTTCTGCTCTGAAATTGATAGTTGATTAACCGCTGCTCTAAAAATTCTCGAAAAATCACATCTTGTAGAGTTAATTATTCTTAACATTGTGCCCAAAAAGATTTGCATTTGCATGCATATTTTGTCTGTAAAAATCATTTTGCATCTTTTAGTATTTAATTTTTAATAGGTATTAAACCCCACATTTTCGAGGTTTAGGATTTTTCTGAGATCCGTCACCTAGTGATAGATCTCAAATAATTTTGATTCTTGAAAATAAGTAGGTTTGATATTTATTAAAATTAAATATTAAAAATCATTTTGTTTGCATTTAAAAATCCAAAAAAAATTCATATTGCATCCAAAAATTCCAAAAAAAATTACAGTGCACCCATTTCATCATATTCTACATCTCGGCCAAGTTTCGTATTTTTCGGACATCATTTGAACGTAATTCACATTTTAGTCCATAAAGTAGGCCGGATTTGCATATTGCACCCTATATTGCATTGAAAATTCCAAAAAAAGACCGCCTCGAAAACCGAACACGAACTTTGATAGACTTAATTCTAGGTTGTTCCTTTACCTCCTTGTGATCGACCTTGGGACTTGCCCAAGTAAAATAAACATAAAACCACGAGATTAAAAATTGAATAACTTATTTGTGGTATTTTCTTGATCGTTTCTGATTGCCGCCTACAACGCACAACACGATAAAAACAACTTCTTAAAACAGGCATATCCGGATACGTCAGATGGCGCCGTTGCCGGGGAGGCAAACGGCTTAGATTTTTGTCTGAAAATTTTTGTTCGGTTTTCCGCATTCGGGTAGTCTGACCCCCGAATTTTTCATTGTAAATTTCGTTTTCATTTTCCTGCAATTTATTTTTTAGCCTTTATTTTTTTTATATATTCTTGAGTCACTCTCTTACAATTTTCTCTCTTATTTTTTTTGCAAGGTACCTTGTACGTGGAGCGGTTTTCAATAACCGACGCAACTTCACCGAAAACCGTAATTAATTTAAGATCGAGTCGAGTCGTGAGAGAGAGTAGAGTCTAGGTTTTTAATTTCCGCACTTTTAATTTCTGCTCATTTATAGCGGTGTCCGTTTGGACTCTCGCGTGTGTAAAAAGACCTTGAACTTTATTCTGTGGTGTGTCGTGGCCTGTTTCACTCTCTGGCGAGGGTGGGGCCCGACTTGAGTGGCGAATAGGATAGACCTGCACATACGGTTCTCAGAGTATTTATATTTTTGCTTGTGCTCGTAGGATCTTAAGCCACACTGCACTTTAATTGAGACGCACATAGATCGTTCAACTTAGCCAAACTTAATTCAATTCTTCCCGCTAATAGAACTTTCTGCTTAGGTGTGGTTTTCCATCGGCTTGCATTTCATTTAGAATAATTTTTAAATTCTGTCTAGCATCCCACATGGAGATTGCGAGGATTCGTTGTAAGTCTTCTAACTGAGCATTCATCATAAGTTTTCCGTGTGCATCGACTTTTCCCGAATTCTTCTCTCTTGTTTTATCACATAATTTTAAAAGGAAATTGGGACTGGACGGTAGATGTGTATTTTTGCTCATCTAATTTTTCAGTGATCACCTCATTAAAATTGGGACTGCTAAATATAGTCGATCTTAATAACCCATAAAATCAAGAATTTCTGCGGGAGAGCAACCCCGACCTTGGATGATTTTATTTTTCTGAGTGAGCGAGAGACGACACTTAAGGATAGAGCCCAAATCCAAAATCTCAGCTCGCTAAATTTTTGCCAAGATTGAATTATCACCAACTAAAATTGAAAAGATAATAGCCGAAAATCTTACGGCTTCATTGTGTGAGTTGGTGAACCAGGGGCTTGATTTGTGTTTGTATTGGTGTGCGTGAACCGATATCGAAGATCAATAGCCGCACATTTGATAAATTTGTTGTCCCATACAATCATCTCTCTCATCTCTTGATTTTAATCTCATCATGGAAATTTTTCCAAATTTCAGATCCAACCCATCATTTCTCTCAACTCCTTCAAAAATGACCGAACATCACTATGAAAATAAATCTGTCTCGATTTGGCCCAAAACAATTGCATCCTCTTCTTTCAATAATCCCCCAACATTTGTGGGAAACTTTCAACCGCAAATGAATTCGGCCGCCTCATTTCCAACCAGAAATGACCACCTACCATCTTGGACTGAATCACCTCATTCTCAATCTCTCGCCAATGAAACCTTTCAAGATCGAAATCCCTTTAAATCCCATGACTAGCAGAGAAACCAAACCCAGATGGAAGGACATGCACTTAATGATCATCAACGTTGGATTGACCACGACAGAACCCTCGTCAGACATGAAACCCATACAGAGGATTGGACGAACCTCCTAGACACATATAGACCCTGTATGCTGACTCCACAATATCAAGATCTGACCAATCATGATCAAAGGACCGAACTATACTCAGATCAAATACACATGCCTATACCATATGAGCAGCCTCCTTCCATAATTTTTGAGGAGAAATTTTCAAGAAATAATTGTATAATGGATATTGCAAGAAATTCTCCTCTCCGCACGTACGGAAAAATGGAAGACGAAATCATTGAACAAAATCCGAGTGCTCCCATGGTTGATCATGAACAAAATTGTGAGGATAATGTTTCGAGGATAAAAACAAGATTTGAATTGATGGAGGATAGATTTCAAAAATTTGCCGACCGAGTAATCTCATTCTACGGTGGATCGGGTGTAAAACTAAATGAGGAAATGATTGGATCCCATGATGAAAATTTTGAGGATATTCAAAAACCTAGGGATGAGTCTAATATCAACACCTCTGCTTATTATTCCCCTAGGAATGACTATGCCTCTGACCCAAACTCTGAATATCAAGGCCCCTTCTCATCTAAGGAAGACACCACATCGCCACACCACACAGAAAATACAAAAAAATTTGAAAATACAGAAAATCTCATAAAAATTGAATCTGAAGAAGATCTGAGGAATTTGGATCCTGCTTTACGGGAAGCACTGGAAAAATACTTGATTTTTGAACTTCACATTATAAAGGCCATTGAACACTTCCCTGACCTTAAGAAATTTCTAATGGACAGATTAATCATCAAAAAGTCAGGAAGGATTAGAACAAAAACTGAAAGACATATCTTGTCAATGGCCTCCTCCTTGGTGTTGAGGAGAAAAACCAAGAGCCGCATAGTGAAGCGGTTGCCCAGATTTGACTGTGAAATCAAAGACACAATTTTCACACATGCTCGTATTGATGACGATTCACCGATCAATATCCTCCCGACCTCTGTATTTCAGGAACTCAAACTCGGACCAATTCGGAAGATACGAGAGATTGTACAATTAGCCGACCGATCAATGAAAAGGCCGAGAGGAACCATTTCTGTCATCATGAAATTCCAAGGTGCTCCGCTCAAGGTAGAATTCACGATCATTGATATTGAGCATCAAGGAGAATTCACCCAATCTCCAATCATTCTCGGAAAACCATTCTTGGCATTGGCCAAGGCGAGTATCGATTGTGAGACTCGAGAAATAAATTTTACGGCATTGGAATCACTACGATCTGATAAAGTCTTTGAGGAACCACGATTTTCTGAGGTAACCCACGAAGTCCCCAACAACTGCAACCATGAAATGGTAGAAGAGCCCTACCCCGCTGCTACATCTGAGATTGTGTTTGTAAATGAGACTATTGGTTTAGAGACTCTCCCCGATATCTCAATTCCCGCAGATTTCAAAATAGACAAATCCTTCTACTACGATCCTGAGATATTTGCATGGTCGCACCCTGGAGCAACATACTCTGATTATCTTGACCAAATCCTCCCAAATCAAGAGTGCAACAACATTCAAGAAACAAAGAACGAACACGTAGCCCGAACACCGACCAAGGAGAAGAATTTTAATGGCTATTCATCCGGGTACTCAAGTGAACCAACATCTGCACGAAACAAGAAAAAGAAAGTCACCTTTGATCTTTTGGAAGAGGAATCGGTTGATAATCCCTCATCAGGTCCAGAAAAGGTAGTCTACATGAGTGAAGTCTGTTCGGCAGCTCTAAAGCCATATCTTCGCAAAGATCCAAAATTCGATTCTCGTTGGACAACTCCCGTTCCTAATTATTACTCATCCAAAGCTGATGCTCCTACCTTCCACAAGTACACTGGAATTATTTCTTATGAGCTGACTGAGACCGGAGCATCTGAATATTTATCTGAGGACAAATCGATTGATCTTAAAAAGGAACGAATCTTGAGGAAACAATTGAAGAAACAAAAAGACATGAACATCTGGAGTGTGTCCACTTTCAAATACTATTCCTCTGAGGATAACTCTGATGATGATTACTTTTCATCTGACTCAAATATTTCATCTACTATCCATCATGATATTTCTGAGGATGACACTGATAATAGTTGGGAATCATATGCCTCATCTCCGACTCATCATTACGATCTCCCACCGCAGGCTCACAAGAAGATCAGCCGTAAACCGCCTTAATCATCGGCTACCCACCCTCCCTCCCGTCCACATCGGTCTCCTTGTACTGCTTCTTCCTCTACTTAGGCCACGGCCTAAGTATAGGGGGGACCGATGCCATTTGTATATACCATTTCCCTCATCACATTCCGATCTCTCGATCACTCCATCTCCACCTTTCTTTTATACTTAGGCTGCCAGAGCCTACGTATAGAGGGAACCGCCACCCATCTGTTTATACTCTCCTCATTTACATATCCCGTCTGCTTCTTTTTGTGCTCTTCTTTTATACTTAGACTATTCACAGTCTAAGTATAGGGGGCAAACCATTGTATAATTTTACTCTCTTACGCTTAGCCCGAGCTATGTCTTCATTACGCTTCTTGTGCTCTGAGGACACAACACTCGCTAAGTATAGGGGGGTCTGTATATATACTATGTATATATTTTAGCCATACCTCGTACTTGCGCATAAGTCTATATGTATTTACGGAGTGGGTATTCTTAAAAAAAACAACAAAAAAATGTTTCTAACACTGACTGTACCCAAAATTTTTGAAATGGCTTCTTATTCATTTTTTTTGCATAAAAAAACAAACAAAACAAACAACAAAAATCCTTTGCATAAAAAATTGTTGTGTGTTTGCATTCCACACACCTACACTTCATCCAGCATTACATTCATTTGCATATGTGAAAAGTCATTGGGTTCTGAACCGAGTTATGGGCCGAAACCAAGAGTGGTCCGGACTTAACCTTAATCAACCTAATTTTCAGAGGAACTTCACCGAGAAATAGGATTTTAGAGTCTTCAGGTCTTTGACTTAATTCTTTGAGTTCCACATAACAATGCACAGAGTTTGACTCTTAGTGTCTAACCTGGTCTCTTCATTCTGGGTACAACTCTGGAATAAGGAATTAATTTGTACTCTCGCACTATGCACTTAGCTCAACTCAAACATATGTTGGAAAACTGTGTGAGTTTCTTTTCTGGTAGCGTGGAAATCTAAAGACCGGAGTACGGGTTGAAATAAAGCTTCGGAAAAGGGATGGACGGCTGGGCACAATTTTTTCTAAGACCCCAAAAAATGTACGGAAACAAAAGATGCTATATCCGTAGGGACAAAACAAGATCCAAGCAGAACCACCAAAAATTCCAAATACAAAGAAGCAACTACCAAATAAAATCTGACCAAAAAGGTCCAAGCTTCAAGAAACCTGCAGATCTTGGTGGAGACTCGGCTACACTGGCCAGCTTCACAAGGAGAGGTGAACTACACTAATCACCCTCCAGTTCTTTTCTCATTCTTCTATCTTCTCCCCCCAATTCGATTGTGAACATAGCGCGACAGACCTTAGAAGGAAATACCTGACTCCCCGAGGACGAGTTATTGGAGAGGAGGTTTGCGCGGTAGTCCGGCATTCTGGGTGGGAAGAGCTAAAATATTTCACACACAAGAGTCGGTTATTCAATGTTCATAGGGTATACTTTGGGAAGATGATTGATCTAAGATGACTTCTGAGCCGAAACTGTAGCAATGATGTGTAGAACTTGAGGGCTGTTGATTTTAAAATTCTAAGTCTCACAGAAGTTCCGACACACAAATAATCCAAAGGTTGAGTTTAGGTTCACTTTCACCTTCAGCTCATGGTCTTGGTATGGAACCCAATCTCATTTCACCTCATGGCATTTCTTTTTTATGCTCAGGGACGAGCATGGTTTAAGTATAGAGGGATGATGAATCTCGTATTCATCACTCTAAATCTCATTTATTAAGCTCAAAACCCTCAAAATCAACAGCATTCTTGCATCTATTTTTGCATAATTAGCATTCATGCATGTTTCCATAAGAATGGCATTTTAGCACAAAAATCTGCATAAAATAAGAAGCCAAAAAATCCAAACCAAAATGACCTGTAAATAGCCTAACTTCCCAGATTTTTAACCCATTCATGCTAACTCCGAATAACTCAAAACCACTTCCACTGTGTACATATCACCAACAAGAATAAAGGAAAAATACAAAAAATTAACTAACCCAAATAAGTGGACAAAAAACCCAAACCCTAATTTCAGGATTTTCGGACTAAAAGCCACATATCTTCTCCATCCAGTGTCCGATTTAATCCTACTCACTTTTGAACTAATGTGCATTCAATTACCTTCAACACAAGACCAAGTTCAAGTGAATCGGAGCTCATATGTGAAACTTGGGTTTTGGGCCTCTTTTGTACATTGTATATTTTCGCGGTTTTTAACCATATATTTTATGTATATATTTTCTTAATCAATAAAAATCCAAAAAAATTAGAATTAAGTATCTTTATTTATCTCTGATTTTACCGTAATTTTTTTGGATTTTTATCTGATCAAAAAAATGACATAAAAATTACAAAACCCCAAAATTAAGGTATTCTATGTACATAGGATACCCCAAAAATTCACTTTGTGCAAATGATCGATTTTGGTTTTGATGTCCTCATGAAAGTTGTAGATCTCATCGAGACGAGCAATTTTTGTGAAGAAAATTTTTCGATCTGAGTCATTTACCATTTATTTTCGATTTTACAAGATATTTATTTTCATAATTTTCTGGTGCTGACACGTGGCAGCACCTGGTGCCGCCACGTGTCAGCCATTTTTGGCATTATTAGATATTCGTTTTATTAAAAAAATAAATAAAATAAAATAAAATTAAAACCGCATGTGCGAGGCCCGTGCCTCCCAGGCACGCGCCACGCACGTGCGTCGCCTCCTCTCGCCTTGTGCCGCCACGTGGCGCGACAGGCGCCATCCGATCACGCGCGATCGGACGGCGCCTGTGCGTCGTCTTCCTCTGGCCCCCCCTTTCCCAAATTAGAGCTCCGCCGCCCCGCGTTTCTCGCCGCGTATCTCGCACCGCCTCCCCGCGCATCTCCATCAAATCAATCCCTGCGATCACACCCTCGTCGAATCCCTCGGCCGATCCCCCATCGCCCCCGATCTCCTTCCATCTCCGGCACCTCCCCTCTCCTATTTAAACCCATCGACCATCACCGCCAACCGCATCCGCCGATAGCCCTTCAACTCCAGGCCGAGCCGGTGGTGACAGCCCGGCCTCGCCTCCCTCTTCCTCGACGAGATCCGAGGGTGCTCACTGCCCCTCGTCGCACAGCGGCCCTCCGCCGCACTTGCTGCTGCAGCTCCGCCTTGGCGTCGAGCCAACGCTCTTCTTCTCCGACAATCGCTCGCTTCCCCTTCACCGGACACACCCCTCCTCCGCCGCTAGTGCCTCGCTCCGCCCCTCGGTGTCGAGCCAAGGACGATATCTCCGACCACCATCAACCGCAAGCTACTCCGATCTTCGATCGTCGCCAACGCCTTCATCAACCTCCAGCTACTGCGACCTCCGACGACCACCGAGTCCACCGTCTCCACCTCGACGCCATCCGCCGGAGCGCCTCCACAGCTGCTCCGCAGCAGCGCCTCCGCCTTCAGCGCCGATCCACCGCAGCACCAGGGCCCGCACTCTGCCGCCTTCCACCGCCAACATCAACGCCCTCTTCTCTGTCTCGCCACCGCTGACGATCGACTGCGCCACCAACTTCATCAAGACCACCGCCGCCGCCTTCGTCAACGGCCGAACTTCACTCCCCCGAGGCCCTCCCGCGTGCACCACACGTGACGGGAGGGAACGACTTCCCCAGCGAGAACCAACCCCAGGGGTCACGTGTTGCGCACGTGCCCCTTGGGCAAATTGCGAGAAGCCCCTCGCCCTTTCTCTTATTAGTTGATCAGTCCCCGCCGACCAGAGGCACGTGCAGTGCACGTGCCCTCTGGTGATTTTGCAGACATACCCCGGAGTTATTGGTAATTATACAAAATCCCCCACTGCATTTACTTATTTTATTTATATTGCATCTGTACCCCTGTGTTCTCATTTTGTTTTGAACCTTCTTTCTACATTATTTTATTATCAAAAAAATAGCATGACGTTTGTTAATTAATTCTCTACGCTTTGACATATTGTGGGTAATTTTGTGATTGATGGTTAATTAATAAATAATTGTTTCGTGAAGATTTGCGTATATACCCATTTTCTGCTCTGAAATTGATAGTTGATTAACCGTTGCTCTAAAAATTCTCGAAAAATCACATCTTGTAGAGTTAATTATTCTTAACATTGTGCCCAAAAAGATTTGCATTTGCATGCATATTTTGTCCTGTAAAAATCATTTTGCATCTTTTAGTATTTAATTTTTAATAGGTATTAAACCCCACATTTTCGAGGTTTAGGATTTTTCTGAGATCCGTCACCTAGTGATAGATCTGAGATAATTTTGATTCTTGAAAATAAGTAGGTTTGATATTTATTAAAATTAAATATTAAAAATCATTTTGTTTGCATTTAAAAATCCATAAAACATTCATATTGCATCCAAAAATTCCAAAAAAATTAGAGTGCACCCACTTTATCATATTCTACATCTCGGCCAAGTTTCGTATTTTTCGGACATCATTTGAACGTAATTCACATTTTAGTCCATAAAGTAGGCCGGATTTGCATATTGCACCCTATATTGCATTGAAAATTCCAAAAAAAGACCGCCTCGAAAACCGAACACGAACTTTGATAGACTTAATTCTAGGTTGTTCCTTTGCCTCCTTGTGATCGACCTTGGGACTTGCCGAAGTAAAATAAACATAAAACCACGAGATTAAAAATTGAATAACTTATTTGTGGTATTTTCTTGATCGTTTCCGATTGCCGCCTACAATGCACAACACGATAAAAACAACTTCTTAAAACAGGCATATCCGGATACGTCAATAGGCTCTCCGAATGTGTGACATAAAGGCTGGTTAATGGACGCTTGATCACTAAAGTCAATCAAGTTTGGGAAATCATGATGTACAGGCCTCTCCATTCGGGTTGTTCGATCGACCAAGTTATGCCCTAAGGTCAAGTCGGGATATGTATGTGTAAATTGTTGTATGATCCCTACTTGAGGTGAGAATGAAGTATGCAGGGGCATATAATTTTGCCAATCATCTGTCTCAGCAGTGGCTTGCTCTTCATTCGATTCTTTAAATCCTGCAAGCTCTCGAGAGTAAGGACAGTTAGCCAAAGGTGGAAGTGGATTCGGAGTGTTAGAATATGGAGTAGGTGAGAAATGCGAAGAAGTGGAGAAATCAGTCGAAGTTCTGACTTCATAATCGGGTTGAGGTGGAATCGACCACGGGTAAGGTTCTCCTGTGGGTGGCGGAGGATATATGAAAGAAGGAGAAAGCGAAGATGAACGATATATGGTCGAGGATGGATGACTAGAGGTCACAGGGTATGGAGACCAATATCCCGACATCTTGAAGAGGAAATGATGAATGTAAGTAGGTTGAGGTAGAAAATGTGCAATTACACAGGATAACACACATGGACAGATACAAGGACAAACACAAGAGCAAACCCTAAGTTCACACTCAACACGGTGAAGGACTCGAAACCGAGTCCGATTAATCTTGTTGATTTTAAGTGTGATTTTCAAGAAAATAGCAAAGGTTACGTGGCCTATAGGGGAGTCGGCTAAAAGCCCGGATGCGTCTCCCCTGTTTAACCTATCGCCTTAGATACCAACACCCTTCCTTTCTTCGCTCCTATCCCAAGTTGATGGATTCAAAGACCTGCCCCAATCTACCTGCAAGTAGGCAGAGGCTGACAAGGCCGGAACTTCACCTCGGGGGGTTACTAGCAACTTGTCGCGAAGTACTGCTGGTTCACCCCTAACTACCTGCGAAGAGGAGGAGGTTACTTGGTACAAGTCAGTGAACCTAAAAAATTCAACTCATGATATTTGCTATGATCAGTCGGTACGTGATATGGAAGGCGAGGATTTGGGCTCTTCCTTAAGGTGTACACACACACTCAAGTACCCTCACTCAACCTGAAAAGCAGGTCGGGGTTAATCTCCCGCAAGCAAGATTTTCCGATTTTATTGATTTTTTTGGTCAATAATGTTTAGCAGTCCTGGTTTTAAGTTAAGTTATCACTGATTAAGTCCAACCACACAGCACGCCTATCGTCCAGTCCCAATTTCCTTTTTACCTAAGTTTTGAAAAACCAAGAGAAAGGAGTCGAGAAAAGCCGATGCACGATAAATCAATGATGCTATGCTGAGTTAAGAAGACTTACAGTGGTCCCTTCGCTTTTATGCAGGATGCAGAACAGAATCGAAAGCTTTTTTACACTATATGCAAATGCATATGATAAAATCCGCTCCTAGACAGGCAGTTCTATTAGCGAGTGAAGCACCAATTTAATTTGACTAGATCTACGGTCTAAGTGCGTTTTTTATGTGTAATGGGTGGTCCTAAGGAACTACGAGCACAAACAAATTCTAGAGTGGCTCGAGGAGCCGCTAGTGCAAGCCTAATCTACAAAGCAATCCACACAGCAGACGGGGACACGTTTCCACTATCATTACACATGCAAGAACCCAAACGGGAACCATTGGATAGAATGCAAAAATAATGAATAACAAAAAGTGTACAAGTCCTTACAATCTCTCAAAAAGTTCGAGATGCAATTCGACTCCTCGTGTTCCTCGCACAAAAAATTGAGGTCAGATAAAGGACGACAAAAATACACAAAATGAAATGACAGAAAAATATTAACAAGAAAACCGGGGATCAGACTACCCGGGGATGAAAAATCAAACACTAAAAATTCTCTAGAAATTAACCTAAGCCGTGCCCCCCCGGCAATGGCACCATTTGAAAAGCCTGTATCTACTCTTGTTAATTCAGTCAAATTAATGATTAGAATTAATCTCGTGTCGTTCGTTGTAGTCAGGTAAATACGGACTGATCAAAAACCACTTTTAATTAATGTAGAGTTAATCACGAGCGGCAAATTTGTTTTACTTGGGCAAGCCCAAGGTCGAACTCAGGGAGGCAGTTGTCTCCTTAGGTAAATTTTAAGTTAATTTAGATGTTGGATTGTCAGAAGATTCTTTTTGATTATTTTAGCAATTTTATGCAGCACAGAAAAGACTATGCAATTTTCAGGCCAGTTTACAAGTTATATCATAAATGTAGTCAAATTAAGTCCAGGAATTATGAAACTTGGCCAGAAGGTGAAATGCAATGAAATTAAGCTAATTAATTTTTTGGATTTTTCTAACACTTTATGAATTTACTGTAAATTAAATATGAATGCAAGGTGATTTCTACAAAATCAATTTTAATAAATATCAAAACACATTATTTCCATATATAAAAATTATCCTGGGTAGATCTAAGTATGAATAATACAGGAAAATTGATAAACCTAAAATTTTATGTGAATTGAACCTATTAAAAATCAATTAAGGAAATCTCTAATTAATTTATTCAGGCCTCGTAATGCATGCAAATGCAAAGATTTTTGGGTACAATGTAAAATAAATTATCCTAAGTCTAATGTGAATTTTCGATGATTTTTGGAGCCACAAGAAATTTAATACGAATTAAAAGGAACACAATGGGTAAAATATGCAAAATTTTACCAATGTAATAATAATAAATTCCAAATGCGTCACAAAAATGAGACACATGTCACATAAGATAAAGTACAAGATAAGCAACACAATGCAATTTTTAGAACTTAAAAATAATGCACAAATGGACACCTAAACATGTGTGCAAAGATAGGGACCAAATTGCAAATACATAAAATCAAATTGCTAGAAATTAAACATGCTGACAGGGACTTAAATGCAATTACTTAGAATGCTGGGGGCATGTGTACAAAATGCCCACCGAAACACGTGCACCTCGTGATGCTCCTAGCATGGACTGATTCGTAAATTGCAAAACTTCCAGTGGCCTCAGTGTAATTTGCCTAGTCGCACGTGAAACACGTGAGGTGCTAGGCTTGGTAGGTGTCGAAGGCTCGGATGTCGGTTCGAGTGCGCAGCAGGCTCGGACGTGGCTCGGGATATCTTCAGAAGCTCCGATCCTAAAGGTCAGGGAGGCTCGGAGCAGGCGACGTGGCATACTATGGACCGCTCGATCGATGAGATCGACGGCTACTGCAGCTGATACATGGCTCATCTTGGTACGCTAGATCCAGTGGAGATCCAACGGAGGAAGATGGCAGGCAACGTGGCGTGATGCGGCCCGTTGGATCGAGATAGATCCAACGGTATCTATCTGGTAGTGAAGCGACGTGGACGAACAAGGTTTGTTAGATCCTCCTGATCTAACGGTAGTTGGCTTGCAGCGATGTGGTGCGATCATAACCATCCGATCGTGAGGATTGGATGGTTGTTGTACTTTGTGCTCCTCCGATACGCAGCCTCCTACGGCGGATGTGGCTGGGCTCCGGCGAAGTGATCGTAGCTTTGCCGCCTTCCTTCATGCTCGGTAAAGGGTGTTGGAGGCTTTTGTGCAGCTCGTAAGGGTCGTGGAGGCGTAGCGGAACGTACGAGGGTCTTAGTTGAGGCTGGGGTGGCCTGAAAGCTAACGATGATGAAGCTCAAATGAGCTCCGATGAAGCTTCTGATCAATGAAGGAGAATGTACCTGCAGGGGTTAGTTTGATAGCCGAGGCGTGCTGGGTGTTCGCGTGGTGAAGGCAAGTGCAACGAGAGGCCTAGTGCGAGGTGAATGTATCTCGGTGGTGTTCCTCCGCTGTGATCGGCGGAGAAGCATTCGGAGGTGCTCGATGAGAAGTGGAGGAAGAACGGAGATGTACACGAAGATGCCAGCTCCGAGGCGGAGCTTGGACGATGATCAGTGGAAAGGTGAAGTCAGGCGATGTATCCTAATAAATTGCAAGAAAGTCGAGAGGGAAGAAAATACAGATCAGAGGAGGAGATGGAAGGTGCTACCTGGGAATGGAGGCTCGAGGTGGAGTCTTCGGTCGTCGCTTGAGGGCCGGTAGAAGCCCGAGCTCTAGCAGCTCGATGGAAGGGCTGCTTGCACGGTGAAGCTCACCGTGGATCTCGCCGGAGAGGATCTTTGTCTTCGCTCGGATTTAGGCTTACTCATTATCACTGATATGAGGAGTCGAGCTCAAGGAACTCTTGTGCAAGGGCGGATGGGGTCGACGATGGCCAGAGGCGGAGCATTTATAGGTTGGAGGTGAGGGTGTAGGTGACGGGATGGCGAAATTGGTGGAGGTCATGGAGCGACGTGGGTGAAGTTCATGGCGATTGAGGAGGTCAACGAGGATGAGGGTAGAGTGGGCTACGAAATGGAGATGACAGGAGGCGGAGAGGGTGGCCGGAGTGGTTCCAAAAATAGAAAAGGGGGCGGTGCGTGCGTGAGGTGGGCGACGCGGGTGCGGGACCTGTGGGAGGTAGAAGACGATGTCTCTGCCGTTGGATCTCGCAATCCAACGACTGAGAATTAGGCGCTACGGGGTGGCTAGGATTAGATCAAGGGCTATGCGATCGAAGGGTGATGGTATCTCCACATGTCGTGCTGAGTGTGCGACGCTAGCGTGCGGTTGTGATGAAATAAGGTGCGTGATGGGACGGTAGGGGGAGTGGGGGAAAAAGCGGCTGAGATGGAGAAGATCGGGCGGAGGAGGAAGTGACGTGTTGTGGGCTAAGGAAGAGGCACTATTAGACGATCAAGATGGAGTCCATGCTTTGATCGGATGGCAAAGATCACAGCGGGATTGGACGACAGCAATGAGGAGAGAAGGAAGGCCATCAGACGGTGAAGGGCGAATGACGCGTGGTGCAATGTGAGAGGGCCGTGTGGCGCAATCAAAGGGCGCCACGTGGCCTGATCTAGATGGTCGAAAGAGAATGTAAAATTAGAGAGAGAAGGAGGCCGAATTTAGAAAAACTCAAAACATGAAAGTTGTAGATCTCGATGAGATATACAAGTTTCATGTTGACCAAAAACGGAGATGAGGTCAAATATGGTACAAAAATACAAGGGTACAAATATATATACATATAATATACAAAGGGGCCCCAAAACCCAAGTTTTGCATACGAGCTCCGATTTAAATGAAATTGATCTCATTTTGAAGGTCTCTGAATGTGTATTAATCTGAAAGTAAGTAGACCTAGATCTGAGGTTGTATGAGGTAGATATTTGCATTCTAAGGTCTGAGGTCTCCAATAAGGTTTGGGGTTTTATTGGGTATTTTTGCAAGTTAGGAATTTTCGGCCTTTTCCTTATATTATTAGTTAGTAATATACACAATACAGGGTTGGTTTTACTGACTTTGGAGGGGGTATAAAATACAAATAAATAGGTGAATAATGGTGAATATTTACAAGTGAGTTAGGCTTCTTATTTAATGCAAATATGGATGCTAAAATATGTGTATTATGTGTGCATGTATGTATGCTAATTATGCAAGATAAAGGGAAATATGTTGCTAAATACTCGGGAATAAGACTATTTTCAACTTTAAGAGTGATGAATCACAGATTCATCAAGGTGCAAGTGTCCAAGTTAGGTCATTATCAACAAGAGTCGTGAGTGTGCTCCGAAATACTCTACTTAGGCAGTCAAGAACCCGTTGAACCAAGTCTCGTGATCCTCGAAGAATTAAGTCAACTAGACCTGAAGTACCTCAATTCCAGCTCCTATACGGTTCCTGTTAATTAGGTAGATTTAAGGTCCAATCAAGATCCAATTTTCGGATCTTACTTAGACTTGTTCAACTATCAGACTCAATCCAAAAATGCAAATGCTATGCAGAAAATATTTTTGTGATGCAATTTTCAAAGACTTTTGAACTTTTTATGGATTTTTGAAAAGATGATGCATATGCATTTTTAGGTTTTTCAAAAAGATTTTTCAAATGTTTTTTGTATTTTTTATTTTGCAAATGTTTTTGGGATTTTTGAAAACAAAAAGTTTTGGCTAAAACTAGGTACAAATATTTACACAGGGATGCATCTTACATTTACAAGAAGTAGATTTTAAGAATTTATAAAGGGTAAGTGATCAATTTTATAGGTATATATAATGAATTTAAGTGTGATGTATATATTCCTCAAACTTATTTGAAAAGGTTTTTCAAACAAAATTTGAAAGCTATAGTCCAAAATAATTTTTACAAACACTTTTTACAACATGTACGCAAATTTGAAAATCATTTTTCAAAGGTTTTCCAAATAGTATATATAGATTTTTCAAATACTTTTGCAACCACTTTTCAAACCATTTTGCAAATGGCTTTTCAAACATTTATTACACACAAATAAAATAATTTTCAAACAAAATATTTTGCAGAGGTTAAAAACATGTAACAAAATGTTTTTCAATAGTTTTCAAACGATTTTTCAAAAAGATTTTCAAATTATATTTCAAACATTTTGCAAAAAACATTTTCACCCGATTTATTAATCAGTGAATAAAAAAAGAATTTGAGGAATAATCACATCTTTTTATTAAGTTTTTTAATGATTTTTAATAGTATAAGTAGCCATAATTATTAATAAAAATACGAAAGTACGAGTTATGGCTAAAGTATATACGGAGTATATACGACCCTCCTATACTCAGCTTGAGCTATGTCCTCATAGATCAGAGAAAAAAGAGAAGACATAACTCGTACTGAGTATCGGAAAGTCTAAAGAATAAACGAATGGAGAAATGAACGAATGAATGAGAAGATGACCGTCCCCCCTATACTTAGGATCAAATAATCCTAAGTATAAAAGTATGTACACAAAGCAAGGAGATTCAAGGATGGGAATAAACAGATCGTACTCAGACTGTCCCCCCCTATACTTAGTGTAAGATATCCCTAAGTATATACAAAAAGAGGAGACAATGGAGAGGATCAAAGAATAGAAGACATCGAGGTGCACCCCCCCCCTATACTTAGGACAAAGTATGTCCTAAGTATAGAATACTGACAAAAAGGGGCGACACCTTTTCGGTAGATAAAGAAGATAGAAAAGGAAAAGAAGAAAAGAAGAAAAGAAGAAAAATGACCAGAAGATGGTAGAAGATAGAAAGAATGTACACATCACTCCCCCTATACTTAGGGTAAAAGAAGCCCTAAGTATAAGCAACAACATGAGTAATGAAACGAAACACGAATGAACACTCGGCTCATCCACCCCCCTATACTTAGGAAAAAGTACGTCCTAAGCAAGGTACACACGAGAATGGGTGAATGAGAAAAACAGGAGAGGGACAGAGATGAAAGTGAATATACAACAGAAATGGATGTACAAAGGGTCAAGAAGGTTGAAAGCGAACCTTCTTGCGAGACCACTGAGGAATGGATCTAGTGTGGTGACATCGGGGTCCTCAGATGACACTAACTGATCAGGGTCGACAGGGTGTAGGTCCTCAGTAGTCCTAGGGTGAAGAGGCACAGACAACTGAGTGGAAGAAGTACGACTAGGCCCGACCTTAGGAGTCTCACTGATATCGAAGTGGAATGGGACGAACTTATCATCATCGGAAGAAGTGTAGTCAGTGTCGTCATGCGAGGTCTCATACATGTCAAAACCAAAAAGGAATGAACTCATCAGTGGAAGTAGTCGAACTCTGTTTGTCCTCTACAATCTCAACCGGATCATCTTTCTCATCAAAAGGCTCAAATTCTCGAATAAAACCAACACGATCAAATTAGACGAATAGGAACAGACTCATCGGTGAAAGTAGTCAAATCATGTCCATCCTGTCTAGTCTCTGAATCTACCCTCCGCTCAATGGTATCAATAGTGTAAATCCTGTGGATATCATCAACACAATGCCAAGTCCCAGAAGAATGAACTCTGAGGTCCATGCTTTCCAAGTCTTCCTCCTTGGGGAGGAATTCTTGGGTCTCAGTGGAATCCAATAAGCAGCAACATTCTATGATAGTCTCATCAAGGTCATGGTCTTCAGGGTCGGCCAAGATAGGTGAAGGTGCATCAGATGCAGGTCTCTGGTCAACTATAGGTGTGGTGATCAACACTTCGCTCTCGTCAATAGGACGAAAGCGAATCTCTCCCGATCCATAGTCAATAACGACCCTCGCAAAGGCGAGGAATGGTCGTCCTAGGATGATTGGAGAGTGCTCCCCAGTGGAGGTCTCCATCGGCAATACGATAAAATCGACATTATACCTCATGCCCTGAATACAAATGACGACGTTTTCAAGGATACCCTTCGGCCTCTTAATAGATCCATCAGCAAACTGAACTATCATCTTGGTCTTCTTGAGAGGCCCTAAGTGAAGAGACTATACCAACGAGAAGGGTAATATGCTAATCGAAGCACCGCCGTCGAGGAGAGTTTGATCACAGGTAAAGTTAGAGATGGTGCAACTAATGAAAGGTGTGGCAGTGTTCCTCTTCCTAGGAATGGGACGATGTGTGATGGCGTGGGCAGTGGCCATAGTCAATATATGACGCTCAGATCTGCTCCTCTGCTTTCTCTCCTTATGAAGAGGAGCAGATAAATCAATCATGGCTTGTTGAAGTGGGGCACGAATGATCTCATGAATGGTGGCCACCACTTCGGGTTCAGTTAGTATTTTTTAACTTCTGGACCTCCTCCATAGAAGAGAGGAAGTCGGAATCATCATATACACGAGGCATGCCAAGAGCAGTTTGTACAGTGGCATCCTCAGGGTCAAAGGTGGGACTGGAAGTGAAAGGTTGTGTAGGCAAATGATCTGGCAAAGGCTCCCTCTCCTCACATTCTGAATCAACCAAAGTTCTCCTGAACTCTTTCTAGATTTTTAAATTTTTTCATTTTTTGTATTTTGGATGACTGCAATCTCTCATGATAATCCTCAAATGAATCCTCATCCTCAAAGAATGGAGCTACAGTTTAGATCTTATTCATTCTAAATATATCATTCATCCTTGAGTTCATATGCTCCATTATCTGATTAAGGTCTCAAGAGTGGAAATCATGAAAGGTGACTCCAAAATCTCAAGATCTGGTGAGTCGAGCGTGGGTGGTGAGTGTGGACAAAAATCACATTCCAGATCTGGATACTCAAGGAAGAGCGGGTTGTCGAAATGTGAGGTTGATGGTGGTGGAAATGATTGGTGAAGATCAAAGTCCGAATCATGAAATAGTGGATTGGTCGGATATGTACAAAATCAGGAGCAAAGTCCTCCTAGAAAAAGACAGGTGGATTGGCTGGAGTGAACGAGGGATCTGCAAAGTCCGGACAAAATATGCTCCATTCAGCCATCTCGAAACAAGAGGAAAATGATTGGGAGAACACGATGGTCAAGTCAAGAGAAATGAGAAGGAGGCGCAAGTGTGCAGAAACGATCTAGGATGCACACAAACAATCACAAACAAAACCACACAATACAAACCCTCAATACACCTACTCAACTCGGTAGAGACAGTAAAAATACGATCTTTTTATCTTGTATGTTTTAGAGTTAGGTGAGAAGTCAAAAAGTGGTGCAAACACTTAGGGGGTAGAAATGGGATTTTGGCATTAGTCCTTAGTATGTATGCGAACAAGTAAAAGCGAAGACAATGAAGGGATTACTCACCCCAATGCAAGATTTTTCTTTTTGGTCTTTTTTAGGGTAAAGTAATGTTAACAGTCCTAATTTTATTAGTTATCTTTTTTTTATTTTTAGTGAGAAATGCACATGCCTAACGAGGAGTCAATTTTACTTATCACCTAGGTTGGAAATATCAGAGGTAGAGAGGCGAAAAAGCAATGCAAGAGGCAAAAACGATGATGAATGCTAAAGATATGCTCACCTTGCCTCCAACACTCTACATGCAAAGATGCTCAGCAGAATTGAAACCTATCTATATGCAAATGCAAGCTGATGAAATCGCCCTAAGTTTCAGAAATTGCTATTAGCGTGAAGAACCGATGCTAATGACTTAGAATGGAACCGAAGTGTCCGAACTTGGAGTCTCCTCGATGCCCACCATAATGGGTCCTGCAAGCGTTGTATGGAGAATTCTCACGGCATGGTGGTTCCAAGACTAAGTGAGAAGCAATTTAAAATTTGACTAAGTACAAACGTTGACTATAGGCACATGCAAATATATTAAGTGTTTGGCCTTAATCTATCGCAAGAAATCCTAAAACTAAGGGCTCAATCACACAAAATAAGGAAAACAAAATCAGAAAACAAAGGAAAAAAGGTGATAAAAAATCACGACAAAACCGACGAAGCCCCCAAGGAACAATCCCTCGGGCACTGGACCTCCTAAAGTGTGGTGTAGCAGAGTCCTGTTTATTACAATAAATGGGTCCCTCTCTCACTTCAAATTACAACAATAAATGAATACACAAAACATGCTAAAAAGGTGTCTGTCTTCTCAAGTCCTCCTAGCCTCCTTTGATGCTAGGTCAGAAGCTCTCACCACCTTTACGTGGGTGCACATGCACGTAGAGTGGAGTGCCTCCCTCGATCCGTTGTTCCTCGCACAAAGTCAACAAGAGAGGGTGATTACACAAGTCAAACAATTATATAAAATAAATGAGCAAAAAAATGATGGAGCAAAAATATAGATAAAAATCACAATCAATCAATGAATCCCAATCTAAACGCTATTGCTCCCCCGCAACGGGCCATTTGTTGACTGGATTTTGCGGGTCTAAAATACGTCTCTCACAAGGTGGAGACACAATCGCTGTGGCGACCCGGAAGAAATCCCGATTCAAACAAAATTAACCCAAAACAAAGATCACACAATGAAAAGCAATATGTGGAGTTAAAATTTATTATAACTCTACAAAAGAAGTGTATAGTGCAAGTAGTGTAGAGTGTCGAACACAGGAAGCAAGCAGGTAGATCGGGGAAATAATACTCAAAAATGACTTTGATCAAGTGTCTATATGTGCAATTTTTTGTGGGTTTTTAATTTTATGTTTTTTTGTTTATATTTTTATTTCATATTTTTATATTATGGTTATTTAATTTTCTGATTTTGTATTTTTTTATATTTTTTTATTTTCTTTTTCTTTTAATAAGGATATAAAACTATATAGGATATATATACAAGAGAGACGAGAGAGAGATAAAAATAGGTAAAAATATTCAAAATACAGGAAATAAAATGTTCTTATGCTTTTTATATTTTTCTAATATTTTTATGATTTTTCTGTTTTTTTTCTATTTTTTGTAATTTTTAAAGCTCAAAATACTCAAAACGGGGAATAAAATAAAGCCTAAGATTAAAATGGAGATGAAAAATATCAAACAGAGTCCAAAATTCTCCAAATTAGTTTTAAAATATAGATAATAATATAAATAAAATTCAGAAATAAAATTTTTATTTTTGTGTTTTTATAAGTTTTATAATTTTATAAAGATGTTTAGAGTTTTTCTATTTTTTATTTTTCTTTTCTATTTTTAGTGGTTTTTGGTCTGAAGGTTAGACACATAAAAATACATAAGATATATTTTTTGGGAGTTTTTCAAAAAGGTTTTGTAATTTTTATGTATTTTCTAATGGAAACAGGGCTGAAAATGCATATTTTTGGTTTTTTATAAATATTAAAATGACGCAAAAATGCAAACTAAAAATGTGACGTGAATGTGCAATGCATTAGGAACTTAAATATATTTTGGGGGAATTTGTAGGATTTTATAGTTGCATTAAATAAATACTAGAAGCAAAAATAAAATACACTCTGACAGGTGTATTTTTGTAAATTTGCAAAAGTCTGAGAGACACTGTGCGATTTTCCCAGAAACTTATAACGTATACAAAAAGTTACTGGACTGAATTCAAATACATAAAGTCGTGATGGCTATTCTACAAATATTACAAAATCGCGTGTATCAACACGTGCACCCCTCGCAAGGACCTAAATGTAATATAACAAAATTCCAGGGGCTAACTTGCAAAATATCCCAATATATATAGTATATATACCTACATTACAAAATTACAGGACTAATCCTAAATATTCAGAACCCGGAGGTTTCTGCCGTAAAATCGCCACCTCACGTAATGCGTCACGTGATGTGATGTGATGTGGCATGGACCTAAAAGTGAATATAGAAAGTACAGGAGTTTTGTTGTAAATTTTGCAAAATAAAAATAATTGTAAATTAAAGATTATGTTCTAAATATTAAATACAAAAACAGGTGGGGTGGAAAGTACAAAATACCCAATTCTGGGCAGATTGGATGGCGACAGATGTTTAACTTGACATGTGTCCCTGATCTGGTGCTCTGATACCGATTCGTGAATGAACGGCTGGGATTAGATCCCAGCCATTGATATGACAGCGGCGAGGCGAACAATTGGACAGATGTTGTACACCTGGGTAGCGGCCTTTGATCTAACGGTGGAAAGGCAATGACGAAGAACAGGGAAGAACCACCGATGAGGCAACCTTCCCCAACTTCGAACTCAGCCTCCAACGCTCCTTCAAGCTTCAAAATTGGTCGAGGCTGATCCAGATGTGGTCCCCTTCGTGTTGGCTGCTCCAAAAAGCTTTGGCGTTGGCCGGAGGATGCGTGCGGAGGCGGTGGAGCTGGCGAGCTCCAAGAACCTCGACTGCGTACCAAAATGAGCCCCAGGTGCGCGATACAGTCCCTTGACCTGCAAAACAAAGTGAGGGGGTCGAGGGTAAAATGTCTCGACCTTGCGACGGTGTGATAAGAGTGTAGGAGTGATTAACCGCGAGATACGAGGGTCTAAATGTCTCACACAAGGCGGAGACAAAGTCGCTGCAACGACCCTCGGTAAATCCCGATTAAATCAGCAATTAACCCGCGACAATTAAATCAAGAAATGAAAGTAAAGGTGGAGTTAATTTTTATTATAACTCTACAAAATATGTGTATAGGTGCAAGTAGTGTAGAGGTCGAACACAGGGAGCAAACAAGTAGAATAAGGCAAAAATGCTCAAAATGTCAAAGTGATCAAATGCTTACAAGTGCTATATTTTTGTGGGTTTTTAATTTTATATTTTTTAATTTAATTTTTGATTTTATATTTTTATATTTTGATTTTTAATTTACTGATTTTGTATTTTCTTCTTATATTTTGTATTTTATATTTCTTTTTCTTTTAATAAAGATATAATGTATATAGGATATATATATACACTAGAGATAAGAGAGAGGTAAGAAGAGGGGAAAATACTTTAAAATATAGCAAGTAAAATGTTTTTGTACTTTTTTATATTTTTCTTATGTTTTTGTGATTTTTCAATATTTTTTTAATTTTTTGGTATTTTTAAAGGTAAAAATACTAGAAAACAATGGACTAAGTTGCTGACCGAAATTAAAATGAGGATGAAAAAATATCAAGCAGAATCAAAACTTCTTCAAATTAATTTTACAATAAAGCTACAAAATAAAGAAAATTCAGAAACTGAAATTGTATTTTTAGGATTTTTGTAGAATTTTTAAGATTTTTATGAAGACTTTGAGAATTTTGCTATTTTAGGGGTTTCCTTTTGTAATTTTTAGGGATTTTTGGTCAGAAAATAAAATAAGTTAAAACTCATGAAATATAATTTTTGGAATTTTTCGAAGACTTTTTATAATTTTTATGAATTTTTCAATGCAAAGAGGGATGAAAATGCATGTTTTTGATTTTTAATAAATATGTAAATGCAATAAAAATGTAAACTAAAAATATGCCGTTAAACTACAATGCAACAAGAGCTTATGTTATTTTTTGGTAATTTTTCGAGTTAAAATGATGCATGAAATAAATATAAACATCCAAGCAAAAATACAATATTAGCAAGGGCATAAATGTAAATACACAGAAGCTTAAGGGCCTACTTGCAAATTTTCCAAAAAAATATAAAGTTAAACGCAATTTTTTGGACTAAATATAAATACCCAAACCCGGAGGGGGTCTCTGCAAAATTTCCAAACTCGCGCACACTAAGCACGTGACCTGGCAGGGGTATTGTGTAATATTACAAGTTCCAGGGGCTCAGATGCAATTTTTCCAAAATATTACAACGTAAATCAAAAGTTCATGGACTGGAATGAAATAAACAAACCCCAGGGGGTCCTTGCAAAATGCCCACCACCCCACGTGCACGGGTCATGTGAGGTGACGTGGACTGGACCTAGATGCAAATAATGAAAGTACGGGGGTGAAGAATCCACATTTCATCGTCTTTATTCTATCATTTTGGCATCAAAAACCCTAGCAAATGCGTGTAAATAACGCTAATTTATGCATCTTAGCATCCATGCATGTGCCTGTAAATATTGTATAAAATATTGTATTTAAAGCCAAAATTATAGAATAAATAAAAGAAAAGAAAAAGAATAAAATATTGTAAATATTTTATGACCCGAAACCCCGAGACCTGGGCATCTTGATGAATAGGTCGACAAGAAATAAAGTAGGGGGAGATAAGGGTCAAAATACAATAAAAAACGCTTTTATTTAATTCATTCTTTATTCATTTTGTGATCTATTTTTGGTGCCACTTTTTTTACTTCAAATAAAGAAACTTTGTACATGAAAGTTGTAGATAATTAAATAAATGAAAATACAAAATTGATTTCACTCAAAAATAATGTACAGATAGAAAGTTATAATCTGAATAATATTCCAGAATCCCAACTTCCCAGACCCGTATCTCTCAAATAAAAACTCAAAATGTACCAAACTCACTTTAATTGTATATAGTTTAAAATAAGCTATTTAATGGCAGTGATTTCGTATTTTTCAGAGTTACGGTTTGAAAGTTGAGTTTTGGACCCCATTGTATACTTGTACATATTAAAATATTCATTTTATTATTTATTCATTATCTTTATAATTTTATATTTTTATAATTTTGTAAATATTATTTATAATATATATGTACATTAAAACAAGAATAAAAACCCAAATAAAATACAAAATAAAATACCTGTATATACTACACCTAGGTATATTACCTATATACATACCTATATAATTACTTTTTCTATTTTGTTAAGTGTACAAAATACATCAAAAAAATAAAATAAAAATATATTTAAGTGTATAAAAATATTATATAAATTTATAAAATAATAAACAAAAAAAAACAAATTAAATATACACAATAAAAATAAAACAATAAAATATATAGAAGAATATACCTATATAGACTATATATAGTAACTTGTATTTTTACACCTCCTAAAAAATAAAAACCATAATAAAATAATTCATAAAATTATAAATATTTTTTATTTAATAACCAAATAATAATAAAATCATTTATTATTTTAAAACGATTTTTTAAATGATTTTCCAGGCTTTTTCCTGGTTGGTCCACGTCGACCAACCAGGAGGGCTGAAGAGATGACCTCGGGTCAACTCTCTGACCCAACGCCTGTAGATGTGTCAGAGTCATTTTTTTGGTCGTTTTCACGATTTTTCGAGGTCGAGTCTTTCACCCATTTGTGTCGATACCTTCTGCAACTTTGTTCCTCGATCATCGGGCATACACGCCCAGGGTTCTCCTCGTTCATCGCGTCGCTGAATCGATGGCTACGCCTTGATCTTCGCGTCCACTCGATCACCCATTCAAGATACCCCCTTGACCTCCTTTGAATCTTTGAACCGCATTAGGCCTAGCCTTGAGCTCCAGGTTGTTGCTAACGGGTCTCCGGTGACAGGGGATCAACCTTAGCACCTCGTCGAGGGACGGCAGTGGCCTGAAGCGCGCTCCACCCATCTCCGACCAAGCGTGGCCGTGAGGTACATCTCAGGTGTTCAAACCTTCGAGGTTCACGTTTTTAACATTTTTTCTTGCATTATCTTGCTCGCAGTAGCTTTAGGACCTTATCCCTACTCCCAGATCCCCCTTTCATCCATTAAATCACCATCAGCCACGCCCTCACCGCAGCAAGCTCCGGCGAGTCTCCACCTCGTGCCCCCTACGCCATTTCCACCTCCAGGAGCTCTTCCGAGCTCCGTATTTTTGCTCTAATCACTCCCCTGCATGAAATGCCTAGAGAATCTTTTTTTGCAGGTGATTCTGACCTCAAGAGGGAGCTCCATGGGTCGCACGTCGTCGGACACCCTTCGGCGGTGTTAGGCCATTTTTGAGGACTCCCCTAGTCGTGAAATAATGCCAGGAGCAGAGAGGGACTATCGACAGGCTTAAAGGAGGCCGGAGGATCCAGCACCACCAGATCTAAACTCCCCTTGGGCGAGTTTATCTCTAGTTCCTCCAACCCTATCGAGGGCTGTTAGATCGAAGGACCAACCCAGACAGAGCAGCTGTCGTTGGATTCGTTGTGCTACCCACCGTCCGATCTTCAACAGTGATCTAATCGGAGCCGTCCGTGGCGAAGCGGTATCGGGCGACGACGCATCGACATGTAGCAAGTGAAATCACAGGCGCCGTCGGATCGCGCCGCTGAGGTTGGGGATTTTGCAAGTATACCCCGCCCCCTTTTGTAATTTATTTAAGAATACTTAAACTTTCATCTGCATTTTATATTTTTGGAGAAATTGCGTAGTGCCCCCTGGCCATTTGTATTATTACATTGGTGCGCCTACCAGGTCATGTGTTCCTCGCACGTGACGTGGTCTTTTTACAAGGGGACCCCCGGGCTCTTGTCGTATTGAGTTTTAGTCCTAAAAATTCTACTTGCAGTTATAAACTTTCTGGATATTTTGCAATATGCCCGAAGTTTTTGGTAATCGCGATTAGGCCCCTGCCAGGCGCGCGTGCAAGTCACGTATGCCTTGGAGTTTTTGCAAAGTTAACCTCGCAACTTTAGCTATTCATTGATAGTCCACGAAGTTTTTAATTCAGTTATAGTTTTTGCGAGAAAATTGCACTGTGGCCCCTGGATGTTTGCTTATTTGCACTTATACCCTTGCCAGCAGTGTAGTTTCTTGATGTTGTATCTATTTATTTCATGCATCGATAGAACCCTAAAAATCCACAAAAATTAGCTCATGTTTACTTGCTCATTGACGTCATATTTTTGTATTCATTTTTATTGCGTTTTAATATCTATTAAAAATCAAAAACATGCATTTTCAGCATTGTTTGCATTAGAAATTCCATAAAAATTATAAAAACATTTTGAAAAATTCCAAAAAAATATATTTTGTGTGTTTTATCATCTTTTAGTGTCAATCCAAAAATCATTAAAAATTGCAAAACAAAAACCTTAAAAGTTAAAAAACTCTTAAAAACTTCATAAAAATCTAAAAAATTCTAGAAAAATCCTAAAAATGCAAACTAGGTTTCTGTAGTTTCCTTATCTTATTATCTTTATTTAAAATTAATTTGAGGAATTTTGGATACTGTTTGATAATTTTTATCCTCATTTTAATTTCGACCAGTAGCATAGTTCACTGTTTTCTTGTATTTTCACTTTTAAAAATACCAAAAACATTCAGAAAAATCTCTAAAAATCACAAAAACATCATAAAATTATAAAAAGACCAAAAACATTTATTTTCTTGATTTTTGAGCATTTTTCCTCATTTTTATAAATACCTCGTATTTCTCTTCCTTACTTTGTATATATATTCTATTATTGAAAAGAAAATATAAAAATATAAAATATAAAAAGAAAATATAAAATCAAAAAGTTAAAAATCAAAATACAAAAATATAAAATTAAAAATTAAATAAAAAATATAAAATTAAAAACCCACAAAAAATTTCATACTTGTAGACTCTTAATCACATCACACTCTTGAACTTGCTTGATCTATCCTGCCTTGCTCCCTGAGTTCGAACTCTACATACTTACACCTATACATCTTTCATGTAGAGTTATAATAAATTTTAACTCCACTTTTGCTTGTCATGGTTTGATTTCATATTGTGGATTAATTGTTGTTTTAATCCGAATTTCGTGTGGTCGATTCAGCGACTGAGTTCCCGCCTTGTGTGGAACTTAAGACCACAGATTTTTGGATTTAGCAAATGGCGCCATTGCCAGGGAGCAACAATGCGTAGCTCGGGTTTTTTTCTTTGTGCTTGTGATTGATTGTCTATTTTTGCGGTTTTTCTTAGTTACTTTTTATTTGATTTATAATGTTGAGCTGTCTAACCTCCTCCTTTTTGTTGATTTCGTGCGAGGAACCGCGGATCGAGGGAGGCGCTCCACCCTAGGCGCCTGTGCACCCACGTGAAGCCGACTCTGCTCGCCTTGCACCGAAGGAGACTTAGAGGAATTTTGAAGACCGAGGTCCTGTTTACTTTCTTGTATTTAGTTATTTTTGTAATTCAAGTGAGAGAGAGAGACATTAATTTGTAATAATACAGGTACCTTGGACTCTTGGACATTCGGGCCCAATTTCCAAGTGTTTGTACACTTGGGGGCTCACCGCGGCTTTTCTCATGTTTTCTTTGCATTTTTTCCTATATTTTCTCAGTTTTGTTTTCCTTATTTTGTGTGATTGAGCCCTTAGTCTTAGGAGTTGCTTGTCGATAGCATTAGGTCCAAACACGTTAATCACCATTGCATGTACATATAGTGAGTTTGGACTTAGTCAAAGTAAACTGCTTCTCACTTAGTCTCGGAACCACCGCGCCGTGAGGGGTCGTATACAACGCGTGCAGGATCTACTGTGGTGGACACCGATCGGCCCCCAAGACCGGACACTTCGATTCCATTCTGAGTCATTAGCATTGATCTTCACGATAATAGCAGCTACTCATCTTAGGGCGATTTCATCGGCTTGCATTTGCATATAGACAGGTTTCAATTCTGTTGAGCATCTTTGCATGTAGAGTGCTGGAGGCAAGGTGAGCATTTCTCTTTAGCATACATCATTAATTTGCCGCTTGCATTGCTTTTCCGCCTCTCTACCTCTGTTTTTGATCACCTAGGTGCTAAGTAAAATTGACTCCTCATTAGGCTCGTGCATTTCTCACTAAAAATCCAAAAAAAGTGATAACCAATAAAATTGGACTGCTAATATTACTTGACCCTAAAAAAGACCAAAAAGAAAAATATTCTCTTGGGGCGAGTAATCCCCTCATTGTCTTCATTTTACTTGCTCACGCACACACTAAGGATTAGTGCCAAAATCCCATTTTAGCCCCCTAAGTGTTTGTGCAACTTTTGACTTCTCACCTAACTCTAAAACAGACAAGATAAAAAGACCGCATTTCACGGTCTCTACCGAGTTGAGTAGGTGAATTGAGGGTTTGTTTTGTGAGTTTGATTGTGATTGTTTGTGTGCATTTCAAGATCACCTCTGCGGATTTGCGCCTAGTTTCTCACTCTCTTGATTTGACCATCGTGCTCTCCCGACTATCATTTTTCTCTTGTTTCGAGATGGACCCCTGGAGCGTCTTTTATCCGGACTTCGCGGATCCTTCGTGCACTCCAGCTGGCCCACCTCCTTTTTTTCCAGGAGGACTTTGCTCCGGATTTTTGTACATATCCGCCTCAGCCGCAGTATCAGACCTTGGACTTCTACCCACCTCCACCTACACCTGTATATTATCCACCTCCACCTTCACATCCACCCGAGTCTGGCCTGTTGGAGTCACCTCCCTCGATCTCTATGAGTGATATCTTGAACCGAATGATAGAGCGCATTGATTTGATGAATGAGGATATGGCTATCTTGAGGAAAAAATAGAATGACGCTCCATTCATCGCGGATACAGATTTCATTGTGGGTGATCATGGGAGATTGCAATCGCCAAAAATACAAAAAAATGAGAAAAAATTATAAACACAAAAAGAGTTCGGGAGACACTTGGTTGATTCAGATTGTAAGGAGAGGGTCCATTTGCCAGATCATTCACCCACACATCCATTCACATCCTGTCCCACCTTTGACCCCGAGGATGTCGCTGTACAGACTGCTCTTGGCATGCCTCGTGTAGATGTTGATTCTGACTTCCTCCCTTGTATGGAGGAGGTCCAAAAATTCAAAAAAAAATGTTGACTGAACCCGAAGTGGTGGCCACTATCCATGAGATCATCCGTGCCCCACTTCAACAGGCCATGACCCATATATCTGCTCCTCTTCCCAAGAAGAGAAAGTGGAGGAGCAGATCTGAGCGTCATATCTTGACCATGGCCACTGCTCATGCCATCACACACCTTCCCATTTCCAGGAAAAAGAACACAACTACCCCTTTCATCACTTGCACCATCTCTGACCATACATGTGATCACACTCTCCTAGACGGCGGTGCTTCTATTAATATATTACCCTTCTCGCTGGTACAATCTCTTCACTTAGGGTCTCTCAAGAAAACCAGGATGATCATTCAGTTTGCTGATGGATCTATCAAGAGGCCGAAGGGTATCCTTGAAAAAGCTATCATTTCGATTCAGGGCACGAGCTACCATGTTGACTTTGTCGTGTTGCCCATGGAGACCTCCACAGAGGAGCCCTCCCCAATCATCCTGGAACGACCATTCCTCGCCTCTGCGAGGGTCGTTATTGACTATGGATCAGGAGAGATTCGCTTCCGTCCTGTTGACGAGAGCAAAGTGTTGATCACTGCACCCATAATAGACCAGAGACCTGCACATGATGCACACTCACCTATTCTAGCTGACTCCAAGGCCTATGACCTATCTGATGATATTAGAGAAGTTTTCTTATTGACCGTTGATGAGACCCGAGAAATCCTCCGAACAGGAGAAGACTCGGAAAGCATGGACCTCGAAGTTCCTCCTTCTGGTGTGTGGTGATGTGTTGATGAGATCCGCGGGATTTACGTGGTTGATACCATTGAGCGGAGGGCAGATACCAAGACTAGACAGGATGGACCTGGTTTGACTACTTCCACTGATAAGTCTGTTCCTGGTCACTCAAAAGTAAAGATGATTGAGGTCGGTTACGATGCTAACCATTATTTTGAGAGATTCGGCTATTTTGATGAAGACAATGATTCAGGTGGAACTCTTGAGGACGAACAGACTTCGAATACTTCCACAGATGATTTTGTTCCTTTTGGTTTTGACCTGGACGAGACCTCGCAGTACGACTCTGATTACACTTCTTTTGAGGATGATGAGTTTGTCCCATTCCACTTTGATATCAGTTAGACCCCCAAGGCCAGACCTGACCATACTTCTTCTACTCACACGTCTGTGCCTTTACACTATAAGACCACCAAGGGTGAACCTAGCCATACTACTTCCATTGACCAGTTCGTGCCTTTTTGATTTGACTCCACTGAGGGCCTTCACCCTGTCGACCCTGATCGGCTTCCGTCCACAGTGGACCCCGATGTCGATTTGCACCATACCAGATCTATCCCACAGCGGTCCCGCAAGAAGGTCTGCTTTCTACCTTCTTGATCATGTGTACATCCATCTCTGTTGTATATTATCTCTCGTGTACCTATATTCTCTCTACCGTATTGCTCGTCCACCCATTCTCGTGTTTGCCTTGCTTAGGACGTACTTTGTCCTAAGTATAGGGGGTGGATGAGCTGAGTGCTCATTCATTGTTTAGTCTCATCACTCATGTTGTTGTCTATACTTAGGGCTTCTTTTACCCTAAGTATAGGGGGAGTGATGTGTACATTCTTCTCTATCTTCTTCCATCTGTTGATATCTTTTCTTCTTTTCTTCTTTTCCTCTTCTATCTTCTTTATCTATCGAAAAGGTGTCACCCCTTTTTGTCAGTTTTCTATACTTAGGACGTACTTTGTCCTAAGTATAGGGGGTGTGCACCTCGAGTTGCTCTATTATTTTCAATCCTCTCCATTGTCTCCTCTTATTGTCTATACTTAGGGATATTTTACCCTAAGTATAGGGGGAGACAATCTGAGTACGATCTGTTCATTCCCACCCTTGACCCTCCCTGCTTTGTGTCCAGTCTGCTATACTTAGGATTATTTGATCCTAAGTATAGGGGGGACGGTCGACTTCTCATTCGTTCATTCATTCATCTCTTATTTGTTATTCTTTAGACTTTTCTATACTCAGTACGAGTTATGTCTTCTCTTTTCTCTCCGATCTATGAGGACATAGCTAAAGCTAAGTATAGGGGGGCGTATATACTGCATATATACTTTAGCCATAACTCGTACTTTCATATCTTTACTAATAAATATGTTTAAGTATTTTTATAAAATTCATTAAAAACCTTAATAAAAAGATGTTTCATTCCTCAAATTCTTTTTATACTTACTGATAAATAAATCAGGTGAAAATATTTTTTGCAAAATGTTTGAAAAATAGTTTGAAAATCTTTGTGAAAAATCTTTTGAAAACTATTTGGAAAGCATTTTGTTACATGTTTTCAACCTTTGTAAAAACATTTTGATTATAAAATATTTTCTTTGTGTCAAATAAAATGTTTGAAAAATGTTTTGCAAATGGTTTGAAAAATAGTTGCAAAAATATTTGAAAAATCTATTTATACTGTTTGGAAAACCTTTGCAAAATGATTTTCAAATGTGTGTACATGTTTGTCAAAACTGTTTGTAAAAACTACTATGGACTATAGTTTTCAAAATTGTTTGAAAACCCCTTTTCAAATAATGTTTGAGGAATACATACATCTCACCAAAAGTCACTATGTATACTTATAAAATTGATCACCTACCATGTAAAATCTTAAAATCCACTTCTTGTAAATATTTGTACCTAGTTTTTATCCAAAATCTTTTGTTTTCAAAAATCCCAAAAACATTTGCAAAATTAAAATCCAAAAACATTTGAAAAACCTCTTTGAAAAATCTTAAAAATTCATATGCATCATCATCATCATCTTTTCAAAAATCCATAAAAAGTTCAGAATCTTTAAAAATTGCATCACAAAAATATTTTCTGCATAGCATTTGCATGGCATTCGCATTTTTCGGATTGAGTTTGATAGTTGAACGAGTCTAAGTAAAATCCGAAGATTGGAGCTTGGTTCGACCTTAAAATCTACCCAATTAACATGAACCTTATAGGAACTGGGATTGAGGTACTTGAGGTCTAGTTGACTTAATTCTTTGAGGATCGCGAGACTTGGTTCAATGGATTCTTCACTGCCAAAGTAGAGTATTTCGGAGCACATGCACGACTCTTGTTGATAATGACCTAACTTGGACACCTGCACCTTTCACATGGCTCAACTCAGTTGGAGTGGTGAGGGGGTTGGATTTGCCGGTATGAGACGCACACAGGTGGAAACACTTGTCCTCCACTAGGGAGGGAAGTGCATCCCAACCCATCCAATGATGATGAGTTTCGAGGATAGGAGATTGTGGGTTGCGATAAAGCTTCAAAAGAGGGATAGTCTACTGGCTCAAGAGGAAAAACTCCCTATGTAAACGCTGTTGTATATAGTATTCAAAAAAATGCAAAAAGCAAAAACTCCAAAAAAAGTGCACAGGCCTGTACAAAAATAAAAATGTATGTCGGAGTGTACATATGTGTAAAGTCAATAAGAAAGCTTGAGCTTCAAAGTCAAATTATGTGAGCTTGCAGCTGGATGAGTTGATTACACTGGTCTTGCATCCTAGGATAGGTAGCTACACTGGCAACCGTCCATTCTTCTCTCCACCCTCTCCTCTTGAGTTGGTTGCCACTTGAACTTAGAAGGGAATACCCTGCTCCTTGAGGAATGAGTTATTGAATTGGGGAATCATTGGGTTGTCATATTGGAGAAGTCAGTCTCTTTGTCATTTCAATTGGGGAGAGCCACCATCACTTACATTGTACGAGTCAGATTCATAGTCGTAAGGGTTTGCGTATGAGTTGAAATACTTCTGACCTGGCTATTGAGGAGACTTGAGCAGAGTTTTGGGATTCTCAGAGACTGTTGGATTTCAAATTCAGTTCTCATTAAGGTTCCGCCGCACTAAAATTCCAAAGGTCTAACTTAAGCTCCAAACTTTGATTTTGTGAAGACAAGCTTGATAATCAAATTTAATCCAACTTCTTCTTTTTCTTTTCTTTCTTTTTCTGCACTTATTGCATAAGTGTTTGCTAGGGACTAGCAAAGGTAAAGTATAGGAGGATGATGAATCCACATTTCATCATCTTTATTCTATCATTTATCATCAAAAACCCTAGCAAATGCGTGTAAATAACACTAATTTATGCATCTTAGCATTCATACATGTGCATGTAAATAGTGTATAAAATACTGTATTTAAAGCCAAAATTATAGAATAAATAAAAGAAAAGAAAAAGAATAAAATATTGTAAATATTTTATGACCCGAAACCCGAGACCTAGGCATCTTGATGAATAGGCCGACAAGAAATAAAGTAGGGGGAGATAAGGATCAAAATACAATAAAAACCCTGTTTATTTAATTCATTCTTTATTCATTTTGGGACCTATTTTTCGTGCCACTTTTTCTACTTCAAATAAAGAAACTTTGTACATGAAAGTTGTAGAAATTAAATAAATTAAAATACAAAATTGATTTCACTGAAAAATAATGTACATATAAAAAGTTATGATCTGAATAAGATTCCAGAATCCCAACTTCCCAGACCTGTATCTCCCAAATAAAAACTCGAAATGTACCAAACTCACCTTTAATTGTATATAGTTTAAAATAATCTATTTCATTGGCGGTGGTTTCGTATTTTTCGGAGTTACGGTTTGAAAGTTGAGTTTTGGACCCTATTGTACACTTGTACATATTAAAATATTCAATTTATTATTTATTCATTATCTTTATAATTTTATATTTTTATAATTTTGTAAATATTATTTATAATATATATGTATATTAAAATAGGAATAAAAATCTAAATAAAATACAAAATAAAATACATGTATATACTACACCTAGGTATATTACCTATATACATACCTATATAATTACTTTTTCTATTTTATTAATTGTACAAAATACATCAGAAAAATAAAATAAAAATATATTTAAGTGTATCAAAATATTGTATAAATTTATAAAATAATAAACAAAAATAAACAAATTAAATATACACAATAAAAATAAAACAATAAAATATATAGAAGAATATACCTATATAGACTATATATAGTAACTTGTATTTTTACACCTCCTAAAAAATAAAAATCATAATAAAATAATTCATAAAATTATAAATATTTTTTATTTAATAACCAAAAAATAAAATCATTTATTATTTTAAAACGATTTTTTAAATGATTTTTCCAGGCATTTTCCTGGTTGGTCCACGTGGACCAACCAGGAGGGTTGGAGAGTTGACCTCAGGTCAACTCTCTGACCCAACGCCTGTAGCTGTGTCAGAGTCATTTTTTTGGTCGTTTTCACGATTTTTTCGAGGTCGAGTCTTTCACCCATTTTCGTCGATTCCTTCTGCAACTTTGTTCCTCGATCATCGAGCATACACGCCCAGGGTTCCCTCGTTCATCGCGTTATTGAATCGATGCGCGTCCACTCGACCACCCATTCAAAATACCCCCTTGACCTCCTTTGAATCTTTGAACCGCATTAGGCCTAGCCTTGAGCTCCGGGTTGTTGCTAACAGGTCTCCGGTGACAGGGGATCGACCCCAGCACCTCGTCGAGGGACAACGGTGTCATGAAGCGCGCTCCACCCATCTCCGGCCAAGCGTGGCCGTGAGGTACATCTCAAGTGTTCAAACCTTCGAGGTTCGCATTTTTAACATTTTTTCTTGCATTATCTTGCTCGTAGTATCTTTAAGACCTTATCCCTACTCCCATATCCCCCTTTCATCCATTAAATCGCCATCGGCCACACCCTCGTCGAAGCAAGCTCCGACGAGTCTCCACCTCGTGCCCCCTACGCCATTTCCACCTCCAGGAGCTCTTCCGAGCTCCGCATTTTTACTCTAACCGCTCCCCTGCAGGAAACGCCCAGAGAATCTTTTTTTGCAGGTGATTCTGACCTCAAGAGGGAGCTCCAGGGGTCACACGTCGTCGGACACCCTCCAGCGGTGTTAGGCCATTTTTGAGGACTCCCCTTGTCGCGAAACAACGCCTGGAGCGGAGAGGGACTATCGGTGGGCTTAAAGGAGGCTGAAGGAGCCAGCACCACCAGATCTAAACTCGCCTTGGGCGAGTTCATCTCCAGTTCCTCCAGTCCTATCGAGTTCGCTGCGCTATCCGCCGTCCGATCTTCACCAGCGATCTAATTGGAGCCGTCCGTGGCGAAGCGGTATCGGGCGACGACTCATTGACACGTGACAAGTGAAATCACAGGCGCCGTCGGATCGCACCACTGAGGTTGGGGATTTTGCAAGTATACCTGATGAATCCACGATTCATCATCTCAATATCTCGATCTTAGCAAAATCTCCAAGTAAAATCCCAGAAAAATGTCCATAAAATCAATAAATTAACAAAATGATTCTAGTAAATAAAATACATTAATTATTGTATATTAGATTGTACAAAATAAATTAACAATAAAAAGCCGCAAAATCAAAGGAGTTTCGCACATGTAAATAGCCCAAAACTTCATGTATTTTTAATAATTTCATTTCAACTCCTTTTTGGCTAATTCTTTCTCTAACATGTCCATATCAATATATATAAAAATACAAAAATATAAAATAAATTTTGACTCAAATAAATGCTCCTAGATCCCAAAGGGAGAAAGCCGTAAAGACCAACTTCCAAGCTAAATTCTCGCTCCGTATGAACTCCAAATTTACCAAACTCACTTTTAAAGTTCAAGTTAGAAAATTATCTATCCAATGGAAGATATTTCAACAAAATCGGAGCTCATTTGCAAAAGTTGGATTTTGGGACCTAGATGTACATTGTATATATTCATTCTTTCTTCATTTTTTATTTTATCTTTACTAATTACTAAAAATACAAAAAATATCATTGTTGTGTTGTATTTTAATTATATTATTTTATAGTATTTTTCTGTTGTAAATATCTCTTATTAAAAAGATAAAAAAATACAAATTAAAAAAGTAAACAAAAATTGTACATGGTGTTTTGTCTTCTTTAGTAAATTCTTCACTATTTGTCTTCTCTTTTTATTTTATTGTATTTAAAGTGACATACTTTATTTATTTATTTATTATTTAATTTCCATTCTCTACAATAACCACCAATTCAACTCCATTATTCTACCATTTTTTCCAACTTCCCATTCAACTCCATTAATAATACAACCTCCCATTCAACTCCACCACCTTAATAACTTCTCATTCTTTCCTCTTTATATACATCCCATCCTCCTCAATTTGCACTTGATCCATCTTTTTGTGAGGAGAGCCTAGTTCCCAGAGTTGAATCGGTGACAGCGACGTTACCACGGTCGAGCGACGACGGCCCTCTCTCCGGTGAGATCCGTTGGCTTTTTGGCCAACATCGCAGCCACATACACGCGTTGCTCGAGCTCATCGCTCACCGACGATTCGAGCGAAGACCGTGCTCTCGTGAGCACATCATAGGCGATCGTCTCCATCGTAGGAAATTTTTCATCTCATTTTATCATCATTGTTATTTTTGTAATCTTTTTATCACACCATATAACCATCCACATGTCCCCATTTGTGTAGTTCATGTCACCTTCTCATTATTATTTTCCCCCCTTCTTTTTGTGTACATATTTCCTGTTTAAAGAAAATTAAAAAAATAAAACAAAAATTAAAACAAAAAAAGTTCTTTTTATTATTATTACATCAGGAAAAAAAGAAAAAATAAAAAAACAACGGAAGGAGCAGCAGGCGTTGTGCCGCCCGCCGCCCCTCCCCCCATAGCTGCGCCGACCAGCGGCATCGCCGGCCCACAGCTCCACCGCAGGCGAAGGCGCCACCAGTGCGCGCGCCCCCTGCGGCCGACCTCCGGCGAGCACGCCGCCTCTGCCCCTCCGCCGTGAGGCGCGGCCGCGTCGCACGCCGACCTCTTGGGCTCGCACCGCCTCTCCCATCAACGCAGCCCACGCCTAACGCCGCCACCGTGCCCCTCACGTCGCCGCCGCCGCCTCGTCGTCGACCCCCGCGCGCGGTCGCGCGTGGCCGCACCTCCATCCGGTTTTCCTCCATGCCCTACCTGCAAACAACGAAGAGGAAGGTCATTTTCTTATTTTTTATTTGTAAACATTGCAAGTTTATCCTCTTGAGTTTCTGTAATTCCAGTTCAATCCATGTACATGTTTTATTGTTAAAGTTGTTTTCTAGAATTTGCATGAACACCCCTGTCTTTATGGATTAATTTGGACATCTATATAGCATCCTTTAATTAAATGAAAAATGCCTTTGTGTTGAGCAACTCCTTCTCTGACATGTGAACATTTATTTATATTTTTGTGGTCCTTGGGTAATTAATTAAAATTGTTCAACTGAAATATTGCATATTTTACCCAAAGTGAGTAAATTTATATCTCATACAGATTGCTCTAAAAATTCTACAAAAATTATATACGATGCCTTGACATGTGATTGAGTTACTGTCCAAATTTCATCCAAAGTTGAGTTATCTTGTGCCTAAAATAAATTGTAGAGTGGATTTAGTATTTGATTTTTAATTAAATCCACCTACATCCTTTTCGCGAAATTTCAAGTCTCTGGATGCCATATGAATATATCTATTAAGGATAATTCACACTCTGATTAATTTGCTATTGTGGATTTATTAGAAATTATTTACTCACTGTCACTCTGATTTCACTAAAAAATTCATAATTTGTCAAAAAATCCAAAAATATTACTGTAGCTTGCTTGTGTCATGTTTTCATTCCAGTAAAATTTTCATCATTTTTACTTACTGTTTGTGTGAAAAATTGCGAAAAAAAACTCATAAAAAGTATGCATTTTTAATTGTTGAATTTTAAGCTATAAAATTCCAAAAAAATATTTCTTGCATTCATCACTGGATTAGGATTAAAAGGAAAAATATAATTTGACTGAATTTAACTAATTTGACATTAAAATTAATTTGGCCTTGTTGTGTGCTTTCTTGGTATCTTAATTCAACCGCATTCGCATTTGGCATTCATTTTGTATTAAAAAATCTAAAAAAATGCATTGGAAATCTAAATTTTAATTTTCGAATTAACCCTAAAGTTATTCCTTTGCCTCCTTGAGTTCGACCCCGGACTTGCCCGGGATATAAATTAAGCTGAGATACTCTTCACGGAGATCTTCTCTCGGTTCTCACCGAATCGCTAAGTACATGTACTACAACGTGACCAAATTAATTATCGTATTTAACGACTCGTCAATAACCCGCCCCCTTTTGTAATTTATTTAAGAATACTTAAACTTTCATCTGCATTTTATATTTTTGGAGAAATTGCATAGTGCCCCCTGGCCATTTGTATTATTACATTGGTGAACCTACCAGGTCACGTGTTCCTCGCACGTGACGTGTCTTTTTGCAAGGGGACCCCGGGCTCTTGTCGTATTGAGTTTTAGTCCTAAAAATTCTACTTGCAGTTATAAACTTTCTGGACATTTTGCAATATAGCCCCGAAGTCTTAGATAATTGTGTTTAGGCCCCTGCCAGGCGCGTGTGCAAGTCACGTGTGCCTTGCTGTTTTTGCAAAGTTAACCTCGCGGCTTTAGCTATTCATTGATAGTCCACGAAGTTTTAAATTCAGTTATAGTTTTTGCGAGAAAATTGCACTATGGCCCATGGATGTTTGCTTATTTGCACTTATACCCTTGCCAGCAGTATAATTTCTTGATGGTGTATCTATTTATTTCATGCATCGTAGAATCCTAAAAAATTCACAAAAATTATTTTAAGCTCATGTTTGCTTGCTCATTCACGTCATATTTTTGTATTCATTTTTATTGCATTTTAATATTTATTAAAAATCAAAAACATGCATTTGCAGCACTGTTTGCATTAGAAAATCCATAAAAATTATAAAAACATTTTGAAAAATTCCAAAAAAATTATATTTTGTGTGTTTTATCATCTTTTAGTGTCATTCCAAAAATCATTAAAAAAATTCAAAACAAAAACCTTAAAAATTAGAAAACTCTTAAAAACTTCATAAAAATCTAAAAAATTCTAGAAAAAATCCTAAAAATGGAAACTAAGTTTCTGTAGTTTTCTTATATTATTATATTTAGTTTAAATTTAATTTGAGTAATTTTGGATACTATTTGATAATTTTTATCCTTATTTTAATTTCGTCGAGTAGCGTAGTTCACTGTTTTCTTGTATTTTCACTTTTAAAAATACCAAAACCTTCAGAAAAATCTCTAAAAATCACAAAACCATCATAAAATTATAAAAAGACCAAAAACTATTATTTTCCTGATTTTTGAGCATTTTCCCTCATTTTTATAAATACCTCGTATTTCTCTTCCTTACTTTGTATATATATTCTATTATTGAAAAAGAAAATATAAAAATCTAAAATATAAAAAGAAAATATAAAATCAGAAAGTTAAAATCAAAATACATAAATATAAAATTAAAATTAAATAAAAAATATAAAATTAAAAACCCACAAAAAATTTCATACTTGTAGACTCTTAATCACACCACACTCTTGCACTTGCTTGATCTATCCTGCCTTGCTCCCTGAGTTCGACCTCTACATACTTACACCTATACATATTTCATGTAGAGTTATAATAAATTTTAACTCCACTTTTTCTTGTCATGGTTTGATTTCATATTGTGGGTTAATTGTTATTTTAATCCGGATTTCGTGTGGTCGATTCAGCGACTGAGTTCCTGCCTTGTGTAGAACTTAAGACCACCGATTTTTGGATTTAACAGGGGTACTAAATGCAAATATTACAGAAATATTTAAACTACGCCTGAAAGTTTATGGACTAAATAAAAATACAAAAAGGGTCGAGGTGTAGAGTGCAAAATACCCACGGCTATGAGATCGAACGGCGATGAAGTCGTCACTTATCCACGTGGCAGCTCAGGGACGGCCGATGACGATTCAGCGATGATCGGCTGGGATCAGATCTGGCGAGGAGATCGACGGTCGATGCGGCCCTAGATCGGACGGCTGCTGATCGAACTGGAGTGGGCCTCTGATCGGACGGCGGAGAAGCGAGGAGGAAGAACAGGGAAGAATGCCGACGAGGCAAACTTCCCCGAGCTCGATCTCGGGCCTTCGGCGGTCTGGAAGCGTGCAAAATGTCCCGAGGTGCTCCTGGGAGGTCGAGCTAGGTGCTGGAGGGCTCAGCATCGTCGGAGAAGCTTCAGTGCACCGCCAGGAGGGCGGCGGAGGAAATGGGTCCAGGTATCTCCGGCGAGCGCTCCAAAATGCGCTCCAGTGCTTTGACTGCGCTTTGACCTGCAAAAAGGGGTGAGAGGGTCTAGGACAAACTGCCTGGACCCAACGGAGGTGCGGTGGAAGGCGGAGCGAGTTGGGTGGAAGTCGGCCGGAGGTGCGCTCCGGCGAGGGGGTACGATTGGGCGATTTGGTGAATGGAACTCGAAGATCTAAAGGGGGGGATTATCATAGAACTACATGGAATAAAAAGGAGCAAAAAGGAAAGGGAAAAGGGGTATACCTTGATGGTCGGAACCAGAGGAAGGGGAACCTCGATGCCGGTGGTCGGCGAAGATGGTGGAGCCACCTCGGCCCTTCCTCGACCCTCCTGAAGCCTGGAATGGGGAGTTGTCACCTCCCTCTATCTCTGAAGCACAATAGGTGGGGAGAAAGCGGCACACAAGGGGTTCAAACTTGAGCTCGAAGGTGGCAGGTCAGTTATGTACAAGGTGGTGGCGTCTCCTTCAAGCGAGGGCCACGCACGAATGATGAGGATTTTGGAAGATTTAGGTGCTTGGCGTGGCTCAGGGAAGATCGGGGAAGAAGTCCCAAGAAGGAATCAGGGCCCAAGGGAGAAGGGATCGAGCTCCAAAAATCCACGAAATTGGGCGAAAAATCGAGTGTCGGGAGGTGGCAGATCTCGGTCAGGCAGTTGACCGAGGTCAACCAACGACCAGTGCTGGTTGGTCCACGTGGACCAACCAGAAAAATGCTGGTCAAAATTATTTGAAAATTCAAAATAAAATAGTAAATGATTTTATTAATTTTAGGTTATAAAATAAAAAATGTTTATTTTATTAAAAAATTTATGGTGATTTTTATTTATTTTTTTGAGGTATAAAAATACAATTTTCCTTTTTAGGCCTATATAGGTACATGTATCTATGTATTTTAATAATTTAATTTTTATTTTTCTTTATTTGATTTTATTAATTTTGTTTATTATTTTATAAATTTATAAATTGTTTTTAGGGATGTAAGTATATTTTTATTTTATTTTTTTGATGTATTTTGTACACTTAATAAATTAAGGGTATGTATATTATAGGTATAAGTATAGGTATTTTACCTAGGTGTGAAATATAAGTAATTTATTTTAGTGTTTCCTTTAGTATTTACTTTTTGTTTGAATATACACACATACTATAAATAATATATACAACAAAAATATAAAATTATGGAAATAATGAATAATAAATAAAATGAATATTTTAATCGGTATAGATGTACTATAGGGTGTCCAAAACTCAACTTTCAAATTGTAGCTCCGCAAAATATGAAACTACCTCCATTAAATAGATTATTTCAAATTGTATACAATTAAAGGTGAGTTTGATACTTTTTGAGCTTTTATTTGAGAGATACAGGTATAGGAAGTTGGGATTTTGGAATCTTAATCAGATCATAACTTGATATCTGTACATTCTTTTTTAGTAAAGTAAATTTTGTATTTCTCATTATTTTATTATCTACAACTTTCACGTACAAAGTTTCTTTATCTGAAGTATAAAAAGTGGAACCAAATATAGGTCCCAAAATGAATAAAGAATAAATAAAATGAAAGGGAATTTTTATTGTATTTTGGCCCTTATCTCCCCCTACTTTATTCATTGTCAACCTATTCATCGAGATGCCTAGGTCTCGGGGTTTTGGATCATAAAATATTTATAATATTTTATTCTTTTTCTTTTCTTTTCTTTATTCTATAGTTTTGGATTTAAGATCTGTATTTTATACACAATTTATACACACATGCACGGATGCTAAAATTTATGAATTAAGGGAATTTACATGAATTTGCCAAGGTTTTTTAGGCCAAAATGATAGAATAAAGATGATGAAATGTGGACTCATCAAGGAGGCGGAATGGAAGCTCGCTACGATGAGGTGATCGAGATGGTGTTCGGAGGGGTGATAAGCGAAATGGAAGGCACTGGTAGAATGCAACGGATATGTGCAGATAAAATATGCAAGAAAATGAGTAAAAAGAGTACCTCGATGGTTGTAAAAGCCAGAGATTTGACCTCACATCAAGATGGCCAAAGATGGGTGGAGCCGCTCCTCGGACCGCCGAACCTCACCTCTCGAAAGCCGGAGAGCTTCCTGTCACGTCGCTCAATCCAGAGCTTGAGGGAACGAAGCCAAATCGGGCCAAAAGAGGATTCAAATTCGAAGGGAGTGACGGGAGGTGCTTTGTACAGGATGGTTGAACGACTGGGAAGATCGAGGCGTCACGAGCGACGTAGCGATGCAATCCTCGAGTGGATCTCTGTGCGTGTAAGCTCATCCCTCGAGGAGAAAAAGTCGAGAAGACTTCATTGCTAAAGGATGCAAGATGCATCCTCCAAAATCGAGGAAATCGAGAAAAGAACGTAGTCTGACAACCGCAGGCAGTGGGTCAGAGAGTTGACCGCGGGTCAACTCTCTGACCCTCCTGGTTGGCCCCCGTGGACCAACCAGGAAAAGTCTCGAAAAAACATTTCTAGATTCATTTTAAAATAACAAACAGTTTTATTAATTTTAGGTTATTAAATGAAAAATATTTATTATTTTCTAAAGTATTTTATGGTGATTTTTATTTATTTTTTAGACGTATAAAATTACAAGTTTCCTTTTATGGGTCATATATATGTATATTCATCTATATATTTTAATATTTTATTTTTATTTTGTATATTTAATTTTATTATTTTAGTTTATTATGATATATATTTATAACTCAATTTTATATACTTAAATATATTTTTATTTTATTTTTCTGATGTATTATGTACAATTAAATAAATAGAAGTATAATTCATATAGGTATAGTTATAGGTATTTCATCTATGTATTGTATAGAAGTATTTTATTTTTACATTTTCTTTATGTTTATATTCTTGTTTTAATATACACTTAGATTATAAATAATATTAAAAAATTATAAAAATATAAAATTACAAAAATAATGAATAATAAATAAAATGAATATTTTAATCGGTACAAGTATACAATAGGGGTCCAAAACTGAACTTTCAACTCGTAACTCTGGAAAATTTGAAACCACCTTCATGAAATAGATTATTAAAAGTTATATATAATTAAATTAATGTTGATACATTTTGAGTTTTTATTTGAGAGATACAAGTCTTGGAAGTCGGGATTCTGGAAACTTATTCAGATCATAATTTTTTATATGTATATTATTTTTGTGTGAAATCAGTTTTGTATTTTTCTATATTTATTTATCTACAATTTCATGTTCAAAGTTTCTTTTTTTGAAGTATAAAAAGTAGAACTAAAAATAGGTCCCAAAATGAATAAAGATTAAAAGGAATTTTTATTGTATTTTGGCCCTTATCTCCCCCTATTTTATTCCTTGTCGACCTATTCATCGAGATGCCTAAGTCTTGGGGTTTCGGGTCCTAAAATGCTTGCAATATTTTATTCTTTTTCTTTTCTTTTCTTTATTATATAATTTTGGCTTTAAAAATCGTATTTTATGCAATATATACACAATGATGCATGGATGCTAAAATACCTAAATTAAGCCTATTTACACGCATTTACTAGGGTTTTTAAGGCCAAAATGATAGAATAAAGATGATGAAATGGAGTTTCATCAGTGGCATGACTCAATCGTCTGTAGTTCACACAGACCCTCCAAGAAGTGGGTACCCGGTAGCTATCTCCCCTCCAGACACGCTCACAACTATGGTGATACACGTATTCTTGGGTACCACATGCAATTGACTAACCCATTTGGAGTCGAAGATCGGGTGGATAAAATCGGTGTTTCACCTCTTCGATATTTCCTTCATGACCACATCTCGAATATTCGGTTTCAGCTGTCGTTTGGAACTCACGCGAGGGCTTGGCATCTTCTTCGAGATAGATGTGGTGGGAGCGCAAGGTCGGACTTATCCCATGGAGATCAGCTACAATCCAACCTATTGCCTTGCGGTTTCTTTCAAGAACCTCCATCAAACGGGATTCTTGGTCTTCAGTCAAACATATCTGGCTCGCCTGCAAGGAATCTGTACTTCATGCTCTACAGCAAGGTCTTCAATTCTGAACAAGTGGGAGCTGGTAAATTTGGATTTCGGAATGTATGAGTGAATGCTACCAGATCTATGTGTTAGAACTCTCGTTGTAGTGGTAAATCTGATGAAGACGGCCCTGCTGGTATATCTGCCAACGGTCCTGGCTCGCTCTCTGCCCTAGCTGTCAGTTATGTAGGCACAAGACATGGTAAATATTCGTCGAACTCCTACCAGTCAAAATCAGTGTCTGTATTGGAGGGATATGAATATCAAGAGTATGGAACATAATCGACTTCGCTATCCTGACTATGATAAACAACCTCTACTATATCCTATGCCATGAATGTGCTCTCCGAACTCTCATCTGCTATGTTATGTGAATCTACAATGTCTGAAGATGTGACAAGAGCTCGTGGTGCAGGATCTGCACAGACTGTTTCACCATCTGTAATCACAAAGTCACACTCCTGGTGGATGTCTAGATTTGTCTCTATCATCTGCTCTGAGTCAATCATCTGATCTGAGTACTTTGAATCTCTGGCTCCGGTCTCCTCGATCATCTCTATTTGTACATTTTCACCCTCGATGTGAAAGTATACCTTCCCAATGTCATGGTCGGACACCGCCTTCGTTGTGGCAACGAACGATCCTCCTAAGATGATGGGGGTATCTGTCATGGATTCAGGGATCTCCATGTTCAATACAATAAAGTCCACAGGGGATTTCAGGCCCTGAATTGTGATGACAACATCCTTAAGTAACCCTTCAGCCTCTTAATAGATCTATCAGCAAACTGAAGGATTGTCCTGCTCTGTCTAAGAGGGTTAAATTCGAATTGATCAAGTAAGGCAGCTGGAAGAAGGTTAATCAAAGAACCACTGTCTAATAGGGTACGATCGAACCGTTGCTCATGAATGTGGCATCTGACATACGGAGCTCCTGCATCAGGTCTCTTGGCTTCCAATCGGTTTTGAATAACAAAACATATGGCATGAGTAACCGCATGGATCTCTGCATTGTGATTCCTCTTCTTCCAATGTATAGTGGTCTGGAAGAGTGGGATGTGCTCAAGTGCCTCATGTGATCATCATCCTTGGTGGCATCAACACCACCGTCATCAACATCATCAGTGGCATCAGCACCGCTATCCTCCTCCTCTAGCACTCTTGGATCATCATGGGGTCATCGGTCAGACGAGGCACCGCCGGCTAGCATCCTACCTCTGCTAAGTGTCACGAAATCAACATTAAATATGTAGGAAGAAATATCACCAAATGAATCACTAGGAGTGGTGGTCTTTGTGAACTGTACCTGCTCAGGCTTCCTCTACATATTGTTCCGGTTCGGTTCAATCTGAGCGTATGGTGGCTTCACCCTTTATTATTTCCCTCATCTCATGCCAGAACTCATCCATCTCTCGCTAGAAGGATGCCTACTAGTCTAAGAGAAGGCAGGTGAGATCATCAAGGGTTGGATTCTAATAGACTGATCCATGAGAATCGGACGGGTTGCCTCACTGGAAATGAGGTTGGCTCTACTAATACTGGTGAGGGGGAGGCTGAGAATACTTCTGAGGCTGTTGTTGCTGCTACCTCCACTATTGTCCCTGTTGGTAGGGACGCGGATCTGACCGGTAATACTAATGTGGCTGGGAGTACTGGGGTTGTTGCTGGCTGCTCTGTCCATCCGGAGCTGGAGGTTGCTGCTGGGATAAGGTGCCTCCGGTAGACCACCTGAATCTGAGATGATCTCAGCGGATCCTGGGTTGTTGCCGGTCATACTAAATCCCGTTGACTTTCATCAACAACTCCTACTCGTAAGGGAGCAAAAAGAACTACCAGTGGCTGATCCGACTATTACACCACCATTTGAGTGACCTGAGATGGTGGTGGCTGAGAGTAGTGCTACTGCAACGGTTGAACTGGCTTTGCCTGAATGTGGTGAGCTCGACGGTACTGGGTGGAGTACTGGGAAGCGTTGTTGCTGCCGGGATCAGCCCGTGACCTGAGACGTGACTGAGAAGCCGTCTGTGCGGCTGTGCCTCATGGAGACACATGATTTAGGTCTTCAGGTCACTAAGAGTTTGTGTCAACTGCTCCATCTGTGTCATGCCCTAGTACTGCTTCTTCTCTATGATTTCTATGCGGTCCAACTTCTCACTGATGATACCCATGTCGGCTACTGACGACTCTGCCTGTGTCGTTGTTGCTGACAAAGTAGATGGGCCCCCATCAACCTGTGTTATCCTATGATAGGACAAGGCCTATGGAAGAGGCTTCCCCTGTGTGTAGACACGGGTCTGGGACATTACTGTATAGTTTTCAACCATCTCCTCATGGATGGCCCAGACTTGGTCCTCATCCTTAGCAAAGTAGGAATCCCCACAAGAAGCATTAACAAGCCCCTACAGCTCCAATGTCATCCCACAAAAGAAGCTCTAGACAAGGCTAGGCTTGGATATGTCATGGTGTGGACACCGGTCGATGAGCTCACGAAATTGAAGGCCTCATAGAACTACTCATTGGTGATCATGGTGAAATAGTTGATCAAAGCTCTAGCTGCATTGGTTCATCCGAGTGGATAGTACTTGTTCAAGTACTCGATCCGGAGCTACTCCCAAGTAGTAACGTATATCCCTAAATGGTTCAACCAATAGGCTGCTCTGTCGACTAGGGAGAAAGGGAATGCCATCATCTTGATGGTGTCCTCGTCCACGAATCTATCGTGGATAATACTGCAGATCATCTCAAATTCCTGTAAATGCAAGGGCTGGAACTTGAGCAAGAGCTGAATCATCTGGGGGCTGAGCTTGAAGTCATCCAGAATCTCCGGAAGCTGCATCCAGCGGTGGGTAAGGATTGTGCCAGGGTTATGCAACTGCCTCATCGTCCTGGCAGGTCGAGCTGGATCCTGTGGTTCTTTTGGTTGTCCTCCTGCTCCTCCTCCAACCGCGGGTATCTCTTCACCGGCTGGTCTCGGCTGAGGCTTTCCTCTGCTGACTTGCATCCGTGCTAACTCTCTATGCACCTCTACCATGAATGCTCCCTGATCTCTAATCTGTCTTTGCATCGTTTCCAGAGAGGATAGAAGTGTTTTGTTGATGGCACCCTAATCAAGAACATAGGTTGAACCCTGGGGCTGCTCATTGGTGCATCCCTCACTGTTGGCCATTTCGTTGGTCTCTACAAAGGTAAAAAACCCAAACTCAGGTGTCGTCAAATGAACAAATAGCTATGTTGGTCTCTGCTCGGGCACCTCAGGACTGGAAGAATGGTGGTCGAGGGGCAACAGGGAGGAATCGAACTCAGGTTCAGAGAGCGGGTCTAGGCTCCCTGAAACCTCCCTAGATAAATGAGTCGGAGTGCTCGAGAGTGGTGCTACCAAAGGCAACCTAAGGGATCTTTGACACATCATTGTGATCTTGGGATGAGTGTGTATGAGATCTGGTAAGCAAACAAGATGAGAAGTCAAACCCCCCAATTCACCTACTGAACACGAGTTGATGATCGTAAAGGTTTGGCTATTTATCTTGTCAATTTTATTTTAGTGATAAATTAATCTTGCAGAGTGATTAAGCGAGATGTTAGGAACGATGCTTGCAGGAGACTAGCCCAATCCCAAAGCTAGATCTTTCCAAACCAGTATGAATTGCGGACCGTTTACCTGCTACCCGATCAATTCAATTTGCTAAGGACGTCGCGGTCCGCTTTACCGGCTAATGGAGAAATCCTCACTGGAGAACGACTAACCCCAAGACCAATAGTCTAATGGAAGTTCAGGTGTGGCTCTATCCTAGTGTGCGTGTCACTCTCTCGCTCAAGCAAACCAAACAATGATGGGGTGAGTCTCCTTACAAATATTTTTAAATGAGGTGGTTTTTAGGGTCAAGTTTGCATTAGCAGTCCCAAATATTATTGCTTTCACTTTTTTATATATTTTTCAAGAACAAACAATGCTTAATGAAGTTTTTGATTTCCTTTGGTTATTTTGAGTCCAAAATAGGGGAGAGGAAGTTGAAAAAGTCAATGCACGGTCAAACACAATGATGCACGTAGAGATAGAAATGTGTACCTGTCTCCAGCACTCTACATGCAGGGTGATCCATGCATAAATTTAAACACTGAAAGTAAACTAACCATATGATGCACGAAGAAATAGGACTTAGACGAGCAACTTCTATTGATCGTGAAGAATAATAGCTAGTTAATTGAATCGAGTCTGGAGTCCGATCTTGGGAGTCACTCGATGCTCGCCACAACAGGTCCTACTAGTGCGGTATGTGACTCCTCACACGCGTGGTCTAAAATCCAATTAAGCTAACTTTTTAAATTTATTTGTAGCTATATCCGATTACGATTTATAGGTAACCTTAGCTGATTACGTCACAATCAATAAAAAATCATAAGTCTAGGAGCCAAATCCACGAGAATTAAATAGAAAGTAAGGTGGTGAAATCAAAACATGAGAAAACAACGGGAGGTCCCCCGAGTGCACCGACACTCGATGAAACAGACCCCGAAATGTCCAAGTGTCCAACAAATCCAAAGTCTAATTATTACAATACAGTCCAAATATTCTCTAAAATAACATAACTGTCTTCTGTTTTTCCCTGCTCCACCTCATGTATTGGTCCTAAAAAAGACTCCAAGTCGTCCTCCAAGCGGTTCCTTGCACAAAAAAGCAAATCAAATATAGGTCAAAAAATGATTATAATATATAGAGACAAGTAAAGCTGAAAATGACTACTAAGTCGTGCTCCCCAGCAACAGTGCCATTCTGATGTCACGACTGGCAACTCGGGTATAGAGAGTAGGGTCGAACACAAAGAGCACGATTAAAGAACTCAATAATCAAATTTTGAAAATAAAGGACTTTTTATTGTTTTTTATTTTTATTTTTTAAAATTTTAAATAGGCACACAAGTCACAATATGCACACACACTTTTTTTGTATTTTTCAATTATATCAAAAATGCACAAAATCCAGAGAAAATGTTTTTGTCTTCTATATGCTTTAAAATATTTTTGGTATTTTTTATAAAATTTTTAGATGTTTTGTATTATCTGAAAATCAAACAGTGGCAAAGAAGTTAAGCAATGCACAACTTGAAGTAATTTGTAACTTCAAAATATTTTAAAGCCCAAAGCTTCTAGAAATTATTGTTATGCCAAACTATAGACATATATCTCCACACATAGACTAAAATCAAATTTTTGGATTTTTTTTACAATTTTTTATGATTTTTATAAGATTTTTGGTATTTTACAAAATTTTTAGGTTTTATAAGCAATTAATGCGTGAAAATTGGATACAAAATAAAAGACAATAAAATACACCAAATCTATTTTTTTTTGGAATTTTTCAGATAATATTTGATTTTTAATGATTTTTCAAATTTCAGGCAAAGAAAATGATATTATTTTTTATTTTTTATTAATAACAAATGAAAACGAAATATAGTGAAAATTTCATGATAAATAGAGATAAACATCAGGAGTATAACATGAATTTTCAAGAATTTATTGAACAATAAAAATATTTATTTCAATTTAGAAAACAAGCAAAATAAGATCCAGAAAATCAGGGAGTTAATTGCAATTAGTTAATGTTTCTGCGTTAAAATATAACAATAAATCACAGCGTGGTGAAAAATGCAAATTACCCAGGTAATAAGTGTTGTGCACGTGCTGCTCTGGAGGAGGGGGTCTTTTGCAATTTTTGAAATTTCCTGGGATATTGATGTAATTTGCTAAAATTTTTTATTTCCCCCTCAGGGCTCTGTTGTCGTTCCTCTTCCAAAGAAAATGGGGGTTGCATCGCCGCCACGGTCTATAAGGAACACACGTGGTCGGTGGTCGGCGCTGGCGGCGCACGCTGGCAGAGAAGAGGCCACTGTTGACGGAGGGGCTCGGCGGACGTCGACGTAAATTGCTGCAGCGGCTGGGGTCGGAGCGCCGTGATGGACGTCGGCTGCGATGCTGGTAGGAGCCCTCACACAGGTGAGGGCCATGGAGGCGCGGTATGAGGTGGTAGAGCAGATGCTATGGTCGCTTGGAGGGTCTTCTCAGGCACGGTGGGGCACCGGAGACGCGACTGGAGGTGGAGGGTGAAGGTGAGGGAGAAGTAGGCGTTCCCTCCTGGAGGTGACAAGGTCGCATACGAGGTACGAAGGCAGAGGAGGTAGAGGAGCGGCAAGCGTCGGTGTTCCTGAAGGCGTGCATGTGAGACTGGAAGCAAGAGCGGTCCTGGAGTAGTCAGCAGGGAAGCGGTGATGCTGGTAGTGGTGCAGTGACTTTGAACTGCTGGTGGAGGTCACACGGAGGAGCGGTGTGGTTGGATAGGTGGGTTCGAAGGCGTTGATGAAGATGAAGCTGAAGGTGGCTCTACAACCCAAAGTCGAAGTGGGGCAGAGGCCGTAGATCAGCGCTGGCGTGCGTGCTGGCTGATGAGCGGTGGCGGCAACCGCTGTTGATGACGGGGGGAACGACGGGCGGCGGGCATCGTCTGCCGCTACTTTTTTTATTTTTTTGTAAATGTAAAAATAGAAACGAAAATACAAAAAAACTTTTTTAATTTTTTGTAGAACAGTTATAGAAGAATTTTTATTTTTTTAAATTTTTTATTTTAATTTTTCTTGCAAAACAAATGTTTGAAAAATAACATTTTTTTATTTTTAATTTGGTATCAACACATGAGGACATGAGCATGATGGCTCAATCCAAGAAAATTCGAACATGAAAAAATGTGAGCGGGTGCGGATCTATGAAGTAAAAGATAGATCCGGAGATCTGGTCATCGTGCGTGACCGGAGGCGTGTGGTTGTGTGAGGTAGAAAAGGAAATGTAGGGATCGGAAAATGAGATGGAAATCGATGTTGGATTGGACGTCAAATATGAGATCAGATAAAAAAATGGTAATGAAGACTATAGATCTAAAATCTACAACGAAGTTGAAAATGAAAATTGTGCTACGATTATTCTAGAGAAACAAGATAAAGTTGGATCTAACCTGAGGGAGGTGGGCATCGTAATGGCCTCGACGACAATCGATTTGATGTCATCAGACAGCTTGGGGAATGGGCTCCTCTGTCAACCGACGGAATTTTTGGGATTGAGGCTCCTTCACCACCAAAGATTGATCAACAGCAAACGAGGGAGAAGGAACTCAATAAAAATAAGAAGGAAAATAAAAAAGGAAAATAAGTGCAAAGAAGGAAGGTATTTAGTGGTTAACTAATTAAATTAACTAATAATTAAATTAAAAACGAAATTCGTAATTAAATAAAATAATTAAAATAATTAATTTACAAAAAAATAGTTAGCCACCTTAATGGTGGTTATTTAAGGTAAAAATCAAATCTTATATACATGATAGGTTTTTAAATCAAATAATATAATAAAATAAATAAATTAATTAAAATTTCATAATTATATTAATTTAATTAATTAATGTTATATAGTATTTTTTTGGTGATTTTTTATATAAGGAAATTAGTTATATACAAGTAATATATACATATAGTACACATGTACAAATAAGGAAATTAATTTTAAGTATTTTTTATTTTTATTTTTAATAATGAAGAAAAATATTTACAATTATTTACATTATTCATAAAAATAAATATGAAGAAAAACATACAATGAATAAATGATGAAATTGCAAAAACTACCATTGAAATCCAGCTTTTCAAACGTAACTCCAAAAATTATGAAATCGGAGCTATTTTAAAGATAATTAAATTTAGAGTACAATGGAAGTGAGTTTAATTCGATTCGAGTTTGTATGGAGATGGAGTTGATCTTTCAATTGTCACTTTATGGCTTTTTTTGAGTGTGGATACTTTTACATTACATGGTTTTACTTTGCAATTATTTTTATTATTTACAAAATATTTTTATTAACAATTTATGTTTAGAAAATTATTTAATTTGAGGTAAATTTATATACAAATAAAATAGTGTAAGTTTTGTACGAATATATAAGGAGAAATATTTACAAATTATTTTTAGATTTTTGGATTAATGACCCGATCTCCCCTACTTTATTCCTGATCGATCAGGTCAAGTCTTGACCTTCTCTCAAGGTTCGGGTCAGTCTGTATTTAATTCATAAATACATCCTTTATTTTTTATTTTTTATTTTCTTTTCTTTCTCTTTTCTTCTTTATTCTTTTATTTGAATATAAAAAGTGTTAAAATGCATATTTAACAACTGCATGCAAAATGGTAATTTCATGAAATTAGTAGGTATTTATAGGTATTTGACTAAGGAAATAAAGCTAAAATAAAAGAATAAAGGCTATGAATCGTGGATTCATCAATTGTGCGTCGAGAGAAGCTCTATACAATGCTTACACCGATGAGCATCCGAGATCGAACCTTTGGATCTCATATCTAGATAGTCAGTGTATGGCGCTTCACATTAATAACATATTCTGTCTAGAACGAATTCATCATATTGCATTTGCATATAGATAGATCTCAATTATGCTTAGCATCCTTGCATGAAGAGAGCTGGAGGCAAGATGAGCATTTCTACTTAGCATTCATCATTGATTTCGCCTCACATTGCTTTTCCGACTCCCTCCCTCTGATTTTGACCACACAGGATCTAAAGGAATCGAATCCTTGTAATTCTCATGCATTTCTATTAAAATATAAAAAAATGATAACCGATACAATTTAGGCTTCTAAGATTATACGATCCTAAAATCAAAAAGGAAAATACTTATCTTAGGGAGAGTAACCCCCTTATTGTATTCGTATTTTATTTGTCACATACACACTAAGTCTACTACCCCAATCTTAGGCCTTCCCATGTGTTTGCACAACTTTATGTTTATCATGGAGCTCTAATATTTGAAAAGATAAAAAGACCGAACTTTCACGGTCCTCACTGAGTTGAGTTGGTGAATTGAGGGGTTTGTTTTGTGTATGTTTGTTTGTGTACATGCATATTCGATATTCTCTGTGCATACTCGATCTTGATTTATAAATATAAATTAAATATATAATATTTATATTATATATAATACGCACACAAGAGGAGTTGCATGCTCAATAATCGATGCATGTATCTATAGTTTTAGTTGTCTATGCAGGTAGTAATTAGGTATGTATATTATACCAAACCAAACTGTAGATCGATATAATTTTGTTCGTGGACTCTTAGAACTATGTATGTCCATACATGTGAATGTGAATCCCAACACGGTAATGTTCCATATATATATATATTATATTTCAGATCTATACACATATATTATCTAGTTTCCGTGATTTTGTCCTTGTTTAATCCTCTTATGCGTACACATATTTTTTCTAATATCTTGAATTCATATATGCACCCTTAAATTCATACATACACACACATACATATCATACCCTATTCTTCTTCACCTAACTCCATAGCATACCCTGAGTTAACCCCATATCATCAAAGATGAATACCAATATTTATATACATAAATCTTCTTTAAAATAACATTACATAAGTTAACCCTAAACACTTCATCATACACCTAATAAATAAAATTCTCACATAAGTTTAAACCTAAATATAACATTAAACCATGAAGACAACATAACATAAGTTAATCCTAATCATCTTCATCATACATTTTATCATTAACTAATCTGGTTTAATATATAACACCAATATAGTTTAATCTATAATGCTAATCCAAAATGTGTAATCTAATTTAGGCATTTCATCGAGCACCTTAGATTCAATGAGATTTTGATCAAATTATACCAATATTAAATCAAATCAAAACAATACATCTTAAACTAATGATTATGTATTTAAAAGTCAACATATAACTAAAATCCTAGCATAAATTGGTGAAATAATATGAAAGTTGGATGAATTTCCCGAGTATGACCAATTTTCTTTTGACCATTCAAATGAGATCTAGAGTTAAGGAAGTATGACTCATGACAAGATCACAATTGTAGAAAATAATCAATACTCCACTTAGGATTACATTCCAAAGTCACAACATGTTGAGTATGATTTTTCGTTCCCAAATCATGAGACTAATTTTACAGATGACATTGCTCGAATCAACTATAGAGTAGATGCTTTGACTGAACATATATATAATGCCATCCCATGGATGAAAATTCAAGAAGAGGCGAGGACAACAATAAGCGAACCCGATATACATCATGTATCACACATCCACGGACAACCGCCGTTGACCATTGACCAACCCACTAACTATTACACTAAAACTACTAAAAAATATAAAGCCAGAAAATTCAAAAAAATTGGACAACATTGAAATGGAAGCATTTTGCAAGAGTCCGATCTTAGAGCTTTCATTCATCAAGCCATAGAATATGTGTCCGATCTAAAGAGAATTGTGAAGAATCGATTGACATCCTAAAAAGACAGACGAGGAGCTATCAAGGATCGAATTTCATGTAATCTCTATGGTCAGTTCATTGGTGATGAATCAAAGAACCAAAATCCATCGAGTTAAGTGGTTGACTTGGGTCACTTGTGAAATTGAGGATACCACATTTACTAAAGTTTGGTTCGATGACGACCCCACATTAAACATCCTCCAGAAGTCTGTATATGACCAACTCAAATTCAGACAGCTCAAAAAGATAATGGTAATTATTCAACTCCCTGACCGATCCACCAAAAGACCAAGAGGAATTATTTCTATCATCGTAAACTTCCGAGGTAACAAACATAGAGTGGACTTTATTGTCCTTGACATCGAGCACCAAGGAGAGTTGTCTGAGTCTCCTATCACTCTGGGAAAGTTGTACTTTCCTTTGCTAAAGCGACTATCGATTATAAGACCCAAGACTTAAGATTCGCGAACTCAGACCATAATGAGCAAACTCTCGATGTCATACTCTACCATGATACGAAACAACCAGCCACTGACAATCGTGACAAAGGGGAGACCACCAAGTCAAGCACATTACACGACTAGACCTTTCTTCGCAAAACACATACGCAAAACTTGGGAGAGATACCTAAAGAGACTATTGCCAAGCTTACAAACAATGACACCACCAGAATAATTGCATATACCCCTATGGAAACCTCCTATGTCACCAAAATTCAGAGATACCAAAAGGTGACATCATCATATCCAACCATCACTCATATTGCCACCAGGAATGAACTCACAACGCCCAATCAACTCTATTCATCTGACGTTCCAGACCAGTTACTAATGGCAGGGGGCATAACTCTGACCTTCCACATCCTATTGCTTCATATAGAAATAAAATGACTAAGAAAGTCACCTTCGATCTTAGAAACCAAGTGACTTCTGAGGAATCCTCGTCAAGTTCCTCGTCTGATTCTGATGAGGTAATTCAAGTAAGTGTGATCAATATGAATTGATATCAAAGGATATTTACCTTTTGCCAACAATAGTTGGAGATCTTGTACTTGTGACTATTATTCTTCTTCTGAGAATGACTCTGATGATGGCTAGGATTTTTCATCTTCTTCCTCACCCCATTCTTCATCTCACTCTCTCTCTCTCTCTCACCATACTCTTGTAAGAAGGTTTGTCAAAAACCTCCTTGATCCCTTGTATATCCATCTCATCTCATTCGGACCCCCACTGGTAATTACCCTACCATACTTAGGATGACCTGAGCCTAAGTATAGGTGATGAATCTCCATTTCATCACATTTATTATATTATTTTGGACTTAAAAACCCTAGCTAAATCCATGTAAATATCATTATTTTGTACAAATTAACATTAATTATGTATTATGTTTATTGTATATAAAATAGGGTTTTTAATGCCAAAATAGAATAAAGAAAATAAAAGAAAAAGAACAAAATACCAAAGGTATCTTATGATCCTGTATCTGAGACCAATTCAAGAATTGATTTGGTCGACAAGGAATAAAGTAGGGGGTGATAAGGGTCAAAAATCCATTAAAAATATCATTTATTTATTCATCAACAATTTATCTTTGGGTCCTATTTTATTCTCTGTTATTTATACCTCAAATAAAAAAACTTGTACATGAAAGTTGTAGATAATTAAAAAAATACAAAATTGAGTTTACACAAAATAATATACCGTGTACATTTTATGTTCAGAATAAAATGCTAAAACCCAACATTCCCATACTCATATCTCCTCAATAAAACTCAAAATGCATCAAAATTATCTTTAATTGTATATAATTTTTAATGAGCTATCTAATTAAGGAGATTTCATCCGATTTAGAGTTAAGATGCAAGAGTTAGGTTTTGGACCCCTATTGTACATTATATAAGAATAAAATATTCATTTCATTTATTCTTATTTATTTTTATAATTTATATTTTTCATAACTTTGTGAATATTATTTACAATATATGCATACATTTAGAATAAAATAAAATCATAAAGAAAATACAAAAAATAAAATAGTCTATATAAATACATATATGAATATACCTATACTTATACCTATATAATACATACCCCTATTTTTTAAGTGCATAAAATACATCGAAAAAATAGAATAAAGATATGTTTTTATATCTAAAAATAAGTTATAAATATATAAAGTATGAAAATAAAATAATAAAATCAAAAATAAAAAATAAAAATAAAATATACAAAATATAGGTAAATATGCCTATAAATACACTTCTAAAAAGTAACTTGTAATAAAATTTAACTCATAAAATTTAAAACTTGTAAAAATTAACTCATAAAAAAATAAAAATCATATTAAAATACTACATAGAATGATAAACATTTTCACTTTATAAATAAAATTTAATAAAATCATTTACTATTTTTAATTCATTTATTTTTGAATAAGACTCCTATTTTGTCCAGTAGCATCCTCTGCGGACCAATCAAGAGGAGATGATTGTTGACCCAAGTCAACTGTACTTCCATGCCTCTGATTGTGTCAGATGTCTTGAGCGGCCCATATTTCTTGATTTTTCCCCATCGCTCCGATGATGCTTTGCCCTCAAGCCCTTCAGAAATCTTGATCATTGATCATCCCTAACTCTCGCCTACCCTTAGATTCTTTGTACATAGCCTTACTCGATCACTATCCCTAGGTGAATAAGGGTTGAAACCTATGTTCATAAATAATCATCTCCTTCCTCCGATCTGAAGTTGGTCACTTTTTTATTCTTAAAACCCACTACCCTCGGTCAAGAAAGTCTTCAGGTGACAGATGGTGTACCCCTGAGGTGTTGGTGTGGTTGGCGAAGGAGGAGAGGCGACCCACGACGAAGCTCTAGCCCGACCTACTCCCTGGTCCTCCGAGTAGGTTCGATATGTGCCTTTTACTATTTTTGGTGGCTTTAATTTTTAGGTTTAGTTTTATGCATTTTATTTCTTGTTTTAATTGTTGTATTAGCTTATATTAACATTTAGATCTCTCCAGAGCTCTAGAGCTCTGGTCATTGTTCCACGTTGTCCTACACTGTTTCCGACCACCATTACAACCTCAATACTTTCCCTATCCATTTCTTCATACTCTGAGCCACCTAGATCACCTCGACGACCCCCCCCCCGGATCGACCCACCAAGGACCTACCACTGCCCTTCGTCGGACCTCTTCATCGTCACCCCAATTTCGCATGATTCCATGCCTAATCAGCTCGAGGAAATTTGCCCTCGATCCATTCTTTTCTCTGTGCATGTTCTAAGGTGAATGGAACCCTTTTGGGCATAGACCGACCTGTAGGAAGATTTCCAGGAGCCTCGATTGACTTTGAGCTCCTCGGACCTCACCTTGAGGTCTTGGGTCATTTTAAATGTGCACCTGAATGCGGAAGACCTCCCCGAGCCTGTGGAGTAGCTCAGCATCGAAGAAGGAGCTCATGGGAGGGAGGAATCGAAGATTGAAGCTCGAATACATGGACCTTTTCCCCTGTTCTTCGAGAGAAGCACTAGCTGTCGGATGAAGGATGAGCTCCAGTTCTAATCCAGCCATCCAATCTCTGCAAACCTCAGTCGTCGATGAAGCGTCACGATCAGATCTCACGTGTTGATCGTCGAAGGGGTATCGCGTGTTCTGCGGCCTCCACGTATCTAAGTGAATCATATGTAGTCATTGGATCGTGCCATATAAGGGGTAAAATGCATATCTAGGCCCACCTTTTTGTTTTATTTATTAATCTTGTAAATAAATTTTGTAGCATAAATAGAATTAGAAATATTGCATAGAGACCCCTGTACTTATTTGATATTGCATATGGGTCCAGTCCAACTCAACTCACATGTCGCCCCACATGAGCTAGGCAAATTGCAGATATGTCTTGTCGATTTGATAAATTGTAAAGTAGTCCATAAAGTTTCAATATTAGTTATATATTTTTTAAAATTTGCATAATGAACTTTGACTTTATTTTTAATTGTAAATGTGCCCTCGCTAGTACATGTAGATTTGTGCCCACATTTCATTTATTAAGAATAGCACCCGCGCTCTAAAATTATGTAAAAATAAAGTTAGATGCCAACTAGCATGCACATCACGACATATTTTTATCTTTGCATTTTAGGCATCTTAACTATTTATTATAAATCAAATGGGGACATTTTTATCCATGTTTGACTTATAAAAAAAATAAAAATGTTTTGAAAATTTTCCAAAATAATATATTTTGTTTATTTTTTATTTGCTAACTCCAGATATAAACCCCTAAAATAGAAAAAGAATAAAACTAAAAGGCTCCAAGATCCTTTACAAAAACATAAAAAAATCCCCAAAAATTCTTATTTCTATTATATAATTTTCTTTTTATTATATATTATTAATTAAAATTTATTCAGAGAATTTTGAATTTATTTGCTTTTTTTAACTACAAAACAATTCAGCCTATTTATTTAATCCTTATTTTAGGGGTTTTCTTTATTTTAATAATATATAAAAATATGTAAAAAATCCTCAAAAATCATAAAAATAATAAAGAATTATATAAAACCACAAAAAATTTTATTTTATGTATTTTTTATAATTTTAGTATTATTTATAATTATATTATCCTATATTGTATATATAGCTTTATATATTCTTATATAATATATTAAAAAGAATATAAATATCATAAAAATTTAAAAAATAAAATTTAAAAACATAAAAATATAAAAATAAAATCCATATAATTAATATAAAATTAAAATCCATATAAAAATAGAATAAAAAGTTAAGAGAAAAGGACAAATTCTGCATTCACTTGCACATTCTACTGTTTGCTCCCTGTGTTTGATACTCTACACATGCTTACACACTAAACATTTTGTAGAGTTACAATAAATTTTGACTCCACATTTTTTATTTACATTGCTACATTCATTTGTGGGTTAATTGTTGTCTGATTCGCTTTTAGTGAGCGATCACCTCATTGGCACTTTTGACTTCGCTACTCTTCTAGTGAGGATACTTTCGGACCCTCGCTAAAATCATCTCAACAAATGGCGTCATTGCCGGGGAGAAATGATGTATAGATTTTATTTGTTTGTTTGTATGTTTACCCTTTTATATTTTTGTCATTTATATATCTATTTTTATTTGATATTATTTGTGAATTGTCTACTCACCCTCTCTGTTTGACTTTGTTGCGAGGGACCACTACATGAGGGAGGACTTCTTAGTTTACCTATGCACCCAAGTAAGGCAAAGTCAGCTTTCTGACCTAGTTGGCGGGAGAGAGCATCAAACAAAGACCTGGAGGAATTTTTAAAAACATCCTCTTCATATTTTTTTTATTTTTATGGTTATTTCATTTTGCAATTAAAAATGAGATAGGAAGACTCTTATTTGTAATAATTTGGACTATATGGACACTGCTACTTCACGAGGTCCATTGCTCGAGTTATTGTTCACTGGGGGACCTCATCGGTTTTTGTCGTGTTTTCATCGTTTTCTTTTTCTTTGTTTTACGACTTTATTTTTACTTGTTTTGTGTGATTGAGCCTTAATTTGAGGATTTGCATGTCGATAGATTAAGGTCCAAAGCCCCAGTTGTAATTGCATGTACCTATAGATTTGTGCTTGGACATAGTCAAATCTAAATTGTTGACTATTTAGACTTGAGACCGTGCATCGATATAAGCTCTATACAATGCTTGCAGGATCCGTCGTGGTAGACACCGATGAGCTTTCGAGACCAGTCCTTAGGTCTCATATATAGATATTTAGCATCTAGCGCTTTACGATTATAACATAATCTATTCTAAGGTGATTTCATCATCTTGAATTTCATGTAGTATAGCTTTCAATTCTGTTATGCATCCCACATGGAGAGATATGTGAAGCATTATAAGTCTTCTGACTATGCATGCATCATTGATTCCCGACTCGCATCGCTTTTTCGACTTCTCCCTCTAATTTTGATCACCTAGGATGTTAATGGAATTGAAAACTCGTTAGATGATTGCATTGAAAAATACCTGATGAACCTCAGTTTCATCATCTTTATTTTCTATAATTAACCCCCTTGCTTAAAAGTTTGTCAATAAATCCCTGTTAATGTCTTATAATTAACAGAGTCCTAAATAAATTAAAAACCACAAAAAAAATGACAAAGCAAAATTTCATGGTATTTTTAGACTTAAAAATACCCTCAAAAATATTTCGGGCCCTTGTTTGATCTCTTTTCTAGTTTTGGTCAACATGAAACTTGTAGATCTCGTCAAGATCTACAATTTTCATGTTTTGAGTTTTCTCAAATTCGGCCAATATGGCCCTCAAAAATCAAAATTACCTACGGAATAATCTGATTGGGCCACGTGGCCCATTCTGGGAGCGCCACGTGGCCCGACCTCCCTTGTATATTCCGCATCGATTGCCAGCCGTCGGATCACCCTCTTGATCCAACGGCTGGCTGCCTTCCACGTATCTGCCTTCTCCCAGCCATCAGATCTGCCCCGCACTTCATCTTCACCATCCCTTAGCGCCACGCCCACAGCTTGACACGTGGCGCGTTGAGCGCCCTTTGATTGCGACCCGGATCTCTCATCTAAGCCGCTGCTTCCGCTTCATTCCTCTGTCGCTTGATCATCCCCCACAACTCATCTCTACCGTCCGCTGGCGCGTGAAATGCAAGGCGACACGTGGCAGCTTCATGGCCCGCCGATCACAACGCCTCGGATCTGATCTACACCGTCCCTCCGCGCCCAACTCCCCACCGTTGGATATCCAGATCCAACGGCGGGGCTTCGTCGTCAACCTCCAGCCGTCTTCTCTCTCCCACGTTCCACCTTGCGCAACCCGCTCCCCCTTTCATTTCTCTCGCCTTCACCAGCCTCCATCTCCCATCGCCAGTTACCCCACGACATTCCCCAGTCAACCGTGACCCTCGCGAGCATCACCTCCACCCACGGAGCTCTCTCCACTCGTTCCATTCCCTCCTTGAAACTCTCGTCTCCACCATCACTTCCGCCATCTCCGCCCTTCAAATACCCCGCCCCTCCCACCTTTCGCCGGCGTCCACCTTTACGCGAGGGCTCGCCCAGCCCTCCTCCGTCTCCCTGTGACAGGGGGAGGCGGAGGATCGAGCGACGACGACGCAGTCCCTCCGGTGAGACCCTCCGCCATGAACGGCGGAGCTGCGGCGCTATCGCGACCGCCCGAGCTGCGTCGACCGGCTGCCGACGTCCAGCGAAGACCCGGGCATCCTCTGTGATGCTCAGCCCAAGCCCTCGCTCCATCTCCGATCAGGTAAACCCTTCTTTCTCTCTTTGCATTTTTCTTCGTCTTTTACATAGTTAATTAGGCTTCGTCAGTCATTTCCACCTTCCATTAATACCTCCACAAGCTTCGCAACACTTCCCCCTTCCGCGCGCTCATTTCCGACGTCCTCTTTCTCTTCCAGAACCCCTTCACCCTCCGACCATCTCCTCCGCCCTCGCGGCGGAGGAGCTCCGAGCTCACACCTCCTGCGCCCCTACGAGCTCTCATCCCACTCACATACACAGTCCACTCTTGCTTCGGCTATGTGTCATTAACCTGCAGGTTAACTTTCTTCAGTGAACGGAGCTCTCGCCGGAGCAGACTTCATCGACTCCGCATCTCCCATCCGAGCTCCGACGAGCGACACCAGAGGATCCTGCGACTTCCCCGAGCTACCCGCTTCATCGACAACTGGTCCTTACGCTCGGGGGGAGTTCACCGTAGCCTGGAGCGGGCGGCGGAGGAGGAGCTCCTTCGCCGGAGCTCCAAACTCGCCGCCAGCTATGGACGGAGGAGAAGGAACAGCGGCCGTTGGATGATCCTTTCTCGGCGATCATCCAACGGCCCAGAGGAGGCCATGCCATCGAGTTCAACGACCGTTGGATCCAAAAGATCCAACGAGTACTATGCCGCCACGTCGACACTCCAGGATCTCACTGCAGCCATCCGATCGTCACAATCGAATGGTCCTTCGTCATCCACGTGTCTTCATCCAGAGCTCTCCCGAGCCTAGCGACCAAGCCCCAGGTTTGGACGCTCCCGAGCCTCCACCGAGCCTGCTAGAGCTTCGGACCACCTGAGCCTAGCCGAAGCAGCAACCAAGCCTCTGCCGAGCCTCCTTCCGAGCCTAGATAGCACGTGCATCGCACGTGCTAATCTGGGTAAATTGCAGAGCTGCCCACGAACTTCTCCAAATTTGCAAAAAGGTCCCCGCGCGTTTGGTATATTTACAGGGAAGGCCTCAGAACTTATTTTATTTCCATTTTAGTCCTTCCCAGGGACCTTTTTGTAGTTATCATTTCATGTTTTCTTGCATTTATGCCCCTGTCTTCTTTTATGCATATCTTGAGCTATATAGCTCCAATCGAGTTGATTTCAGTTTCATTTTGAAGCTCTTTTCATTGTCTTTATTATGGCATGTTTTAATCTTAGATTTGACACTATGAACCGTGGTGTATTATTTTAGCATCTAAGTGTCTTGTTTTATTTGTTTGCCATGCCTACTTGCTTAATGAGTGTGGAATGCTTCTTAATGTTAACTCAGTTTAACTCGCATTTTTTTCTATGGCTCAAGTGACTATAATTTTGGGGCATATCATTCGCTTTGCATGTTCATCTATTTGTATTATAAAAATTGATAAAAAAATGCATGTTTATTTTAATGCATTATCTTGTCATGTGTTGTGTCTCTGCATGATTTTGACCTATAATTGCTTCAACTCTACGCTTAGTTAAACAAATAGAAGTCCAGATAATTAAAGAAAGGCTCGTGTCCCTGAGTTCGACCTTGGTTTCTTGCCAAGTAAAGAAAAAATAAATTACGATCATCTCATTTCGATCTATTATTGCATATCTCTAAATGAGGTGATCTTTTGATGACCAAAATCGGCTCGACTGCATCGACATGTTGAGGTGCTAAGAACGCACTCTTAAAGGGTCGATTTTGCGGTTCATCAAATGGCGTCGTTGCCGGGGACACGGCTCATTTCTTATATTTTTTGGATTTTTGTTTGTTTTAGTGTTTCTTTTTATAGGTCAAATGATCATATATTTTGCATATAAAATTTTTTCTTCCTTATTTGATATCTAACTATTGTTTCTGTGGCAGGGCCCTTGATGGATCAAGGAGGCGAGGAGCAGGATACTCCCCGCTGCGAGGAGCCGCAGAAGCATGCTTGGAGTCGATAAGAAAGAAAAGAAAAAAATGTGTGTCGCATTTTATTTTTGCTTATAATAAACTCGTCTTTTACAGTGGTCTTCGATCGAAGACTCGCGTGTGTAATCGAACGAATGTGGTTGTGTGGGGATCGTACCCACTTGAGTGTCGACCTAGGATAGGCACGCGGCTCTCCGAGCTCATTTTATCTTTCATATTTTTATGTGCTTGATCGTAGGTAGGACACACTAAATGATATACGCACATAATCTCGCATCACTTAGCTAAAATTAATAAAAAATCAATCATCGCTAATAGATGCATGATTAGGTGCGGCTTTTTCGACTTGCATGCATGTTGGATTTGGTTTTCAAAACAGCCCCCGTATTTCACGTGTTTTTGTCAAAACACTGCATGATTTCTCGCTTAGCCTAGATCGCGGTTTCTTCGAATACATGTTTTTCTCGGGTTTCATTTCCTAGCTTGATCACCTAGGATTAATGGAAAACGGAATGAACGGTAGACGATAACTTCTTGATTTTGTGCTAACCATAATTCAGTGATAACCTAAAATAAAATTGGGATTGTTAATTGCAAGTCAACCAAAAATGGAGTAAAATTCGGCTTTTGGGAGAGCAATACCCTCGCTTACGCAATGATTTTCACTTCAAATCTTTTCTTTGCGTAAAAATCAAATGTTTTATCACCAATAAAATAGACAAGATAATAAACCAACTTTGGTTGGTTTCATGTGTGAGTTGGTGAAATTAAGGGTTTGCTTGCTTGATTGAGCCTTGTATGATGCGACACGTACCCCAAATCCGAAGACACTCCATTTCATCTCCGAAGATTCAGCCGCTCACTTTATATTCATCCTTCTTCTTCGTTCACCTTGGGTCTCTTCCAACATCAATCTCCATCTTTATACTTAGGCTAATCTCAGCCTAAGTATAGGGGGGACCCAAGTCCCTGTGATTTCTCTACTCATCTTTTCTTGCCTTTATACTTAGGTTATTTCTAACCTAAGTATAGGGGGAGCACCTCTTAGCTCCCGTATATTTCTCTGTACTTAAATGGACCTATGGACTCGTATCATCTAGTGCTATGAGGACATAGCAAAGTTTAAGGATAGGGGGGTATACCGTACATACAATTTACTTACTTTAGCTAATATCTGAAAATTTTGAAAAAATTTAAAACTTTTTGGCTAAAGTAAAATTCTTTGGACTAAGAGAACTCAAAAGAATTCACGGCTTTTCTAACTATGTTACACTATTTTGATAAAAATATTTTCGAAAATGATTTGAAAAAAATGAGTTTTTCTTGTTTTGAAAACTCTTTTTGAAAAATGTTTTGAAAATCTTTTATTTATGTGACATGGTTTTGAAAATCTTTTATCAAGGAAAGTTGAGTCTAACCTGTGTTTTAACTTAAAAAAAACTAAAATCCATAAAAATCGCAAAATTTGAAAAAAAAAATGTTTTTGAATGAAGAAGTTGGATTAAACCTCTACTCTTACACTTTCACCCAGGATCTGAAGTGTTCAAGGAAGCTTGATTTATGAGGTCTTTAAGATTTGCGGTTAACCAGCCTTAACCATCAGGGTCTTAGACTTAATCATCCACATTCCCCTAGGTCTCTAGATTTGCATGCTATATTCCATGCTTAGTCTCAAACAAAGAGAATATGATCAGCACATCACATGCACGACTGCGGTTTTGATTGAGATGAGTTGATTTTTCACCTGAGGGATTGGGATGAGGAAGTCAAGTTTGGATTTGATCTAATGATGCTCGAGGATGGGATAAAATCAATGAAGGCTTCATGAAACCTGAGTGTCAGCATCTTTAGCCAGTATGAGAACATGGTTCTTGTACTATCTCTTGACATTTACCTATGTGCCAGGGTGTGATAAAATAAAAAAATGTTGATCAGTGTGCGCCAACTCTTGGTAAAAGCAGTGGAGCTAGCCAAAAATACTACAAAGCAATGAAATGTCAAAGAAAAGCTCTCATTCCACAAAGTCAATTATCAAAAGAGCTTCCACCAAAGGCGAGCGCTCCCAAACTTTTCAAAGTGTCCACTTGGACCACCGCTATTAGGACCAGGAGTCGGGCTTGCACCAAAAAAGGGCTCTGCATCGTAAATGCTACAAGTCTGGGTGTCGAAGGTACGATAGGTACTCAAAAAAGACACACCCCGGTGTACTCCCAGGAAAACAAGTGCAGACGGCTCCAACTTCTCTTGACAGACGCACTGATCAACACCAAAAAAATGTGTTGCGTAAAAAGGCACTAGAGAGAATCCTTGTTCCGATGAGAGGGAGAGAAGAATTGACACAATCCCATGCCCTCCATTTCTGGCATGCCATCCACATTTTCTAAGTCTGACAACTAAAGAGACGGTGGACTGAATGCAAGATTTGATTTATTCCCTAGTGCTGAGGATTGGGTCCTTAGGAGATTTTCTTGGACCAAGATTTTGGGTGAAGACTTGACTCTACTCTCGAAATTGCAGTCAACACTAAACTTCATATCCTTTAGTTTATATGTACATCAGAGAGAGTCTAGAGAAGTAGAGGAATTGGAAGCCTCTTGATTAAGGCTGGGTTGAACTCTAAAATTTTGGATCTCTGAAGCCGAGTCGACTTGATCAGATTGGATCCTGTATTCACATGCACAAGGGGGTTAATCCAACTTAGTCATTCTTTTTGATGCTCGAGGACGAGCATAGTTTAAGTATAGGGGGGTGATGAACCTCAGTTTCATCATCTTTATTTTCTATAATTAACCCCCTTGCTTAAAAGTTTGTCAATAAATCCCTGTTAATGTCTTATAATTAACAGAGTCCTAAATAAATTAAAAACCACAAAAAAATGACAAAGCAAAAATTCGTGGTATTTTTAGACTTAAAAATACCCTCAAAAATATTTCCCCTTGTTTGATCTCTTTTCCAGTTTTGGTCAACATGAAATTTGTAGATCTCGTCAAGATCTACAACTTTCATGTTTTGAGTTTTCTCAAATTCGGCCAATATGGCCCTCAAAAATCAAAATTACCTACGGAATAATCTGATTGGGCCACGTGGCCCATTCTGGGAGTGCCACGTGGCCCGGCCTCGCTTGTATATTCCGCATCGATTGCCAGCCGTCGGATCACCCTCTTGATCCAACGGCTGGCTGCCTTCCACGTATCTGCCTTCTCCCAGCCATCAGATCTGCCCCGCACTTCATCTTCACCATCCCTTAGCGCCGCGCCCACAGCTTGACACGTGGCGCACTGAGCGCCCTTTGATTGCGACCCGGATCTCTCATCTAAGCCGCTGCTTCCGCTTCATTCCTCTGCCGCTTGATCATCCCCCACAACTCATCTCTACCGTCCACTGGCGCGTGAACTGCAAGGCGACACGTGGCAGCTTCATGGCCCGCCGATCACAACGCCTCGGATCTGATCTACACCGTCCCTCCGCGCCCAACTCCCCACCGTTGGATATCCAGATCCAACGGCGGGGCTTCGTCGTCAACCTCCAGCCGTCTTCTCTCTCCCACGTTCCACCTCGCGCAACCCGCTCCCCCTTTCATTTCTCTCGCCTTCACCAGCCTCCATCTCCCATCGCCAGTTACCCCACGACGTTCCCCAGTCAACCGTGACCCTCGCGAGCATCACCTCCACCCACGGAGCTCTCTCCACTCGTTCCATTCCCTCCTTGAAACTCTCGTCTCCACCATCACTTCCGCCATCTCCGCCCTTCAAATACCCCGCCCCTCCCACCTTTCGTCGGCGTCCACCTTTACACGAGGGCTCGCCCAGCCCTCCTCCGTCTCCCTGTGACAGGGGGAGGCGGAGGATCGAGCGACGACGACGCAGTCCCTCCGGTGAGACCCTCCGCCATGAACAGTGGAGCTGCGGCGCTATCGCGACCGCCCGAGCTGCGTCGATCGGCTGCCGACGTCCAGCGAAGACCCGGGCATCCTCTGTGATGCTCATCCCAAGCCCTCGCTCCATCTCCGATCAGGTAAACCCTTCTTTCTCTCTTTGCATTTTTCTTCTTCTTTACATAGTTAATTAGGCTTCGTCAGTCATTTCCACCTTCCATTAATACCTCCACAAGCTTCGCAACACTTCCCCCTTCCGCGCGCTCATTACCGACGTCCTCTTTCTCTTCCAGAACCCCTTCACCCTCCGACCATCTCCTCCGCCCTCGCGGCGGAGGAGCTCCGAGCTCACACCTCCTGCGCCCCTACGAGCTCTCATCCCACTCACATACACAGTCCACTCTTGCTTCGGCTATGTGTCATTAACCTGCAGGTTAACTTTCTTCAATGAACGGAGCTCTCGCCGGAGCAGACTTCATCGACTCCGCATCTCCCATCCGAGCTCCGACGAGCGACGCCAAAGGATCCTGCGACTTCCCCGAGCTACCCGCTTCATCGACAACTGGTCCTTACACTCGGGGGGAGTTCACCGTAGCCTGGAGCGGGCGGCGGAGGAGGAGCTCCTTCACCGGAGCTCCAAACTCGCCGCCAGCTATGGACGGAGGAGAAGGAACAGCGGCCGTTGGATGATCCTTTCTCGGCGATCATCCAACGGCCCAGAGGAGGCCATGCCATCGAGTTCAACGACCGTTGGATCCAAAAGATCCAACGAGTACTATGCCGCCACGTCGACACTCCAGGATCTCACTGCAGCCATCCGATCGTCACAATCGGATGGTCCTTCGTCATCCACGTGTCTTCATCCAGAGCTCTCCCGAGCCTAGCGACCAAGCCCCAGGTTTGGACGCTCGCGAGCCTCCACCGAGCCTGCTAGAGCTTCGGACCACCCGAGCCTAGCCGAAGCAGCAACCAAGCCTCTGCCGACCCTCCTTCCGAGCCTAGATAGCACATGCATCGCACGTGCTAATCTGGGTAAATTGCAGAGCTGCCCACGAACTTCTCCAAATTTGCAAAAAGTTCCCCGCACGTTTGGTATATTTACAGGGAAGGCCTCAGAACTTATTTATTTCCATTTTAGTCCTTCCCAGGGACCTTTTTGTAGTTATCATTTCATGTTTTCTTGCATTTATGCCCCTGTCTTCTTTTATGCATATCTTGAGCTATATAGCTCCAATCGAGTTGATTTCAGTTTCATTTTGAAGCTCTTTTCATTGTCTTTATTATGGCATGTTTTAATCTTAGATTTGACACTATGAACCATGGTGCATTATTTTAGCATCTAAGTGTCTTGTTTTATTTGTTTGCCCTGCCTACTTGCTTAATGAGTGACTATGCTTCTTAATGTTAACTCAGTTTAACTCGCATTTTTTTTTCTATGGCTCAAGTGACTATAATTTTGGGGCATATCATTCGCTTTGCATGTTCATCTATTTGCATTATAAAAATTGATAAAAAAATGCATGTTTATTTTAATGCATTATCTTGTCATGTGTTGTGTCTCTGCATGATTTTGACCTATAATTGCTTCAACTCTACGCTTAGTTAAACAAATAGAAGTCCAGATAATTAAAGAAAGGCTCGCGTCCCTGAGTTCGACCTTGGTTTCTTGCCAAGTAAAGAAAAATAAATTACGATCATCTCATTTCGATCTATTATTGCATATCTCTAAATGAGGTGATCTTTTGATGACCAAAATCGGCTCGACTGCATCGACATGTTGAGGTGCTAAGAACGCACTCTTAAAGGGTCGATTTTGCGGTTCATCAATACCCAAAAAAGTGATAATCAAAAATAAAATTGGGACTGCTAACTCTACCCAATCTTTAAAATAAACATAATGATTCATTACTTCGGGGAGAGCAACCCCCCCCCATTGTCTTCTACACTTTATATGTGAACGTATACACTAAGGATTAGTGCACCAATCCCATGCCTACATATGTACTTGTACAATTATTTTGAAGCTCACATGACTCTACAATTGAAAAGATAAATGACCACCATCTTTGGTCTTCAATGTGTTGAGTAGGTGAAAATAGATGTTGCTTTGTACATTGATTGTGATTTTGGGTCCATTTACGTTCATCACTCTTTGAGTTTGTAAATCCCTGAGTTTTTTAGCTTCTTTTTATTAAGTCCATCTCCCTTCCTTCATCTATATTATTCTTCTTTATTGAGTCGTGATATTGGGTTTTGATCTCACTTTAGTAGTCGGATTTTGCGGCTGTCTCTTTGCCCATATCACCCTATCTCTGGTCCGGTTCAAAAAGACTCTCTTCTTGGACCACAATTTTGTCTTTGTTCACCATTCTCTCCCACCCTCCTCGTACCCCTCAGTATCATCCCTTCTTGCACCCATGAATGATGTGCTATTAGATGAGGCCCACATCTATGTTTTGATTGTAGGTATTATTTGAGTAAGCCATTCATATTTGAGGATGTTGAGGTTGGTATGCTATCTTTGGTGGATTTGAATATGATATGTACATAGATATTATCGAGGATTTTGATTTTGGCATGATTACATGTGTGATTCTTTATTGGGTATTTTTGATCTCGCACGTCGAATCAAGGATGTAATCCATTTCTGATTATCGGAAGATGAGACTTCTAACCTATTCTACTTGTCTTGATTTAGGTGCTTGATGTACGATCTCTTTTTGTTCTTCAAAGTGACAATACTTGGAACCCACCTGATTTCCCCCCTCTTCTTGATTGATCCATCTTCTGTCTCCCGACTTTCCCAATCCCCACTTAGCCCTTAAAGAATTTCTGTCTGATATCTTGATCCTTCTCGACTGATCTGGTTGATTTGAGGGACTGAATTGCGATTGCCTAGATGACCTCTTGTACTTCCCATAGCCTTATGCCCTCCTACCGGTGGTTGACTGATTATTCTTGAGGACCTGAGACTTGATGCCAACATTTCCTTGATTCTCATTGACTTAGTTTGCATTACTCCCATAGGACTATCTGCGGGAGAATGTAACATTTTATTTACGATCGATTTCACTCACTGCTTATGTGTCCATCTTGATGGGGCACGGAACTGAGTCGTCTGATATGAACTATCGGTCTAACTGTCTGATTGTGTGTCCGATCTATCAGAGCATGAGATCACTTACCCTAGCTATCTGGATTCCTTTGAGTCTTCTCTCCTTGACCGTCCTCGCAAAGATGAGTCACATTTTCTTGATTATTCCTCACTTAGTTCACATTTCTCTCCGAGGGTTATCTGGGGGAGACTGTGATATCTTCGAGGTCTGATGGTATCTTCTGTTGGGCAGCTGATCGGTCGCCTACCGAGATCGCTTCTGCTGATCTGTCTGATGGATCTGACTCCTTTGAGTCTGCTCTCCTTGAAGACCCTTGCAAGGATGAGTTCTGTTCTGATTATTCATTGCTTAGTATCTATCACTCTCCAGGAGTTATCTATGGGAGGATATATCATTTTGCGGATACTCGATCTCCTCTCTGGTTGTATATTCTATTTAGGGGATCATGAGACCGAGTCTTCTGGTTTTTTCGAGACTTTTGAACCATATGAGTCTGCTCACCATGACGACCCTCGCAAGGTTGAGCCGTGTCCTGTGATATTCTGTTCTTGATATTCTGACCTTATGTCCACCAGATATCGATCTGCGTAGAGAGTCTCTTGCTCTTCAATTTTTCTACCTTTTTGAGACTATGAGTGACAGGGAGGAACATGTATTGGTCCTTCCTCATCCATGTATTACGATATCGACTTTGATCTTTCACTTTGTTCTTATGAGCTGATGTTCTGCTTCCTGCTACCAGATCATGGCTTAGTTTTCGATCTATTTTCCGCGGTAGCTGTCACCCACCTGATTACGTATTAGGGTGTTTTTCTCTTTTTGACCGCGTCACGGTTCTCATAGAGAGACAATGATGAAAGTACGGTATTTGACTATCAGATAGCATCCCGCACTTCACCATTCTTTACTGCTTGTATATATGTGTTTTGTCTTTCCATTCCTTTCGTTCTCCCGTATGTCAGGTGTACCCCAGATTATTCACCATGTCTGTATATCTATACTTAGGATGTACTTTGTCCTAAGTATAGGGGGTGGACCTATTATGTTGTTCTTTCTCCGTTCTATTTCATCACTTATGTTGTTGCATATCCTTAGGGCTCTTTTACCCTAAGCATATGGGGGAAGTGATGCGTACATTCTCCTTGTGATTTTATATTTTTATTGATTCTTTTATTGATCCCCTCCATTGTCTCCTCTCTTTTTGATTTTCTCTATTATACTTAGGGATATCTTACCATAAGTATAGGGGGAGACAGATCAAGGTGTGATTTGTTTATTCCCACCATCGACCCTCCCTGCATGTAGATACAATCTGCTATACTTAAGATTATTTGATCCTCAATATAGGTTGGACTGTCGACTTCGTATTCAATTACTTATTCATTATTCTGTCGTCATCATAGTATAGGCTTTTCTATACTCTGTACGAGTTATGTCTTCTCTTTTTCTTTCCGATTTATGAGGATATAGCTCAAGCAAAGTATATGGGGGTTGTACATACTTTGTATATACTTTATCTATAATATGTACTTTTGTATTTTCAAAATAAATATGGCTAAAATATTATATATATACCTATACAATTCAATTAATAAAAAGATATATTTTATTCCTCAAACTCTTTTCGTATATACTGATTAATAAATTAAGTAAAATATTGTGCAAAATGTTTGAAAAAATATTTGTAAAATGTTTTCAACCTTTTAAAATTACTTGTTTACAAAATTTATTTTCTTATTTGCAAATGGTTTTAAAAATGGATGCAAACATTTTTGAAAAATCTCTATATATTATTTAAAAATATTTGCAAAATGGTTTCAAATATTTTTGTAAATGTTTGTAAAAATTATTTGCAAAAAATATTTTGAACTATAGTTTTCAAAAATAATTGTAAAATTATTTTCAAATAAGTTTGAGGAATATATACATTTCAAAAAAATAAAAAATTCTTAACAAATTGTATATACATACCTATAAAATGACTAACATTCAATATGTAAATCCTATAATCCTCAATTCTTGTAAATAATAGATGCATGCCCGTGTAAATATCTACACATACTCCCATTTTGTTCAAAAAATCTTTTGTTTAAAAAAATCTCCAAAGCGTTTGCGAAATATTTTTGAAAATCTGCATACTAATTTGCAAAACCTTTTCAAAAATCCCTAAAAAGTTCAAAATTTTAATCACAAAAATTGTACATAGAATTCACATTTTTCGGATTGAGTTTGATAATTGAATGAGTCTAAGTAACATCCAAAGATTGGAGCTTGGTTGGATCTTAAATATATCTAATCACAGGAACCTTATCAGAATTGGAATTGAGGTACTTCAAGTCTAGTGACTTAATTCTTTGAGATCACAATACTTGGCTCAATGTAGACTTGACTGCCTAAGTAGAGTACTTCGAAGCACATGCATGATTCTCGTTGACAATGACCTAACTTGTACACATGCACCTTACACTTTTCTCACCTCAGTTGAAGCGGTAGAGGGATGGATTCGTCGGCATGAGATACAAACCAATGAAAACGTCGGAAGTCACATTTTTTGTGGACACTGTACCCCAAAACCCGATCCAATGGTGACGAGATCTAAAGACAGAAGTTGTGGGTTGCAATAAATCTTCAAAAGAGGGATAGTCTACTGGCTCAAGAAGAAAAAGTCCATATGTAAATGTTGCTTATATAGTATTAAAAAATAGAAAAAATCAAAAACTCCAAAAAAAGTGGACATGTCTGATTGAAAATAAAATGCATGCCAGAGTGTACATATTTGTATAATCAATAAGAAAGCTTGATATTCAAAGTCTTCTGTATGTGAGCCTGCAGCTTGATGACTTGACTATACTATCAAGCATCCTAGGATAGGTAGCTACACTGGCTACCGTCCATTCTTATCTCCTCTTCTTGAGCTAGTTGTACATGAACTTAGAAGGGAATACCCTACTTCTCGAGGAAAGAGTTGTTGGATTGGGAATTAGGGTCACCATGTTTGAGAAGACTGACTTTTACCTCTTCAATCGGGGAGAGCTACATATCACACACACTGTCCAAGATATAGATCCATAGTCATAAGGTTTTGCATATGAATTGATTTATTCTGACCTGGCCATTGAGGATACTTGAGCAGTTTTTTTGAGTCTCAGAGGTTGTTATGTTTCAAATCCGTTTCCCATTAAGGTTTCGATAGTACCTAAAATCCAAAAGGTCCGACTTAAGCTCTAAACTTTGATTTTATGAAGACAAGTTTGAGAATTAAAATCAATCATATTTCTTTCTTTTTCTTTTCTTTATTTTTATTTTCTGCACTTATTGCATAAAGTGTTTGCTATTGATTAGAACAAGTATAGAGGGAGGAGGGGGGGTAATGAATCTCCATTTCATCATCTCTATTCTATCATTTTAGCTTTGAAAACCCTAGCTAAGTTCATGTAGATAGCATTATTTTGTACAAATTAACATTCATTATGTATTTTATTCATTGTATAAAAAATAGTATTTTTAATATCAAAATTATAAAATAAATAAAAGAAAAACAGAATAAAATACCAAAGGTATTTTATGACCCTGTATTTCGAGACCAAGTTAAGAGTTGATTTGGTCGACAAGAAATAAAGTAGAGGGAGATAAGAGCCAAAAATCCAATAAAAATCACATTTACTATTTTATTAATAATTCATTTTTGGGATATATTTTATTCTTTATTATCTATACCTCAATAAGGATACTTTATACATGAAAGTTGTAGATAATAATATATAAAAAATACAAAATTGAATTTGCACAAAAATAATATACAGTGTACATTTTATGCTCACAATAAAATAACCTAAACTTCCCAAACTCATATCTCCACGATAAAAACTCAAAATACATCAAAATCTTCGTTAATTATATATAACTTTCAGTAAGCTATTTAATGAAGGAGGTTTCATCCCGGAGGTTGATATCATTGTTTATACCTCACTCCATTTTTGTGATTTCAATTTCATTTCAAAGCTTATTTTATCATTTATCTAATGCCATATTGTATTATCTGATTTGCTACTTTAAATTATAAAATTTATTAGAGATGATTAGTGCAATTTGCTTTATTATTTTAATACAATGAAATGAATATGGATCTGTTTTGATGCATGAAATAAATAACGATATTACATTGATCCATATTGCTTAATTATCTGACTAATTAAGGGACATATGTGTGCATTAGTCTACATGCGCATATCATATCATTTTATAGCATTTTGTCTTCACTTTAACTTGCATGAAAATCAACTAAAATGCATTTTGTCCATGCATCATGTTTTGCGTTGTATTGTATGCTTGTTGACCTAGATTGAATTGGAGTTACTTAACTTAGGTATTAGGATATGATTGCTCATATTAGGTAGCTCGTGTCCAGAGTTCGATCACGGACTTCCCAAGTTAATATAATTATTAAAATTGAGCCCCCCTCGTAGAAATAATTCAGGCTCGGTTTATGATAGATTGCTGATCAGACGTGCTGCAACTCGACCGAATTAACTTAGCCGATCAACGGTTTATCAATGGTCCTATAGAGATGGAAAAGTCACGAGATATGGTGGGTCTCCTCCTATGCACGCAGGAGATATGATCGGAGGCAAAGAGGGTGTGACGGAGTGGGGAGGTAATCATTGGGGAGTGTGTAAAGACTGTGATGTGTATGTGAAAGGTAATGTTGTGGTCTAACTAGCTGCAGAGTGTGCGTGATGCAGATAAAATATGATAAATCACAAAAAAGGGGTAAGATTAAGGGCTACATGAAGATGGAAACAAAGAGGATCCCCTGCTCCTTCACCAACCCCTCCTCTATGCATCCTCTGCCTCCCCCTCCCCTCTACAACCCAACCCCTCTCACTCTAGGTTCCCCATCCTTCCCTCCACATCCTCCTCCCACCCCCTCCGAGCCCCACTCGACCACCAACCATCCACACCAAGTCCCATGTCTCCCTCTCCCCTCTTGAGCTCCTCTCAACCTTCAACCATCTACTACAATAAAATGAATAATTGTAGTTCATAATTTTCTTATTCATATCTTGATTTAGAATAAATCATGATTAAATTATTTTAGGAGATCAATGAATGAAAGGATACAATTGCATCTGTAAAGAAGGTAGGGGCGTAAATGTAATTGAAAAAAAAGTAATGGTATAAGTGTAGTTACGTTTGTTTTTTTGGAAGTACACAAATTTAAAAAGGGGATATTACACCCATAGTCCTGAGTAGTTTGGTATTACCGCAGGAGCCCTACATAATCAAGAATTACATGAGAAACCATGAATAAGCATGTCGTCCTACACCCATAACCCTTCGTTATTTTAATCATTTGACTTAACCAAGCCTTTGAGTTAATCTAACACATCCTAGATCTAACAATTAAAATAAAACTAAAAGTAAAAAGGAAAAAAAAGAAAAGGAAAAAACACCCCTTCCTCCTCCCACCCTCCCCTCCTCCAGGCCAGCCGCTGCCGCCAACCCCCCTCCTTCTCTAGTCCAACAGTCGCCGCCTGATGAAGCTACGTTTCATCATCTTTATTCTATCATTTTGGCCTTAAAAACCCTAGTAAATGCGTGTAAATAGAGCTAATTCATGCATTTTAGCATCTATGCATATGTGTGTAAATACTGTATAAAATGCGGTTTTTAAAGACAAAATTATAGAATAAAGAAAAGAAAAGAAAAAGAATAAAATATTGTAAATATTTTATGACCCGAAACCCCGAGACCTAGGCATCTTGATGAATAGGTCGACAAGGAATAAAGTAGGGGGAGATAAGGGCTAAAATACAATGAAAATACCTATACATTCTATTCATTCTTTATTCATTTTGGGACCTATTTTTGGTTCCACTTTTTATACATCAAATAAAGAAACTTTGTACATGAAAGTTGTAGATAAATTAATAAAGAAAAATACAAAATTGATTTCACAGAAAAATAATGTACAGATAAAAAGTTATGGTCTGAATAAGAATCCAGAATGCCAACTTCCCAGACCCGTATCTCACAAATAAAAACTCCAAATGCAGCGTACTCACCTTTAATTGTATATAGAAGAAAATAAGCTATTTAATGACAGTGGTCTCGCATTTGGCGGAGCTACGGTTTGAAAGTTGACTTTTGGACCCCTATTGTATACATGTATATATTAAAATATTCAATTTATTATTTATTCATTATTTTTATATTTTTATATTTTTATAATGTTGTAAATAATACTTATAATAATTATGTACATTAAAATCAGAATAAAATCATAAATAAAACCCAAATAAAAATACGTGTATATATTATAATACATAGGTATAATACACGTATCTATACCTATACAAATAACACTTTCATTTTATTAAGTGTATAAAATATATCAGAAAATTAAAATAAAAATATATTTGCGTATATAAAAGTATTTTATAATTTTAGAAAATAATAATCAAAAATAAATAACTTAAAAATATCTAAATAAAAATAGAATACTTAAATACATAGATATAGATACCTATAAGGGTATAAATGCAAACTTGTAAAAATATACCTCCTAAAAATAATTAAAAATAATAATAAAATACTACATAAATTTATAAGCACTTTTTATTTTATAACCTAAATAAAATAATGTTATTTACTATTTTTAAATGATTTTTTAGAGGTTTTTTTCCTGATTGGTCCACGTGGACCAATCAGGAGGTCTGGACAGTTGACCACGGGTCAACTGTCTGACCACCCTCTGGGCTGTTGTCAGAATGGTTTTTTTCTTGATTTTCGCCCCTTTTTGGGGGACGATCCTTACACCATTTCATGATGCAGTCTTCATCACTTTTTCTCCTCGACATATGATCTTTCACGCCTAGCCTTTACCTCGAGGAATGGATCCGCGATTCGCAAGATACGCGTCCTCGAAGATCGCCCCTCGTCCAACTTTCAAAAACAACCCAAACACTTCCTCCAACCTTTGAACCCTTTTTGACCTCCTTTCTTCTTCTCTTGGACGTGCTCTGGACTGGACTTGGTGACAGCAGGTCCTCCAGCCCTTCGGAGGGGAATGAGGCGCCCGGGAGGTGCTTCCAACCTATCTCCGGCCATCCATGGCCGTGAGGTCCAATATCTCCTTGGCACATGCTGAGTCGAGGTGTTCTCTGTCCTTTTTCTTGACCATTAAGTAGCTGATCGTTTCCACTATCAATCTGTGCTTTTAGTTTGCTGTTTAAGCTTTGATTAGTATAATTATTCGCCTCGACCACCTCGCCGGAGCTCACGAGCTCCGGCGACCACCAACTTTTCCAAGCCATCACCCACACGTTTTGCTAGCCCTGGAACTCTTCTCTGTTGGGCGTGTGATTTCTCTGCAGGTCCAGGTGCTGGAGAGCCTCGCTGGGGCTCGTTTTTGTTGAAGGTCGCCGGAGAAGACAGCTGACGCCGCCCCGCCTGCGCGCCATAACCGCCTGCGCGCACCTGCGCACGAACAAGGAGGAGTCGCGCGTACAGTTGCCGTCCGATTGCCCAACTCCCTTCTAATCGCGGCCGTTCACAAGCTGAAGGGGCATCGCGGGCCGGCAAGCTGACACGTGTCCTAAGTGACCGATTCTAAACCGCCGGATCCACCAGGACTTTGGGGTATTTTGCGTTTAACATCCCAGAGATTTTTGTGTTTTGAATTAATCCTAAATCATTTGTCCGCTGAGTAAATATTATCGGGAATTTTGCTCTCAAACCCGCACATTGTTGTTAATTGCGTTATCACCCCTGACGGGCGCGCATGGCGCGCACGTGCTTCTGAGGGAGTTTTGCGGCTGTAACCCTATGGGTTTAGTGATTGTTGTTTAGTCTTTAAAAGTTAATTTCAGTACATATTTTTGTGGAACAATTGCACGGCTGGCCCTGACCTTCTTGCATATTACATAACTACCCCTGCACACATGCATTTTCTTGCTGTGGTCTCTAATTTTTGCATGCATCTATAAAGCCCTAAAAAATCTATAAAAAATTGCATTAAGCTCCTGTTGCATAGTAGTTTATCACCATATTTTTATTTTATATATTATTGCATTTTTTTTATATTTATTAAAAATCAAAAACTCTCATTTTGTGCACTGTCTAGCTTATAAAATACCAAAAAAAATATAAAAACTCCTCAGAAAAATCCCAAAAAAATATATTTTGTTACCTTTATTGTGTTCTAACTCCAGTCCTAAAATCATTAAAAAATACAAAACAAACCTCCTAAAAATTAGAAAAGCCCAAAAACCTTCCTAAAAATCTAAAAAATCCTATAAAAATCCTAAAAATATAAACTCAGTTCCTGTAGTTTCTCTATTTTATTGTCTTTTATGGAAAATTAATTTGAGGAATTTTTGACACTGTTTACTATTTTTCATCCTCAATTTAATTCCGGCCAGCAACTTTTATTCACTGTTTTCTTTATTTAGCCAATTAAAAATACCAAAAACATTCTAAAAATTACCCAAAAATTACAAAAACAGTAAAAAATCCTAAAAATATCAAAAACATCTTATTTCTGAATTTTTGGTTATTTTTGCACATTTTTATAAATACTTTAGCTTGTCTTTTATTACATAGTCCTTATTTTCCAATATTGAAAAAGAAAATAGAAAAATATAAAAAGAAAAATATAAAAATCAGTAAATTAAAAATCAAAATACAAAAATACAAAATTCAAATTAAATAAAAAATATAAAATTAAAAACCCACAAAAAAATAGCATAGTAGACACTTGATTACTTTCACACACATTTTGAGCATTTTTGCCCCGTTCTACCTGTCTGCTCCCTGTGTTCGACCTCTACAATACTTGCACCTATACACATCTTGTTGTAGAGTTATAATAAATTTTAACTCCGCACATTTACTTTCATTGCTTGATATATTTGTCGTGGGTTAATTGTTGTTTTAATCCGAATTTCGTGTGGTCGATTCAGCGACTGAGTTCCCGCCTTGTGTGGAACTTAAGATCACCGATTTTTGGGTTCAACAAATGGCGCCGTTGCCGGGGAGCAACAGCGCGTAGTTCGGGTTCTTGTTTGTGATTGTGATTTATTGTCTATTTTGCGGCTTTCATTATTTTTATATCTATTGAGCTGTCTAACCTTCTCTTTTGTTGACTTCGTGCGAGGGGACCGCGGATCGAGGGAGGCGCTCCACCCTAGGCGCCTACGCATCCACGTGAAGCCGGCATCTGCCAGTCAAGCACCGAGGAGACGAAGAGGAAATTTTGAAGACTGAGCTCTACTTTAGTTGTAGAATTCATTTCCTGCATTTATTTTTGTAATTTTTGTGAGAGAGCACTATATTGTAATAATACAGGTACTCAGGACTGGACTTTCGAGCCCAATTTCCAAGTGTTTGTACACTTGGGGGCTCACCGCGGATTTTACGGTTTTCATCGCATCTTTTCCCTTGGTTTTCTCGGTTTTATTTTCCTTACTTTGTGTGATTGAGCCCTTAGATTTAGGATTGCTTGCGATAGATTAAGGCCAAACACCTAATATATCTTGCATGTACCTATAGCCGCGTTTGGACTTAGTCAAATATAAACAGTCGTGTCATCATCTTTTAACCCGTGTGCCGCGAGCGAGCCCCATCAAGCGCTACTCCTGAACTCGAGTGTGTCGAGAAGAGGAGGGGTAAGCCAAGACCGGACTCTTAGGTTAAAGATTGGTGGCCGACTTGTGGTTCTTCACGGTAATAGCAATTTCTGAAACTTAGGGCGATTTCATCGGCTTTGCATTTGCATATAGATAGGTTTCAATTCTGCTGAGCATCCTTGCATGTAGAGTGCTCGAGGCAAGGTGAGCATTTACGCTTTAGCATCCATCATTATTTGCCGCTTGCATTGCTTTTCCGACTCTCCCTCTGATTTTGCCAACCTAGGTGCTCAAAGGAATTGACTCCCCGTTAGGATCGTGCATTTTTCATTAAAAATCCAAAAAAAGTGATAATCTATAAAATTGGGACTGTTAATATTACTTGACCCTAAAAAAACCACCAAAAAGAAAAATTTGTCTTGGGGCGAGTAATCCCCTCATTGTCTTCGTTTTACTTGCTCGCGCACACACTAAGGATTAGTGCCCAAATCCCATTGAGCCCCTAAGTGTTTGTGTAACTTTTGGACTTCTCACCTAACTCTAAAACAGACAAGATAAAAAGACCGCTCTTGTGGTCTCTATCGAGTTGAGTAGGTGAATTGAGGGTTTGTCTTGTTTTCATTTTTGTCTGTGACTGTTGTGTGCATTCTAGATCACCTGTGCGCATTTGCGCCTTTTCTCCACTTCTCTTGACTTGACCATCGTGCTCTCCCGATCATTATCTTTTATTTTCGAGATGGACCCCTGGAGCGTATTTTATCCGGACTTTGCGGATCCCTCATTCACTCCAGCCGGTCCACCTCCTTTTTTCCAGGAGGACTTTGCTCCTGACTTTTGTACATATCCGCCTCAGCCACAGTATCAGGACTCGGATTTCTACCCACACCCACCTCCACCTGTTTATTATCCGCCTCCACCTTCACATCCACCCGAGACTGAGCTGATGGAGTCACCTTTCATGGAGTCCACCCTTGAGCACTTGACCCAGATGATGGATCATTTGAGACAGAGGATTGACACCCTCACTAGTACAAATAAGAGCGACCATGATATTCCACCATTTGATGATATGGGTTCACTCGAGGATTTCCATGAGAGCTTGCAATCGCCAAAAATACAAAAAAATGAGAAAAATTTAAAAACACAAAAAGATTTCGGGAGACACATGATCGAGCCAGACTGTGAGGAGAGCGCCCACTTGCCTGACTTTTTGACCACACCTGCATTCACACCCGGTCCCACCTTTGACCCCGAGGATGCCGCTGTACAAACTGCTCTTGGCATGCCTCGTGTATATGCTGATTCCGACTTCCTCCCTTGTATGGAGGAGGTCCAAAAATTCAAAAAAATGCTGACTGAACCCGAAATGGTGGCCACCATACATGACATTATCCGTGCCCCATTTCAGCAGGCCATGACCGATTTATCTGCTCCTCTTCCCAAGAAGAGAAAGCGGAGGAGCAGATCTGAGCGTCATATCTTGACCATGGCCACTGCCCACGCCATCACACACCGTCCCATTCCTAAGAAGAGGAACACTGCCACACCTTTCATTAGCTGCACCATCTCTGACCATACTTGTGATCACACTCTCCTAGACGGCGGTGCTTCGATTAGCATCATACCCTTCTCGTTGGTACAGTCTCTTCACTTAGGGCCTCTCAAGAAGACCAGGATGATCGTACAGTTTGCTGATGGATCAATAAAGAGGCCGAAGGGTATCCTTGAAAACGCCGTCATCTCGATTCAGGGCATGAGCTATCACGTTGATTTTGTTGTATTGCCCATGGAGACCTCCACTGGGGAGCACTCTCCAATCATCCTGGGACGACCATTCCTCGCCTCTGCGAGGGTCGTTATTGATTACGGATCAGGAGAGATTCGCTTCCGTCCTGCTGACGAGAGCGAAGCATTGATCACCGCACCTACTGCTGACCAGAGACCTGCACCTGATGTGACCACACCTATCTTGGCTGACCTCGAGGACCATGACCTTGATGATACTATCAGAGAATTTTGTTGTCTATTGGATTCCACTGAAACCCGAGAATTCCTCCCGGTTGAGGAAAACTCGGAAAGCATGGACCTCGACGTTCCTTCTTCTGGGACTTGGCGTTGTGTTGATGACATCCGCGGGATTTACACGATCGATATCAGTGAGCGGAGGGCAGATGTAGAGACTAGACGGGACGGACATGTTTTGACTACTTCCACTGATGAGTCCGCTCCTGTCCACAGAGATACTGATGAGCCAAAGGCCGAATTTGATTTGATTGCTTTTATTCGAGAATTCGGGCCTTTTGATGAGAAAGATGATCCGGTTGAGATTATAGAGGACGAACAGAGTTCGACTACTTCCACCGATGAGTTCGTTCCTTTTGGTTTTGACACGGATGACACCTCGCAGGACGACTCTGAGTACACTACTTCCGATGATGATGAGTTCGTCCCATTCCACTTTGATATCAGCGAGACTCCCAAGGCCGGACCTAGCCGCACTTCTTTCACTACACCGTCTGTGCCTTCACACCCTAGGGCCCCTGAGGACCTTCATTCTGTCGACCCTGATCGGCTTCCGTCCACTGTGGACCCCGATGTCGACCTACATCATACCAGATCCATTCCTCAGCGGTCCCGCAAGAAGGTCCGCTTTCAACCTTCTTGATCATGTGTACATCCGCCTCTGTTGTATATTCTCTCTCATGTATCTCTGTCTCTCTTCCGTATTGCTCGTCCTCCCATTCTCGTGTTTGCCTAGCTTAGGACGCACTTTGTCCTACGTTTAGGAGGGGTGGACGAGCCGAGTGCTCTTTTGTCGCTCAGTGTCATCACTCCTGTTGTTGCCTATACTTAGGGCTTCTTCTACCCTAAGTATAGGGGGAGTGGTGTGTACATCCCCATGATCTATTCCATCTTCCGATTTATTTTCTTCTTTTCTTCTTTTCTTCTTTTCCTTCTCTATCTTCTTCATCTATCAAAAAGGTGCCGCCCTTGTAGACAGTTTTCTATACTTAGGACGTACTTTGTCCTAAGTATAGGGGGGTGCGCACCCCGAGTTTCCTTCATTCTTTTCGATCCTCTCCATTGTCTCCTCTTCTTGTCTATACTTAGGGATATTTTACCCTAAGTATAGGGGGAGACAACCTGAGTACGATCTGTTCATTCCCACCCTTGACCCTCCCTGCTTTGTGTATAGTCTGCTATACTTAGGATTATTTGATCCTAAGTATAGGGGGGACGGTCAACTTCTCATTTGTTCATTCATTCCTTCATTTATTCATTTATTCTTTAGACTTTCCTATACTTAGTACGAGTTATGTCTTCTCTTTTCTCTCTGATCTATGAGGACATAGCTCAAGCTAAGTATAGGGGGGTCGTATATACTGCGTATATACTTTAGCCATAACTCGTACTTTCGTATTTTCTTAAATATGGCTAATAATTCTGTAAACTTCATTAAAAATCTCTAATAAAAAGATGTGATTATTCCTCAAAGTCTTTTTGTATTTACTGATTAATAAATCAGGTGAAAATGTTTTTTGCAGAATGTTTGAAAAATAGTTTGAAAAATCTTTGTGAACATTTATTGAAAACTATTTTGAAAATATTTTGTTACCTGTTTTCAACCTTTGTAAAAATGTGTGGTTTGTAAAATTTCTTTTCTTTGTGTGAAATAAAATGTTTGAAAAATGATTTGCAAATGGCTTGAAAAATGGTTGCAAAAATATTTTGAAAAACCTATATATACTGTTTTGAAAACCTTTGCAAAATGATTTTCAAATGTGTGTACATGTTTGCAAAAACGTTTGTAAAAATTATTTTGGATTATAGTTTTCAAAAATTGTGTGAAAAGCTTGTGTTAAATAAGTTTGAGGAATATTTACATCACACCAAAATCCACTATATATATGTACTTATAAAATTGACCACTTACCCTTGTAAATCCTAAAAATACACTTCTTGTAATTATAAGAAGCACTCCCGTGTACATATTTTTCACCTAGTTTTCAGCCAAAACTTTTTTCTTTTCAAAAATCCCAAAAACATTTGCAAAACTAAAATCCAAAAACATTTGAAAGATCTTTTTGAAAAATACAAAAAAAATTGCATCTGCATGCGCATGCATCATCTTTTCAAAAATCCATAAAAAAATTCAAAATCTTGAAAATTGCATCACAAAAATATTTTCTGCATTCTGCATCGCATTTGCATAGCATGAGCATTTTTTCGGATTGAGTTTGATAGTTGAACAAGTCTAAGTAAAATCCGGAGATTAAAGCTTGATTGGACCTTAGAATCTACCTAATAACAGGAACCTTATAGGAACTGGGTTTGAGGTACTTCAGGTCTAGTTGACTTAATTCTTTGAGGATCACGGGACTTGGTTCAATGGATTCTTGACTGCCTAAGTAGAGTATTTCGGAGCACACGCACGACTCTTGTTGATAATGACCTAACTTGGACACCTGCACCTTTCACATAGCTCTCCACGGATGAGGTGGTGAGGAGGCAGTCTCCTTTGTCTTGGGGTAGCATATGAGGGTAGTACTTCTAGGCGGAACCTCTCTTCTTCTTATAGTGAAGGAAGTGCGCCTCAACTTGGTCTAGTAGTGATGAAGGCTAAAGACAGAAGCCGTGGGTTGCAATAAAGCTTCAAAAGAGGGATAGTTTACTGGCTCAAGAGGAAAATTTCTTGTATATATGCTGCACCATGTAGATATGTTGTACAGATGCAATTGAAAAAAAAAAGAAAAAAAAAGAAGAAAAAAAAAGAACTCCAAAAAAGTGGTGGGTCGGATTGAAAATTTAATAACCCCACCGGAGTGTATATAGTCCAATAAAGCAAAAGCTTATGGTATCCATGTCACATCTCATGAAGCTTGCAGCGGGAGACTTAGCTACACTGGTTGAGCTCCCAAAAGTCTATACTTCTTCCCCCTCTTCTTGAGCCAGTTGCACTTGAACTTAGAAGGGAATACCCCGCTTCTCGAGGAAAGAGTTGCTAGACCGAGGCATTAGAGTTACCAGGTTGAGGGAGGTTGTTTCTTTGTTACTTCTGAGGTGGGGAGCTACATATCACTTACACTGTACGAGTCAGACTCATAGTCGTAAGAGTTTGCGTATGAGTTGAAGTATTTCTGACCTGGCTATTGAGGAGACTTGGACAGAGTTTTGGGATTCTCAAGGACTGTTGGATTTCAAACTTGGTTCTCATTAAGGTTCCGACCGCACTAAAATTCCAAATGTCCGACTTAAGCTCCAAACTTTGATTTTGCGAAGACAAGTTCAATAATTAAACTTAATCTAATTTTCTTCTTTTTCTTTTCTTTCTTTTTCTTTTTGCACTTATTGCATAAGTGTTTGCTAGGGACTAGCAAAGGTAAAGTATAGGGGGATGATGAAGCTACGTTTCATCATCTTTATTCTATCATTTTGGCCTTAAAAACCCTAGTAAATGCGTGTAAATAGAGCTAATTCATGCATTTTAGCATCTATGCATATGTGTGTAAATACTGTATAAAATGTGGTTTTTAAAGACAAAATTATAGAATAAAGAAAAGAAAAGAAAAAGAATAAAATATTGTAAATATTTTATGACCCGAAACCCCGAGACCTAGGCATCTTGATGAATAGGTCGACAAGGAATAAAGTAGGGGGAGATAAGGGCTAAAATACAATGAAAATACCTATACATTCTATTCATTCTTTATTCATTTTGGGACCTATTTTTGGTTCCACTTTTTATACATCAAATAAAGAAACTTTGTACATGAAAGTTGTAGATAAATTAATAAAGAAAAATACAAAATTGATTTCACAGAAAAATAATGTACAGATAAAAAGTTATGGTCTGAATAAGAATCCAGAATGCCAACTTCCCAGACCCGTATCTCACAAATAAAAACTCCAAATGCAGCGTACTCACCTTTAATTGTATATAGAAGAAAATAAGCTATTTAATGACGGTGGTCTCGCATTTGGCGGAGCTACGGTTTGAAAGTTGACTTTTGGACCCCTATTGTATACATGTATATATTAAAATATTCAATTTATTATTTATTCATTATTTTTATATTTTTATATTTTTATAATGTTGTAAATAATACTTATAATAATTATGTACATTAAAATCAGAATAAAAGCATAAATAAAATCCAAATAAAAATACTTGTATATATTATAATACATAGGTATAATACATGTATCTATACCTATACAAATAACACTTTCATTTTATTAAGTGTATAAAATATATCAGAAAATTAAAATAAAAATATATTTGCGTATATAAAAGTATTTTATAATTTTAGAAAATAATAACAAAAAATAAATAACTTAAAAATATCTAAATAAAAATAGAATACTTAAATACATAGATATAGATACCTATAAGGGTATAAATGCAAACTTGTAAAAATATACCTCCTAAAAATAATTGAAAATAATAATAAAATACTACATAAATTTATAAGCACTTTTTATTTTATAACCTAAATAAAATAATGTTATTTACTATTTTTAAATGATTTTTTAGAGGTTTTTTTCCTGATTGGTCCACGTGGACCAATCAGGAGGTCTGGACAGTTGACCACGGGTCAACTGTCTGACCACCCTCTGGGCTGTTGTCAGAATGGTTTTTTTCTTGATTTTCGCCCCTTTTTGGGGGACGATCCTTACACCATTTCATGATGCAGTCTTCATCACTTTTTCTCCTCGACATATGATCTTTCACGCCTAGCCTTTACCTCGAGGAATGGATCCGCGATTCGCAAGATACGCGTCCTCGAAGATCGCCCCTCGTCCAACTTTCAAAAACAACCCAAACACTTCCTCCAACCTTTGAACCCTTTTTGACCTCCTTTCTTCTTCTCTTGGACGTGCTCTGGACTGGACTTGGTGACAGCAGGTCCTCCAGCCCTTCGGAGGGGAATGAGGCGGCCGGGAGGTGCTTCCAACCTATCTCCGGCCATCCATGGCCGTGAGGTCCAATATCTCCTTGGCACATGCTGAGTCGAGGTGTTCTCTGTCCTTTTTCTTGACCATTAAGTAGCTGATCGTTTCCACTATCAATCTGTGCTTTTAGTTTGCTGTTTAAGCTTTGATTAGTATAATTATTCGCCTCGACCACCTCGCCGGAGCTCACGAGCTCCGGCGACCACCAACTTTTCCAAGCCATCACCCACACGTTTTGCTAGCCCTGGAACTCTTCTCTGTTGGGCGTGTGATTTCTCTGCAGGTCCAGGTGCTGGAGAGCCTCGCTGGGGCTCGTTTTTGTTGAAGGTCGCCGGAGAAGACAGCTGACGCCGCCCCGCCTGCGCGCCATAACCGCCTGCGCGCACCTGCGCACGAACAAGGAGGAGTCGCGCGTACAGTTGCCGTCCGATTGCCCAACTCCCTTCTAATCGCGGCCGTTCACAAGCTGAAGGGGCATCGCGGGCCGGCAAGCTGACACGTGTCCTAAGTGACCGATTCTAAACCGCCGGATCCACCAGGACTTTGGGGTATTTTGCGTTTAACATCCCAGAGATTTTTGTGTTTTGAATTAATCCTAAATCATTTGTCCGCCGAGTAAATATTATCGGGAATTTTGCTCTCAAACCCGCACATTGTTGTTAATTGTGTTATCACCCCTGACGGGCGCGCATGGCGCGCACGTGCTTCTGAGGGAGTTTTGCGGCTGTAACCCTGTGGGTTTAGTGATTGCTGTTTAGTCTTTAAAAGTTAATTTCAGTACATATTTTTGTGGAACAATTGCACGGCTGGCCCTGACCTTCTTGCATATTACATAACTACCCCTGCACACATGCATTTTCTTGCTGTGGTCTCTAATTTTTGCATGCATCTATAAAGCCCTAAAAAATCTATAAAAAATTGCATTAAGCTCCTGTTGCATAGTAGTTTATCACCATATTTTTATTTTTCATATTATTGCATTTTTTATATTTATTAAAAATCAAAAACTCTCATTTTGTGCACTGTCTAGCTTATAAAATACCAAAAAAAATATAAAAACTCCTCAGAAAAATCCCAAAAAAATATATTTTGTTACCTTTATTGTGTTCTAACTCCAGTCCTAAAATCATTAAAAAATACAAAACAAACCTCCTAAAAATTAGAAAAGCCCAAAAACCTTCCTAAAAATCTAAAAAATCCTATAAAAATCCTAAAAATATAAACTCAGTTCCTGTAGTTTCTCTATTTTATTGTCTTTTATGGAAAATTAATTTGAGGAATTTTTGACACTGTTTACTATTTTTCATCCTCAATTTAATTCCGGCCAGCAACTTTTATTCACTGTTTTCTTTATTTAGCCAATTAAAAATACCAAAAACATTCTAAAAATTACCCAAAAATTACAAAAACAGTAAAAAATCCTAAAAATATCAAAAACATCTTATTTCTGAATTTTTGGTTATTTTTGCACATTTTTATAAATACTTTAGCTTGTCTTTTATTACATAGTCCTTATTTTCCAATATTGAAAAAGAAAATAGAAAAATATAAAAAGAAAATATAAAAATCAGTAAATTAAAAATCAAAATACAAAAATACAAAATTCAAATTAAATAAAAAAATATAAAATTAAAAACCCACAAAAAAAATAGCATAGTAGACACTTGATTACTTTCACACACATTTTGAGCATTTTTGCCCCGTTCTACCTGTCTGCTCCCTGTGTTCGACCTCTACAATACTTGCACCTATACACATCTTGTTGTAGAGTTATAATAAATTTTAACTCCGCACATTTACTTTCATTGCTTGATATATTTGTCGTGGGTTAATTGTTGTTTTAATCCGAATTTCGTGTGGTCGATTCAGCGACTGAGTTCCCGCCTTGTGTGGAACTTAAGATCACCGATTTTTGGGTTCAACACCGCCCCACCTCCTCCACCTCCCACCTCCTCCAGTCTAGTCGCCGCCAGCCCCCTCCTCCGCCTCCCTCATCCTCCAAGCTAGCCACCACCACCCCCTCCTCTAGGCCAACCGCGCCACCCCACCCACCCCTCCTCCTCTCCTCCCTGCTACAGGCCTCACCGTCACCCTCTTCCTCCACCTCCCTCATCCTCCAGGCTAGCCACCGTACCCCCACCTACATGCCAGCCTCCCCTCCCCCACCCCCTCTTCCGACCCACCTTCATGCCATGCCAGTCGTTGCCCGCCCAATGCCCCTTCCTCCTCCCACCACTCACCCCCTCTAGGCCAGCCGCCGCCCGCTCCCCACCCTCCTCCCTCAGGCTTGCGCAACTCCTCCCCCTTCCTCTGCCCTGCTTCTCCAGCCTAGACCTCCTCTAGTTTCGCCTTCTCCAGCCTCACCCTCCTATGGTGACCCTCCTCCAGAAAGACCCTTCTCCAGCTCTTTTGCCATCTCCGGGGCTCCTCCTCTAGCCCCCTCCAGCTCCCTTATGGGGCTCTGCCACCCCCTCCTCAAGACCCTCCTCCGGCCTTCCTCATCTCCTCGTGCATTCCATGCCTACCTCTGCAGCACCTCCCCTAGGGCATCGACGAGCGTGGTGTTGGAGGAAGTTGCAGGTCACACCGAGGTAGAGGTGGGAGCGGAGGTTGAGTGAGGCGCAGATGGAGTAAGGAGATGGGAGGGGCATGTGCACATCAAGGAAAGAACGAGAGGCAATGATTTGTAAATAAGGTTGAGCATCATGTGCAATTTTGACTTTTTTAAACGGAAAACATCAACTATGGCTGGCATCCTAAATGGAACATAACACTGGTTATGTAATGTAGGAGTTAAGCATTATTCAGGGTTTCTCATGTAATTCGTGATATTGAGGGTTCCTGGAGTAATTAGCAAACTAATAAAGGTTGTGGGTGTAAATATCCCATTTAAAAATACCCTTTGTCTAATATGGTGGGCACGTTATTAGAGCCCTACCCCTCATCTTCACGAATCTCAATGCACTAGACTCGCAGCTCTCCACATCGCCAGCTATCTCATCGCCGATCTCCGCCCGTCAAATCCGCCGTTTCTCCGATCTGATGGCCGCTGAGAACGCCGCAAAGGCCACTGAAGAGGCCATCTTCGTCACGGCCACGGCCACAGCAGCGACGAAGCAGAGGTCTCCTCCCAAACCCTAATCCAGAGTTCCAGTCGTTGTCGTTGTATGGTCTCGTGATTAGGGATCCGAATCCCGATTGTACGGCCGGTGAAGTCGTTTTTTCAGGCGATCCCACTCGGAATTATTATTCTGTGTGCGATCTAGATTTTCTTTGTTCATGTTGAGAATCTAGGGTTTCCTTGATGCCGTATCTATGGATAAGATTGCTGACATGAGAAGTTTATTATATTGCGAGATCACGTATTAACTAGGTAGTTAGTTGATTTGGACGATCTGTTGATGAAAAAATATTTTTAATTGCGGGCTTATAATGTGAGCTACATTGTTTAAATGTAAATGTTGAAAATAATTTAAGACCAGCATACGTTTCAAACAAAGATATATTACAAGAACACCAGACATGGAATTCACATTCCTTAGGAGTGTGTCGAATGTTATGTGCAGAAAAAATAACACTTATTATTTGTAGACGGAGTGGAAATTATTTAGGATAATGCAATTATAAAAATATTAACGATTCAATGAAGAAAAGCATCCATTTATTTATCATTAGCAAATTTTTATCAACAAAATGTGATTCATGTTTCTCCTTGACATCTTTGCTGAAAGAACTGGTAATAGTTTGTTCTTCTGAGAGATGGTGTGATTTACGTTGTTGGCTTTGTCTGTGTTAAAATGTTTGGATGCTTAATTGATTCATACGAGAGAGATGGAGCGAGAGACACTATTTGGTGTGGTTTATATATTACTGAAATATGATGTGGATGCCATCTTCATGATAGGAGAGGCACTGTGATTTGAATCTTTTTCCAATAGGCTCTTGTTTCCTCCCCATCAGCGGTTGAAAACTTGAAATTATGGTGAATCGATGCCATGTATTAGGTTTAATAATTTAATATGCTCAGTGAACTGTTATATTTGATAATTGAAATTATTGAATATGTTTAGTGAGCTATTGGAACAGTCTTTGGATCTCATGCATGCCCTATTTATCTAGATGTAATCCACTGTCCGTGCAAATTTCTTTCTAGTGGATGCATATTTCACATATTGCATTGGACATGAATGGTTTTATTCCTCATGCACCTTGGCATTTGCTATGTTGGGATGACTTATTTTAGACATTTTGCAGGAAAAAGAGAAAGTGGGATGAACCTGCTGAGTCACTGGTATCTGCCGGACTGATCATACCTGGTGCCGTGCCATTGGGCACAGGGGTTATTGTTGGAGGTCCTGTTTCAGGTTTAAATCCACTTATGTCTGGTGTTACCCAAGGCTTCGTTCAGATTCCTTGTGGTACATCACCTCAGTTGTTTCAGTCGCCGATGATCCCACAGAATACAGCTGCAGTACTACAGAAGCTAAACTTAGTAAGTGAAATCTTCTTATCTGTCTCAGAAGTTGAAAATAAATGCAAAAGAAATTGTATTAGTTCCTTAAAAAGAAACAATCAATGTGCTACATCTCTGAACCACTAGCTACTGTTATGATTAATGAAAATGCATTTAATATATAAAAAAAGCATAAAGATAATATTTGAATAAGGTAAAAACAATATTATGAACAAATATCTAGCCTGTTCCTGGTGACATATCCATCTTACATTACAAGTGAAGAGAGCCAAAAGGGCTATATAAATAATACCTATAATGATGCAATGGTCTTTTTGTAGAACCCCTCGCAAATACAAGTGCTCATTGTAGACATGGTAGGATTAAACTAAACTCTAATTATAACATGGATCTACAGAGTGATGCAGGCAGAGTTTGGGAACGAGGAGAAAAGAGAAGAATATTATTATCCTTGCAGGTTGTGGACAGAGAGCGAGGATAAGGGGTCCTAAGAAGAGGGGAGAGTGAGAACGAAGACAGGAAATGAGAGCCAAACTTCAGTTTCTCTTCATTTTAAATGTCCCTCTCAAAACCATGCTAGCTCCTTTATATAGGAAATGCTTACTGAAGTTAGGGATCTTAGTTAATCTCACTTTATGTATTGAAGCAAATTAATACAAACAAAATAAAACCTTAATATATTCTTAATGATGGCAAAATTCAGACCATAGGTCGTATCGTTTCTTCCCGATCAAAAAATTATTCTGATGGGTTGTATTTCATCCATAAACGAGCTCTTTAATGTTTATGCCACAATTTTAAGCTGGAGTTTTCCTTGATGAATCTTGGAAGTGCAAGACTTGAATGCAATGCTAGGATGTTCTAAACCTACTTGATAATTTGAAAAATGTAGGATCAGGCTGTAATTCCATATATTTTTGATCTAGTAATTCAAGATCCAAAGAATGCTGAACATGGAGTTATAATTTTTGTGTAACCATGTGACAATAACTAACACTGGATTTGGGACCATCATTGCTATTTTTCCAATATACTACCTAACATCTAATTCTTTCCCCAACCTTGTCTCATGTCTATTGGGACGACAACCACATTAGTTGAGTGGTGGTGGGGTTTCTCGAGCCTAGTTATACTAAGCTTGGTCTCTACTCTCTACAGTGATGGCTACCACATTGAAATGATGTGATAGCAGGGGTTGTTCCAGCGGTGTGGGGGCTGAAGGGTGCCTCTGTTGTAAAACCGCGTGGAGGCGATTGGTGCAATGAGGAGGTGGATGATGGGAAGTCATTGGAAGGCGAGTGCATGGAGGGAGCATGCACGAATCGTGCATTGTGAATTGGGTTTGGTATTGCAGTGTATGCACGGGCCCCTACTAAGGGTGTTGACGAGAGAAATGATTTCCTGGAAATCATAGGTGGGGTTGTGCACCAAAGGTGGCAGTGCAAACTTTGCAGATGAAATTCCAATATGGCCACAAGTTGTGGTTGTTCGGACGTTGCCTATGGCAATGGCTCGAGCACTGATGAAGTCTATGCAGGTGACCATTGTTAGGTTATTGCTTAGGTGGCATTGTCAGGTTACCTGCAGTGCAGGTGACGATGCAAGTGTGACAACAGGTGGCAATTGATGCCTTATTTTTATTTTCATCTCGGAGTGCTTTCAGGTCTTGGCGAGCATGGAAGGCCGTATCCCGATATATCGGCGATATATCGGCGATATATCGGTATCGACAGGTCATCGATATATCGCCGATATGTCCGATATCGGGTATCGACACGCAAAAAAGGCGAGCTGAATTCTGATGTCGGCGATATGGCATCGATATATCGTCGATATATCGGTATCGACATGGTACCGATATGGATACCGATATCGATATGTCCTTCCATGTTGGCGAGTATGCAATCGTGACAACAAGTGGTGATTGTTGTCTTCTTTTTATTTTCATCTTGTAGTGTTTTCAGTTCTTGTTGTATGACATAAAAAAGGCTTGTAAAAAGAATGTGTTTTTCTTATAGGACTCTCGAGCCTTCACTTTTACGAAAGACTTTCTACTTACGATTGTAGGAAGTTACACACTCTATGCTTTGACCTTTGTCTTCTTGTATTGCTCAATATCATCTGGTTGTTAAGATGATTTGATCATTATGCTCTGGTACCAATTGATGCAAACTAAATTTGAAAATAACATGAGAACAATGAAGAAAGTGACTAGTCTGTAGCCTGTGGAGAAACGAGGATAAAGGGTTGGTGTTATTGAAGAAAAGAAAGAGTAAGGAGAACAAAGAGAGGATTTGATCCAAATTGTAATTTTCATGTTTTTTCATATCTTACCCTCACCAAACCCTACTAGCCCCTGTTTAAAAGGTAAAAGGAACAGGTAGGATCACAAATATTATAACAATCAAAATTAACATCCAAAATAAATTCTTCTATTCAAATAAATTAACTTGATTGATTATCAAAATTAAAGATCCTTAATTGATCTAACTTTATTTGAAAAGTAAAGGATTACCATTAGAAGTTAATTTTCATCCATAATGGTTTTAGCGGAAGGGTACCTATCGAAAAGCCAATTGGGAGGTGATGGGATGCCCAGGCAGTCTCACATAGGGGTGTCTATCGAGTTCAACGAGCTGAGTTGGCCTCAACTCGGACTTGAACTCGATAAGAAACTTAAGGCTCGAAATCGGGCTCGATAAGGGTCGAGCCCTGGATAACCAACTCCGAACTCGTCGAGTTCGAGTTGACTCACGAGCCTCTAATCGAGCCACGAGTTTTTGAACTGGCTCACGATCCTCAAAATGAGATGGCTCATGAGCCTCTTATCGAGTCACGAGTTTCTGAGCTGGCTCACGAGCCTCAAAATGAGCAGGCTCATGAACCTCTTAATGAGTAATTGTTCCATTTTATACATTAAATTATGCAAACAACATTTGTAATTTTAATTTTTATACTCGTTCTGTAGCTTTTTGGGCAAGAAAAATGTTAACCTCTATTTTATATCAAACTCAATGTGGATGTTTCGGTATATATGTTTTTAATTTTTTATTAAGAGGGAAAACGAGTTATCGAGTCGAGTTTTCGAGTTGAACAATGCCCAACTCGGATTCGACTCGATAAGCTAACGAGTCATAAACCCCAACTCGGGCTCGGGCTCGTTAAGGTTTCGAGTCCGGCTCGCAAGCCCTTAACGAGCTGAGCCTGAGTTGAGCTCATCAAGCTCGAGCTTTCCTGACAACCCTAGTCTCACATCCTCCTCACAGAACATACGAGGACAGAGGGTTGACATCCTCTTTTCCATTGTCACATATGATAAAGGACAAGAATATCCACCAATGAGGTCCATCGCCTTTTATAAGCTTTGATTACAATCATCTTCCTCTTGACCAACCATAACCAAATATTGACTTTGATAGAGGTCTTGACCATAGTTTTAAAAAAAATGTGAGGCCGATCGAGGCGGTGTTCCCTTGACGAGGCGAGGCGTAAGCCTCAATTTATATAGGAAAATATACATAAAATGTAATTAAGCACAATTATATATATTTATAAAATCACAAATTTAGATACTCCCAATATATTCACTATATATGCTATGATCATGAGAATATATAATATTCTTTGCATGATTTACTTTGAATCCTATATAAAATGCAAAGCTTGTTACGACCTCCATTAATGTTGGTGGGTGAAGTTCTTATCGATATATAACACTTCCCTTTATGTGCATGGGTGAAGCAAACTTATGTGACTAACATATATTATTAACATACACAATATGTAAATGTCTTTGTTGTTTTGTATATGTTATATGACTAGCATATATACATATATATTAATATGTCTCGAATCCTAACCACATGATTGGCTAAACTCAATTGAAGAATCAATGTATGCCCCCTTGTCGCAACATACCCTACCAACATGAATTTTTATATATGATAATGCATAATTTTAAATATTAAAAATATATGACTATATAACAAATTAAATTGTTAGTAATTTACACTTAAGATATCATAAACATCAATATAAAGATATAAAATACATGGTACCAAACATTTGTAGCCCAGGGCGGCGCCTCAAGACCGCCTCAGCGTCTTGAAGATCGCCTCGGCACCTCGAGGCGCACGCCTCACATGGGCTGCTTGAGGTAGGCACCTTGAGGCAGTTTTCTTGGAAAACTGCCTCGAAGCGTACGCCTTAGCACCTCGAGGTGCATTTTTTAAAACCATGGTCTTGACCCTCCAGTCTAGATATATCTACAATCCCTTAAAAGAAGTTGCTCCAGACTTTAGTTTGGGTAACCTCTTATACACGGCTGTGACAGAAGCATGTTCCCCTCAGCCCCTCCCATTCTTAGCAGTCTCAAAGCCAGATGTTAGTCTGAATTAACCAGGAAAGGACAACATATTGGTGAAATACTATGACGAGCATCGAAGAAGCAGGTTGCACGAGCAGGGACCTAGGCCCCATCATGTCTCTGCTAGACCAACAGTTTGCCATAGAAGTTAGAGACTTAGCAAGTTTCATCAACCTCGAAAATACTCCTTTCTAACTAACCCAACCCACTCAAGCAACCTGAATTTCAAATGATTTTATTTTAATAGTAAAATAGTTTAAACTGCTTCCACTCCAAAGGTCTGATGGCAGTGCAGTGAATCTACCACCCAAAAAATCAGGGTTCAAATTCCTCCTTGTAGGGATTGCGTTAGGTAGCCGACATCCGGTGTAAAAAATAGTCATCTTTCAATATGGGTTTGAGCAAGCATCCATGTAAACGACCATACTTAAAGTGGGAGAAGGCTTCACCATTTTTTAGTAAAATAGTTCAAACTAATTATATTAAAGGTTGCAAAATTTGAACTCTGGATTGCATTAGTTTTGCAGGAGGGACAGATATGCACGAAACATGAGGGGAGGGAATATAAAGTTAGGGTTTCTCAATATCAATGTTTAAATCCTACTGCATACAAGTTGCACCACAGTGATGGGTTTCTCACTAGGGATTAAAGATTGATTGGAAATGCACAATGCACCTCTAAGAGCAACGCTGTTTAGGTTGATATATGTAGGGTCCACGGTGATGATAAATGTTTTTAGAACTCATTTGCTTAATACAGCAGATGAAATATGCATCGCTTTCAACCGGTGTATACAATTTTCTCAAAAAATAACATCGTCATTTCTTATTATTTCATTTTACTAAAAATGCAGATAATGTTTGGAGGGAGGCCACTGGGTCAACACAACTAGCATTGAGCTTTTTTGAATGTCTTTTACAGATAATTCTTTTCCATCCAAAAAAGAGTGGGTGAAACCTTTTGTGTCTTTGCGAGCATTGTGGTAGGCTAGGAAGGCTACTATTTCGGATATTTCGTGGGGTGAATTATATAGAATGCTATAGCTCACATTCTTGACTGTTGTTCTAGTTTTAGTGGATACTTGATATTTGTATGGGTGAAAAGCCTACTTAGGGTGTTCCCCCTTGACGTCAAAAAAATCTCTCATTGGAGTCGATCACTTAAATCTTAACACGATGCTCTAAAGAAATAACATATACATAATAAGTTATAAATTGACCCATAAACTTACTTTAACATGATGTATCAAGCAACTACCTTAGATTACATTCTAATAAAAAAAGAAATCAAGTTAGAGGCTCCCATTTGACTAAAATCCAATCAACCAAGATTTGACATCCTGATGCTGAATCAGTGCTCAATTTTCAAATTCATTATGATTTGAACTGATTTGGTAAGTACATCAGATCAGATTTTATCTTATCCATGTATATTTATAGAGAGAACAAGTAAATATAAACTTCCACCACAGGTCCACTAGTAAATCTTTTTGTAGATCTATTTTACACAAGTGATGTTCTGATCAACAAAGTAGAATTATTATGATTAAACAGTAGTTCACTTAGGATAGTGATTTCTTTATATTTAATTATGATCATTTTTTTTCTATTTCCTAGGCAACATAAAAGTTGGTTTGACCTCAAAAAAACATAAAAGTTGGTTCTCATCTTCTCAATCTCTTGTTAATTTTTTATTCCTCGGTATGGTAATCCAAAATGTTTATTGTTCTCTTCCTCCCTAGACGTTTGTTTGTTTCTTTATATTAAAAACACGGACCTTCATCATGCATCTTTAATTCACTTAATTTTGAGTTTGCTCCTTTTTCACTTCCAGCCCAAGATTCAAGATGAGGTTATAGCGCGTGAAATTGTAATAAATGATGCAGAGTCCACTATTCGTTACAGACTCACAAAACGCCAAACTCAGGAAGAGGTGCACCTGATTGTTTTGTCATTATTATTAAGAAATATTGCAAAATTTCTGAATACTTGATATAAACGGAAAAACTGATTTTACAGATACAAAAAAGCACAGGGGCTGTTGTCATTACAAGGTTAGTTTTTTGGGGGAATAAGTTTAGTGTTTTGGAGGATATGCATTCTGATTCCACAAAAAATGGAATCCGTTCATAATCTTTTTTTGTCAGGGGTAAATATCGTCCTCCAAATAGTTTACCTGATGGTGAAAAACCACTTTATCTTCACATCTCAGCTGGTGCTCAAGTAAGTGCTTAGGTTCTTACATTCTCCCCTAGTAGCATCTGGTTTATATTTTTTAGCTTATGTAGTGGTTCTTGAGCTTGCCGATTTGTATTATTTTTTCATTTCTACAATCTTTTCCTTCAGTTTTTATTAATTTAAAAAAAATGGATTTTGCATTAAGATATAAAATCTACACTGTTCCCAATATCAAATTGTGCATACCGTTTCTTCATTTTATGTTAATCTTGCCTGAATGCTTTGGGCAGATTGTAGGTGTCAGTTTACATTTATACTGAATTTTCTCCATAGACATTCAAACTTCTTTAATAACCATACACAATTTCTAAAAAATGTATACAAGCTTTTTTAAAAAAAATTGCAGTCGTGCTATACCTCCACTTGAAAACTTATAATGTTTCTTCTCTATGTGCCCTGTCTTATCATGTGATATGATTCTTGTTAACTGTTGATAGAAGTAGATATAGGATCTTAATCAAATTAATGTATCTTGTTTGAGTTGTTTCTGATTTAATGATTTTTTTCTGCGGAACTTATTTCTTGCATATGAACTGCTTTTTGGTTGGAATTTTGTTGAAAATTCCTATTCTCATTCAAATGGACTTCAAATTTGTCATTTGATGTTGGGTCTTTTTTCGTCAATAAAGCGAAGAAGATGGATTTCTGCACTTTTCATTTGGGAATATAGATGGATATAAATTTTTGTAAGCTTGGGAGTTGATCCAGGTTAGATTTATTGGGCGACGATGAATCCATAACCAAATGCGCTTTTATTGGTCTGTGTGATGATAGCTTTTTGGACTGGAACGATGACCCTTTTGCTGGTGACCCTTGTTAGTCTAAAACCCCAACAATCTTGTCTCAATGGTGTGACATGAGAAAGGGGCAACCCTGTGGTGTGAGCATGCATGCATGTGCATTAGTGTGTGTGCATGCCTGAGTTGTGCATTATCTGGTGGTTTTTCTCTCATAATCTTCTTTTCCAGTTAAAAGACACTGCTGAGCGCATTAAGGCAGTTGACCTTGCAGCTTCAATCGTTGAGGAAATTTTGAAACATGGTCATGCTTTCCAGCCTGGCCACTGTTTCCCTCAAGCATTGAGTATGGGGGACCAGGTATCATTTGTTTGTTTCTTTTTTGTTCTTTTTTTTGTCTGTTTATAGAACCTTCAGCTTTGTAAACAGGTGCAAATTTCTCATCCTTTAAGCACGTGTGTATACCTTGGCTTTGATCCGGATCCTTCATTGAATATTGCAGCCCGTATTCGTGGACCAAATGTATGTTTTACCTTGTTCACGTCTTTAGAAAAATCTATTTCCGGCATTAGTTATTTATCGCAGTTTGTTTTGTATCTTTATGGCTTTAAGAGTTACTAATGTCTGAGCTCTCCTTGACATCTCCGTACAATTGGGAGAAATTGTTTTTCTGCTGCTGGTGGCTCGGATTTGTGCATGCAGGACCAGTATATAAGTCACATTATGAATGTAACAGGAGCAACTTTGGTGCTCAGAGGGCGTGGGTTGAGGCATCCTGAAAGTTCAATCACCGACGGTAGGCCTTGATCACAAATGTGGTATATTTTCCTACTGAACGGAGTTATACAATTACGCGTCATTTTAATGAACATTACAGAAGCAGATCAACCTCTTCATTTATTTTTATCAAGCACTAATCCGAGAAACCTGGAAGAGGCAAGGATCTTGGCCGAAAATCTCCTAGACACTATATCCATAGAATGTGGCATCTCCAGGTGATTCTTTTTGTTATGCATGCTCTCGAGTCTCGATTAATGACGTTCAATGATGAAGACACGAAATCATTACAAAAACCAGTCGCAACAAGTTATATAATATAATCTCCTTGTCCTTTTAGTATTTAATTAATGGTATGTTGTCCTATTATCTTTTGCAGAATGACACCGTCTAAAGTGTATAATGCAGTTCCACCCCCTCAGCAGTTGTTGGTTGATGTTCAAGGCTCAACAGCTGACTGTAATGTTAGTGTTAACCCTGTCAGTTCATCTTCCACCCTTATCCCTTCAACAGCAACAAATTCTGTTATTCTCGCAACACCTACAAATGCAAGTGCTAGTATGCCTACCACCTCCACAATAGCAAGCACCCATTTTCCTACGCCATCCCTACCGAACTTGAGTTCATATCCCACTCCTACATCTACAAAGGGCACTAGCTATACTGGATATGGTGGTATATACCCTCAGGCTACACCATTACAGCAAGTTGCTCAGGCACTAAGAAATGCACCAGCTTCAGCATTTTCATCTGGTACCATTGCTACATCATCAGTCAGTACATCTTTTACGACAAACCCAAGCACTCCGAAAAATCCAAGCACAGTTGTTGAAGCAGATCGACGGTCACAGCGGCGGAAGTTTCAAGAACTACCGGCTATGGCATACGGATCCTCGACAGCTCTTCAGGTATTTGAAATCCCCATTTTTTATTTAGGTAGTCTTTTCCGCTATGGACAGTCATTCTTTGACTTTCCAAAGAAAAATCTTAGCGAAGTGAGTTGTGAAATAGGAAGCGTCTTCTAGATTGTACTAGGCAGGGGCCAGGCACCCATTTCTGTCTTTTATATTTGGCTCTTTGTATAAACAAGCCTGAAATAAAGTCACTAAACATGGTTGAGTAGCTTGAAATACTGATACAAAAATGATACTTAGATTTTATGTCTGCTTCACATCCTTAGAATTTGTCATTGGTATGAATTTGATATGGTGTTGCCATTGACTGCACTTTCGTCAAATATGTTGACCTCGTATGCTCGTTATATATATATATATATATATATATATATATATATATATATATATATATATATCTATGAGTTGTCTACTTTAGCTTATTCCCTCACAAAAGAGCAGCCTGGTAACAACTCTTTCTATGTCCAGGGTCTGTGAAGTTCACGCCCTATTTGAATATCTTGTTCTCCAGATATACTAGTGCTAGATTGAAATTTCTGGACACCAGGACTCTGATTTTGGCAACTAACTATTGACTGATTGTATCGATCTTGAGGGACATGTGGCAGTTATGATCACATTGTTATGTAACTTATGTTTTTGAAATATAGAAATCTTTGTCATTGATTCTCTTAACAACCATATGGTTTAATTACACAAATGCATCAAATGCTTTTTCTTCAAGATTTCATGCATTCACTTTTCTGCATTGCTGCTGACTTTACTACTGTTATTCCAGGTATTTTCTCTGACCTTCTCTGAAGCTGACAGGCTGGTACCGGTCTTTGGACCTTGGTTTTAATTTTTCACAGGGTTTTCAAGTCTGGAGTCTAACAAGATGGGACGCTTGCACATGCCAGCTCTGGGATGTGGCTATAGGGGGTTCACTTATTCTTTGAATTGGTTATGGAACACGATAAAATTAGACTCTCCATAAGTTCCAAGTTTCCTGATTGTAAGCTTGGGATGATAAATATCTGAGATTCTTCTAATACCTCATGCTTTTATAACCTGGCATACTTGTCCTCTTGCATCCCCAAGTTTGCCAGTAATGCATCCTTGGTAATGTTTGATTGTTTAGTTCTCGACACATGTAACTTGGTTTCTTCTCTGATACCCAACATTAGCGGAAACACCATTTTTACTCTATATCATGGTTGGCTCTTCAACCCAATAGGTTTTTATTCTAATTGTTTCCCTACTCAACCTCTTTTTTCCCCTAAAATTTGTGTTTCAATGTCTATCTGTGGGGAACTTCATTTCACAGTACTATATTTTATTGTCATCAAGACTTCAACGGTTATGCTCGTTTTCCCATCGCCTTGACTTTTTCTGCCAAGTTTCTCTTGTCGGTTAGATGCTTCTTCACATGGTTATATATAATCGTTGCATCTATTTTATCCGACTTCCATGGTTAAATATTCTACCGGGATATTTTCATTCTGACCAAGATTTTGATATACTTCCATTGTGAACAATTGTACTTCTCCGACTCTAACCTTAACATTGTTCTGGGTTGTCAATGTGTATTGTTTTTCAGATCTCACAACAGGAATCCGAATTTTTGAAGCCAGGTGCTGCTCCTTATACTGACATCGCCAAGAGGGACATATCATCTATGCCACCGCCGAGGAAGCTGGTGCAGCCTGCAGCCAACGGGGTGCCTCCACCTCCGATCAGAAGTATGCCCATGCTACCTACAAGAAGTATGTCGCCACGTCCTCCAAAGAGCATGTCACCTCCTTCGATAATAATGCCACCGCCCCCATCCCCACCACTGGAATCTGTCGTGCCGAAGTCTGCACCAACATCTCTTACTCAGGGTCTGAAGCAGAAACCAAATGCAGAAGCTATCCCTGGTATTTTGTTTCTTTCAACTGATGAATAATAGTATCACATGCTTGTGGTGGTTTAATTCAATTAACACCATGTCTGGTTTGTCAGACCCTCTTCTGAAGTTGATGGAGTACGGCGACGATGACGATGACACACCCGATGGGATGGGTGATCAAGGGCTTTCCAGAGGTGTGCCGGTAGGAGGGGCAGCAGCGAAACCCTTCTGGGCTGTTTGAGCCTAAACGTTTAGGTGTACTTGAATGCGAAACCATTCTGGTGCTGCACCAGTGATTCCTCTGGGTCTGCAGTGTCTCGCTGCATGGGTAATTTGCTGCGTAACCACACCATCACGAGGATATTACTACCGGCAGTTACAGTGAGGACTCGACAGAAAATAGTGCTCCCCCGATGTGCTGGTCCTTGTATCCATGTAGCACAGCTAGAAGGCCATTTGTGGTTAGTAATTTTTTACAGGTTAAGGCAGCATTTAAATCTCAGTGTCTTAGTGGATCAGGTTTAGAGTAGTGGCTGCATCTTTATTTTGATTTTGCATCAAGCGGGCGAGACCACGCCTCTCGTGATGGGCTTGTACATGTATTACGCTTGCATTGAAAATGGTAGTTTTGTATGAAGATGAAGCATCTCCTCTCAGATAAACCTCTGTAAGAACTGAACGGTTCGGTTGCTGACCTCTGGGACATGGTCGAATCAGCTGATCGAGCTTAGGTGTAAATTCCGAGCCCTGTCTGATCATATCACCATATGGTTGGTTTCAGTTCAGAAGCTCTGCCATGCTGATCAGACTGAAATAACTGTACCCTGAAACACTTTTTTGTTAGGAAAAGCTTCATTTGATTATGAATCTGATTGTTTGAGCTTTTGTGTTGTTCTGAGGTTAGATCACTTTTGCAACTGGGAAGTATTTTTTAGCAGTGGGATTGTACTGTTGTGCACCCACTACTTACAAAAAATACTATGTATTGTATTTATAGTATCTCCGTATCTATATCCACAAGAAAAGTATAGAAATAGTTGGTTGATGGTAAGTTTAGTCAATTGAGATATTAATCTCCTCAGGAAGTTGTTAGCTATTGTCAAGACTCGGAAGTAAGTGAACATTGAAACTTGAGAAGTAGTTTGCTGAAATTTGGTTTAATCATATGGTATGAAATTAGTTGATCGAGACAAGGATCGCCTCGATTGAAAGTGATTAAACAATAAGGTTAAAGTCCATGGCATAAAAGTAGTCGTTTCGTGTTTTATATTGGTCGATTGGAATGATATTAGTCGACTGACTTGAAATACAGTCGTCGGGAATGACCTGAGGTAGGGCTTTGAGTTCAGGATTAAAGGATTGCCAATTGACTGAATACATTAGACAACTCAAGGTGGAATTAGTCATTTGCAAGACAAAGTAGTCAGCTAAATGACTTTCACTTGAGCTTGCTTGTGTGGCAAAAGATATCTAACTCAAGCTTTTCTTTGGATATAGAAACTAAAAAAAGAAGAAATCTTTCTACTTTTTGCCTATCCTTTAAGTTGGAACTTTTTTCCATGTGCCCTTGTTATTGTTGAGAAGCTTCAACTATGTATTTCTCCCTAGGCTTTTGAGCTTTCATGATTTTGGCATTTTGATTTCCTTATAATGTCATTTGTTAATTTATGCTTACTATGATTTATTCTTCTTCTTAAGCTCCAACACTTAACCTAAAAATTGTTTGTTTTCTTCGCAAACAAAAAAAAGTCTTACGCTTTGTCACTATCAAAGCTAATTCACTAACAATATTTTCTTTATGTAAATATTACCATTTATGGGGTTTCTTCCTCTTATTCGATGATCAATTACGTTCAATTATTCTGATAATCTCTTCCGCTATGAAAATGATAATTATTTTAGATTTCTCTTATTTCATCTTAATCATTAATAAAAAGACTAATAATTGATGCAACAAATTGATACATGCATACATACACATTCTCACGATCCTTTTTGATCTAGATTATAAATTTTAAGATCATGTACATAATTTACTGGACCATATCTCTAGTCACTTTTCAATTACTACATTTTTACATTAAGTAAAACATAGTACTTAACTTTCTTTAATTTAATGTTCATCGGTGTTCCAAAAGTACATTTTTAGGATCATCTATGTTCTTATTTTTGTTTTGATGAATTTTAATGGTGGTAAGATAGAAATGATCACATACTTTTTTTTCGACATATATAAAATATTAAACTAGCTTCATAGCGCATGCCATTGAGATTCTCTTGGCACAACCTTCATAAGTAAGGTCTGCTACCTAACTTTGTGGTTGTGGCTTTCTCATGTGTTAACATTGGGATATATGTAGTTTTTGCAGTTTCTTTTTGACCTTTAACCTCACTATTCCATCAAAATATTTTGTTAATGAACCTTTTTGCTTAAGTAGGCCCTCCTGTTGTTGCATTATAACCTCACTAAGTTAGCAAATAGCTTCTAATCAAGATTTGACCATTTCCCAGTAAGCTTTGATTGTGACTACTCTCTCATGTTAGATTTAAAATTTCTCTTCCTCAATTTACTGCAGAAATATCTGTACAAAGCAGGAGAAATCCCACTACAGAGGTCCCTTGAACGGAACCATCCATGTGGTAGCCGGTCGAGGAGGTGCCAGTGTAACGTCCCGGGCTTAGGTCCCCGGTCCATTAACAGAACATTACTGACCCTAACAACCTCTTGGGATCGAGCCATACGGAGCGATTAACCACCCCCAAAATGCTTAAGCCGGGTTGACAAGTAATAAGCTCTTCACTATTTATCCCACCCGGGAATTTTGTATTCCACGGTGTGGGACTATTCATTATTTTTGGGAGGTGTTACAATCTCCCCCACTTATATTCGCAACGTCCTCGTTGCGACATGGCACATCACTTCTTCCCAGTGACAGTGGTGGCTGCACACTCCGGGTAGCCATTTCCTCCAACCTCTTGTAGGGGCGGCTCCACCTCTCGGGTAGCCCTTTCCACTGTCAGAGGACGTTCGGCTCTGATACCATTTGTAACATCCCGGACTTAGGTCCCCGGTCCGTTATTGGAGCATTACTGGCCCTGACAACCTCTTGGGATAGGGCCCATACGAATCCAATTAACCACCCCCAAAATGCTTAAGCCGGGTTGACAAGTAATAAGCTCTTCACTATTTATCCCACACGGGAATTTTGTATTCCACGGTGTGGGACTATTCATTATTTCTGGAAGGTGTGACAGCCAGCCTTGTCAAGTTCACTCCACTCCAGAGCAAATGGAGCATCTTTAAAGATTTCGACTGCGGATTTGTCGAACTGACGGCATACGATCATTCTTACCTGCTGTTTTTTAGTGGTAAATATAACTTTGTATTGAATCTGCACGAAAAGGGTAAAAAGTCGTCCCATCGTACAAGGTAGCCTGCTACCGAAACCACATCTTTACCATCTCTACAAGGATTTGTCGAACTGACGACATACAAATCATTCTTACCTGCTATTTGAGTACAAGAAGATCAGTGATGGAAAAGTCTCAATCAATCGTGGATACCGCGACATTCTTGCTTGCACGTTTGACAGCTGCCCGAGGACTACTCTGGCTTCATAATCCATCCTGCTTTGCAGGTTTTTGCTGGTGAAAGTGATGGCATACTTTGAAGGGATTTTTACATCCATAATTTTACGTAATTTTGTAATTACAATCATAACCCTGCATAATTATGAATTACATGAGAAATTCTAAATAGTCACCCCGTCTCACACCTATAATCTTCCGTTAATTTAATATGTTAACTCAACCATATGTATGAGTTAATCTAACTCATCCTCAATCCAACGGTTAGGAAATAAGCAAAAAAAATCCCCTCCCTCCACCCTCCATCCACCTTCATCAGTTCAGGACCCCTCACCCTCCGTCCACCTCAACCTTCCCCCTCCGACCTCCTCCCCTTCCCCTGCCATCTCCCTGTCAACCTCCTCCCCTTCTCCCGCACCTCAACTTGCAGGGACTATGCGATTCGAGCAATGATCAAGAGAAAAACAACGATAGCGGAGGACCAACTAACTGGAGAAGGAAGAGGGCTGGAGGTTGTCGGCGGCGGGAGATGGGATATGAGAGGAGGAGTCGATCGGGTGGGTTTTGGGGGTTCTGAAGATTGAGCTCGGGGAACTCGGCCAGGTTTGTACGATGGGGGGTGGGGGGAGGGAGGGGGGGGGGGGGGGAGCTCGAAGGTCGGCGCGGGTGGGGAGGGGCTCAAAGTCCGGTCACACGGGGGGTCGTTGCTCGGGAAGCGAGGGCGGAGGAGGGGCACGGGGGATCTTCCAGGGGAGTCGTTGCTCGGGAAGCGGGGGCGGAGGGGGGCTGAAAGCTCGGTCGCGCGGGGGACTTCGAGCAATGAAGGAGGGGCTCGGTGGCGGCGGGCTTGGAGCTCTGCTAGGGAGGGGGCATGGTTTGCAAATACAAATAAGTTTTAGGGATAGTTTTGTCTTTTTCAACGGAAATCATCACATATAACAGGTATCCCAAACGGAATATAACACGCGGTTATGTCATGTAAGAGTTAAGCATTACTCGGAGTTCATGTAATTCATGATTATGCATGATTATAATTGTAATTGCAAAATTACTCAGGGCTATGGATATAAAAATCCATACTTTGAAACAAGTTGCTGCTTTGCATGTTTATATACTGTTTGATAAATTATGACTGCTGAAGTTGTTTGCTTGCAGAAGAGAGAACAAATGTACGTTTTATGTCTAAACTTGATTGCTGTTCAGCTTCCATAGATTATGATATCCATGATTTCTTTTAGTACTGCAGATACAAATATCTATTGAGGATTGGGATGTGTAGATATTGTTGTACAACAACTTGGTATTTCCACCTTAACTAGAGTTGGTTACATGGACTCTATGCCAATGGTAATGGCAGTGTTACCTTGGAAACCTTGTCGAGCAGTCGTAAGGTAGATGAATTTGGGATTCATTAGTCTCTTTTTACAAATAGGAAGCCGCCATCGATTGTTCTAGGTCTTCTTCACGTTGCTCAATACTACACCGACACTAATGATCAGTTCTACTATTTCGTTCTCTGTCCCATGACAATAAACATGTTCCATATGAAATCGAATTCCATAAGGCCATGTTCATTTGGAGAATAAGAACGGGAATAAGGGGTCAATTCTCTGTCCGTTTCGGTTAAGTAGGGCTATTTCCATACACATCATATTATTTCACGTTATTCCACTCTTATTACTAGTCCACCTTACTCCTTGTTCTTAGCTTTCCATTCGAACAAAGAATAGACCCTTATTTTCCTTATTCCCATCCTTATTCATGCTTATCCTTGAACCAAACACCCCTTAAGGGTTGTTCATTTGAGGAATAAGGAGGGATATCCTTCCTTATTCATCTCCCTCCATAGATGGTCAATGTTTTTGTCCAGTAGTCAAAATGAGGGATATTGTTTCCCTCCTCATTCCTATAGCATGCCTCTCCCGTAAAAAAAATACAAATAACTATCATTTATCTAACAATATTATCTAACATAATGCCACCATCCCTCCTTATCCTCTCCCTCCTAACTAACAAAGAATAACAAACAGTTACCACTTATGCCTCATTATTCTTCCTTATTCTCTCCCTCCAACTGTAACATTCCGGGCTTAGGTCCTCGGTCTATTATCGATGAAAATTGATCTTGACAACTTGTTAGGTTTGGGTCCAAATGGATCCGTTGACAACCACCCAAAATGTTTAAGCCCAAGTTTTCAAGTAGTAATCCCACCACTTATAACCCACTCTCACACTTTGTGAGTTTTACACGTGAGACTGTGTTTGAGGGTATGTGTGTTACAACCTTCCCCACTTATATTCGCAATGTCCTCGTTGCGACATGGTCCATCATTTATTCCTACTGACAGTGGAGGTTGCACGCTCTTGATTAAGGTCCCTTCGGGTAGTCCTTTCCACTATCAGTGAGAACTCGCTTTGATACCATTTATAGCATCCTGGACTTAGGTCCTCGGTCTGTTATTGAGGAATATTGTCCTCCCTTACTCAACAAGCTGTCAGGGTCAGTTTTCCTCGATAACGGACCGGGGACCTAAGCCCGGGACGTTACAAACCCTTTCCATCATCAGAGGGAAATTGGCTACCCGGAGTGTGCAGCCACCACTGTGACATTGTCACTGAGAATAAGTGATGGACCACATCACAATGAGGATGTTGCGAATATAAGTGACGGGGGTTGTAACACTCATACCCAACATAATCCAACATCTAAAACTCACAAAGTGTGAGAGTGGGATATAAGTGGCGGCGATTACTACTTGACAACTTGGGTTTAAGCATTTTAGGTGGTTGTCAATGGGTCCATTTAGGTCCAAACCCAACAAGTTGTCAAGATCAGTTTTCCTCGATAACGGACCGGAAGCCTAAGTCCCAGATGTTACACCAATCAAACAAAATGGTGTATTACCCCTCCTTATTACTTTTCCTTATTCATCTATCGAACGACCCCCTTAAAGATCACTAGCTATGCATGTTGTTGTACAATTGATTCATTTCCCATTGTAGATGTTGCATATAAATAGAGGTCTTCGCATTTCTTATCCTATACTAACATCTTACATATGCCTAGTTGTAGAGACGTGCTAATATAAATAAACCACATGATAAAATGATTGACCTAATATTGTTCCACCCATCATATGTATCCTCATTTGGGAGTCTAGCCTACTTTTCTGATTTCTAGTATACTAGTATAGTATTTCCCCTCGATACTAATAAATTTCTTAATGCTACCCTTTTGTATGGACTTGACAGGTGTCGTTGAGCTATCGGCGTAGTGGGAGCAGCAACTCGATTCCTGACAAGTTCTAGAGTATAGATGTTGATGAAGCTTGTATCCATCTCTTTGTACTTGCATTTTGACCTAGAATCCTTATAAAAAACTTGCAAAAGATCCATGATATCATCTTCTTGTACAATTATCCTAACAAGTAAAGTCTTAGTAATAACACCTAAGCAGCATAACAAGAAGAAAAGAAGTCTAGTAGATTTGATGTATGTGAATGCAAATGATCATTTTTACAAAAAATCTCAAATTAGTAAGAAATGATCATTTTATAATTATAGAGAAAAATATTTGTAATACAAGTAAGATCACTTTGTATTAATTTAAAGAGTTTTCTCTTTATGAAAATGAACATGTCTAGTAAGAACATAATATAACAATCTTTTTCTTGATCTTTGCAACAAACAATTAGTCGCACAAAGTAAGAGTTGTTTCTCCTATAGACTCGTTAAGCATTACAGCTAACAAATTTTCATTACTATAGTTGTGACAATGAATTCTTGGTTGCCACAATTCTTTGGTTGCTATTTTTGACAATGGATTTTGTGCAACGATTGAACCATCACATATCAAAGTTCTTGTTACCACAATTACAAAATCAGAAAACCTCTCTAATGGTCTAGTGGTAGAAGTGGCTCCCACTTTAAAGGATCAGGATTCGAATCCTACTAGTGAAAATTTTTTTACAAAATCGATTACATAGATCGTCTTGCAATATTATATATTTTTAAAATAATTATGTAAATATTTGTTTGATTTTTCCATGACTTTCTTAGTCGATTGGTTAATAACATAAAAAGGATTTACAAGTTATATAAACCCATTGGTGCATCATTGATAATAAAACGTGGGTTCCATTTCCTTTCCAAAACGGTTATGTCCATCTAGAGTTATAATAGATGTGTTTAATGAAAATTAAATAAATTAAAATTGCTTAGGAGATTGATTTCGAGAAGGAAGAATAGTATCAAATGCAAAACATCTTTGATTCCCGAAGTTCGCAATATATGTCATATTCACAGCGAGTAGTTCGTAGAACGAACATTGCCCATTGAGCTTTTTCTGTTACAATTTATATTAATCATTTCTAATTTGGTAACGATCAAAAGGAAAATTCTTGAGAAAGTAAATAGATAACCTCTGTTGCATGATTCGATGCCAGCAATATATCGACAAATACGATGTTCATTGCAGATTTCAGGAATCAAAAATAATTTCACAACGAATAATATTCATTTTTATAAATTCAACATCAAAAGATATAGGAACGAATCTCGAATTTGTTCATTCTTATATCTCCATTTTGTAGCAAGATTGTGATATTTCTTCGTGTATATAATTATAGTGTTTGATTGCAAATGAAAGATGTACTAGCATAAGGGCTCTCGTACGCACCGAATAGTACGATCACATGTGCACGTGAAGATATAATATCCATATACGCGGGCGCAAATGATACACGTAGCTAAGACACAATGTTTAAATGGCTCCACGTAGCTTGTGCAAGCACTTATACACATCAATATCACGATCCACCTCCTTATTACTCAGTTTAATCCTTACTAGACCATGCTTGCATATCATTTATAGTTAATCTTTTTAACAAAAACAAAAGAATTATTCTAACTAGTACACAATCCAAGTTGGAATGCATTGGGGTCCATGTACTAAACGAGAAATGCAAGTTGCCATTTTTTATATCCAATGAAAATTTGTTAACATGCAAACAAGTAGTTGTTGTTGTCATATTAACTACTCAACATCCAAACAACTTATTGTTGTTGGAATTAATTATGCTTGCATGTAATGTGTGGTTCCTATCAAAAATATTCTATAACCTCACAAAACCATAGGATAACTCATCTCAAAAACCACATGTTTGGGGATATCTTGATGTGATGTTGCCTTGGAATTAAGTAACATGATCCCACCCTTGAAAGGGAAACATAATGTTTTGTTTTATTATATATTGTAGCACAGTTAAGAGACATAGGTGGAGGAGTAATTATTTGGCTTTCTATGCACTTTGTTTATTGGAAAACTTATTAAAAGATTCCCCTTAAAATGGGCACCAATTAGATCTAATTGCATATTTAGGTCTAATGATCCTTTTCTTTGTTTTTTCCTTTGAACTTTGGGAGTTAATAGCATTGATACTTAGTTATGAGAAATACTTTTTTTAATAGTAGGTCCGGTAATTTCGGGGGTCCGAAGCGTTCCCATTGAGATTCGAACTCGACTCCTTTAAAGTGGAGGCACTACTCTACCACCATACCACTCCTTGGGTTCTTGAGAAATATTACTTGTGGCAACAACGATACTAATTGTAGTGACACAATATCAGTTATCACCACTACAACAAAATTGTGCTATAGTGACACTTTTTTTAAAAATCTCTCACTAAATTAGCCATTGTTAAATATATAACAATGATATTATTCGTTGCGAAATGATTTTTCGTACTTGAAATTAGCGACATATATCATATATATCGCTATATCATTAGCAACGATCCGCATAGCGACGCTTACCCGTTGCTATTTTTCAAACTTCTAATTAATCGTCATTACATTTTGAACTAAAAAAATAGCGATGATTACTTATATTTTGAAATAGCAACGGATAAGTTGCTATGTGGATCTTTGCTAAGGATATAGAGACATATATACTATTCATCGTTAATTATGAAAACTCATTTTACGATGAATAATATAGTCATTATATATTTAGCAATGGCTAATTTAGTAACCAATTTTGAAAAAAATGCCACTATAACTCAATTTTATTGTAGTGTATGTTTATCATATTCGAAATGATATTCTTCCTTATTTGCTACAAACTTTTACAACCACTTAAAAAAATCTATAGCTACCATTTCTGACATTGAATGCGAATTCTGACTTGTAATAATGAAAGCATTGCACAAAATTCGTTGCTAAAAGTATAGCAGTCAAATATTTGCTGCAATGATATATTTGTTGTCGTCGCTTGGGTCACCAATTTTTTTTAAATGTCATACTCAACAAATTCGTACACTACAACAAAAGTGGTTTATAACATAAAATAGTTGAATATTCCTTGACATACCTTCCGACGTTAAATATATAAGAATGAACAATATGCGTTTTGAAATTAATATTCTTGTAATTTATATTTAGTGTTATATTCATTACTAAAGTTTCATGTAACAATATGGGTGTAAATAAACCGGACCTGAGCAAACCTACATTTCTTAGGTTCGGTTCATTTATTCATTAAGCCTAAACTTGTTTTCAGATTCGGTTCATTTATTTTCGAACCAAACCTGAATCGAACATCTTTTTAGTTCTCTAAGAGTGAGTGAAAAGAAAAGAAAAGAAATGGAAATATATATGTGTGTCTATAATTAGAATAAATATTCATTCAATTTTTTCTTTATCTAACCGTTCTTCATATTTTGAAAAAATCATATTAATAAGGATTCATCTCTTTAAAAAAAAGTACAATTATAATATATTTTTATATATGTTCAGATGAGGATAAGGAATAAAGTTGAAACATGCGATAAGTAAGGTTTATATTTGTTCTGTTAATTTGAGGATAAAGAACGGAAAAATACTAGGCACATAGATGATGGATGTTAACCACGATATGACTATTTCTTTTGAGATAGTTTATACCGAGATAAAACCTACTTATCCTATAAATATTCAAATATCTCCAGACAAAGTTCACTTATCCTGGGACAAAGTACATTTATCTGAAAATAAGGTCCACTTATGAGGATAAGGATATGTAAATGTGTGTGTATGTTTATCTGAGTTTTTAACGGATCGAACATGAGTGAAACTACTATTTTTAGCTTCAGTTCGTTTGTTTAATCGATCCTAAACCAGTGTTCATGTTCGGTTCATTTATTTTCGAAACGAATCTCAATCGAACTTTTAGCGAGCCGACCCTGAGCAAATATCGAACTTGAGAATTTTCCGACACCCCTATTAATGTTATATGAATCTTTGTTAACAATACAACGACAAATATGCTATTTATTGTAAAATGAAAGTAGCTAGAAATGAATTATATTCGTGTTATACATCTAACTATATTGCTAAATATTTTGATCACCACTAAAATAATTATTATAGTGTGCGATCATATTGTTTATTTTTCTACAAGACAATACTAAACAGATTCTATGGAGTCAATTTTTCATGTAATATAGAGAAATCTAAATTTCAGATAATGCAACATAATGATAGGTAAAGATCGAGATGTTTAAACGTCTTCTATCACAAATTCATAAAACAAGTTAAGAGATCTATTAGATTATAATATCAGATCGAAGATCTAGAATTAAATTTATACATTAGAAATCAATTTCTTGAAAAAGTCTTTTCCTTGCATGTTTCATTGTTAATTAAGTTACATGTTTACGTAAACGGTATCCCAAAACAAAGGGAGCAGTTGGATCACCATCGGGATGTGCATCAATCATTCTCGACCCCCTCCAACAAGAGCAGACTTGGCAAGAGCGGATCCTCTGCTGTTACAAAGAATTTTGTGGGGTACTTATACATTTTCTATAATTTAATTTAATTTATTTTATTTATTTGCTAATTTTTGTTAGAACGAGTTGGAATACTTACCACTTGCTTATATGATATTTCGATTTTGTGATAGTCATAAGTCGGCGGATTTGCCATTAGTTTCTTATCCAATCCAATAGGATTGAAGATGTGTGGACGACCTAACTCGATTCTTTTTAAATTATTCATTTTTTAATTTTATGTGAATGTAATCAACATATCTGTTGCTCACAATGAATTGCTTGTGTTTCCTCCAATATTTTAGATTTAGGGTTTTTTTACACTTGTGCCTCTTTAAGATTTTACAGTTATAGCTATACTTCTATCTTTTTTGCAACAACACTGCCTTGTATTCTTACAAAATTAATAGTCTTGTCATTACGATATTGCACTCATGCCCCTATTATCTCAACGTAAGAGCAATACCATGAATATTGCAAGAATGCAAAATCACAAATGTTATTGAAAAACAAACATGGGCATAACTGTAATTGCAAAATCTTGAAGGGTATAAGTGTAAAAAATCCTTGAATTTATGGGCTCAAATACTACTAATTGCAACAAAATGTAACATGTGTATTATGATTCTCACATTTTTTTACCTGATGCTTAGTTCTATTTTGTTGGTATTAGATTTAATATGTCATATTTGGGAGCATGTGAGGGGACCAAAAGCACTCACTACTTGATGTGAATGGGAACTTGCACTTCAATGTAGGAGTAGAACTTTGCTAACATCCATAACTCCAATTTGTCCATATTGTTTTTTCCTCCTATGATTAATCTCTTTGCTTCAGATTTTATTTTTCAAGGACATTTTAGTAGGTTAATTTTTGGATCAATTCTCAGTGTATATGCAAAGATATCTATGTAGATTTCATGCATTTTATGGGTCTATGTACTAAACAATAACTTGTGAGTCAACTTTGCATTTTTTCTAGAACTAATGCATGAGCCCGCGCTTCGCGGCGGATTAGAAGAAATACATCTATTTTGTAACTCTATCAAAAATATTCGTGCTAGTCTTAAATTTGTTAAATGTACATAACAAATTTAAAAAGTTCTAAAAAAGAGCCGATTTTTAAATATAAAATGCTTAGACACTTATTAGATAGATTATATTAAAAAACAACAGAACAAATGCATCTACTAAAGATGTTCCAGATAGCCTCACTAGTTGTGGAGCTATATTCAGATGAACATATCTGAATAATCATCATAAAATCATACTAATTATGTTCCAAAACATGCCATTATTCCTCAAACATGCTGCAATATAGTTCGATTCAGATATTCATGCATAGATACATTGCATCAGTATAACCAAGACTTAACCATACATGTTAACTTTCAAAAGAGGTATCATCATTGACTTCACAACAACAACTAATCGAATAGATCACATCGTTATCTTTGTAATTATTGGAGATTACATTAGATCGTGTTAGAAAATACGATGATCCTGAAGAATATGTTGTTCCTCTTTTATTTGTGATTGAAAAATCTACCTTGACTTGGTGTCTTCTTCATTCAATTAAAATAGCAAAGTATAATGCCCTTTCCTTCTTATGACATAAATTTTAGAGTATTTGATGTCAAATGAATATGTAATGAGAATGATAGTTTACATGCACCAATCCACTAAGTTAGAGTCATGGAAGCCTCTTGATCTCCTCGTCCACAATTTATGCAAGCAAAATGCTCCAATAATTCTCGACTTCAAACTCTCTAGGAAGAAGATTATGAACAAGGTTGAATTAAGTAATTATGCAATGAACATTCTTGAAAATTTATTACTAAAGCCTACACTCCTTCATAGTCTCAAAATCGTCATCCTTCTTCTTCCTTAACAATGATATGAAGAACCTCGGAAGGGCCATCCATTTCCCTCCCCTCCTTCCTCATTGGGCCACAATGTCACAGACTCCTTTTAAAAGGAAAAAATGATGTCATAAATCCTTTGCGTATTTGTTTTAGGAATTGATTTGATTTGCGAAGATGGCTTCTCTAGATTATGGTCTAGTACTCTAGATGTGTTGTAACACCCTAACCCCAAACATAGTACCACATGGAAAACTCACAAAGTGTGGGTGTGGTATATAAGTGGTGGGGATTACTACTTGACAACTTGGGCTTAAGCATTTTGGGTGGTTGTCAACGGGTCCATTTGGGCCCGAACCCAACAAGTTATTAGGGCCAGTTTTCCTCAATAACGGACCGGGGACCTAAGCCCGGGACGTTACAATGGTATCAGAGCAAAATTCTCTTTGATAGTGGAAAGGGCTACCCGAGAGGTGGAGCCGCCCCTACAAAGAGGTTGGAGGAAACGACTACCCGGAGCGTGCAGCCGCCACTATCACTGGGAATAAGTGATGGGTCGTGTCGCAACGAGGACGTTGCGAATATAAGTGGGGGAGGTTGTAACACCCTAACCCCAAACATAGTACCACATGGAAAACTCACAAAGTGTGGGTGTGGTATATAAGTGGTGGGGATTACTACTTGACAACTTGGGCTTAAGAATTTTGGGTGGTTGTCAGCGGGTCCATTTGGGCCCGAACCCAACAAGTTATTAGGGCCAGTTTTCCTCAATAACGGACCGGGGACCTAAGCCCGGGACGTTACATGTGCTATTTTGATGCACATCAACCTATTGCTTCTTCTGAAACTTCCTATAAATCCCAGAATAGAACGATTCAGAATGAATGGATCGGTAGAAATTGCCCACTTCTATAACATGGAATACACTAAGGATTCAATCAAAAAGCACTCCCTGAATCAGTTCACATTCTTGATTATACACAATTGGAATTCTGCTGTTAAAAAAGAAAATTAAGAAGCAATATATGTACGTAGTTTGTTCTATTCAGATTTGTGCATGAAACTGAAAGAACACAACAAATGAAATAGTTTACAAATGCCTAAGAAATGGATTCAAACTACAGTAAAAATAGATGGGTTTTGAAGAAAAAATTAAGTATGGAATTACAATATCAAGTTCTGTCGCAGGTATAACTACAAATATCCCATCGATTCAAATGGATGACTTAGATTATGTTGTGAAAATGGTATGACTTAGATTATATTATGTGAAGAGACCTCGTCTCTTCCTTGCCGAAGCTTGAGGAAATGGAGAGTATGATCTTCATTGATTGATACATATTTTTATTTTTGGTTGACAAAGAAGCATGATCTTTATTGATTTATGCATATTTTTATTTTCAGTAGACCATAAACTTTGTTAGGTTTTCCATTCATGCATGATATCCTCATCTTTCTTGATGCCTTTACTGAAAACATCTGAATAACTTCAACTTGATGCTCATAAAATTTCTATGCAAACCCTAGGGGTCTAAATGTGAATCTTAGCATAACTTTTCATGAAACAAATCAATCATGATACCATTTCCACAAACATCAAAATATACCAAGGATATTGGACTATCAAATTCAAAAATTCTCCTATTAACTATTTGAGCTTTCCTCTCTTTTAACATCGAGATGCGTCGATCCACATTCCCAAACGGAGCACCACACCGTAGAGCTAGTGCACTGGCATCTTGTCGTACTCAGTGTGATCCACTCAGGTGACCTGAGAGCCGTCCATGACATGATGCACAATATTTACATAAGCAAGGCATGATCAATTGTGGTGATTATCATATATAGCTTATATTTTCTAGATTTGTAGACACATCTAGCTTCCCTCGATTATAATGCTAAACGAAGCATCTACCAGATAGAAAATTATGCAAATGAGGTTTATAGCACCACAACTTCGATGTCAAAACATCATGTAGTCCTGTCAAAGAAACAAAATCAAATATGAAAAAAAACAGAATATAAATCAAAGACGATCGCCCAATTTAAAATTGAATAAGGATAAATGAGTATGGATAATAGGGAGGTGGAGAAGGTGCAAAACTACGTGTCTGTTCGAAGAAGACGGGGTGACATGGGATTTAGAATTGGGAAGAGAAGAGTAGAAAACAGGAGATAGAGATGGTTCCACGTGTCCTAAAGCTGGGCGAAAACTCAGCTTTAGTATATGTAATAGAAGATTTGTACAAAAGGTGTGAGGACATCCAAGCTTCCCTTTGATGATGGATAGAGTACCACTGATCACAGACCACTCGCAAGACATGTCATAACTAGCATAGCCGACCAACCTGGTTTTATACTCTACTAACCTAAAATGCACGGGATCTGAGATTCGCTTAAAGTCACCTCGACAAATTAGTGGCCAAAGAAATCATGATCCTCGCAAACATCCTCACAGATCTAGAAGATTATGATTTTGCTTTTGCTACTCAATGGTTGGAAAGATTTCAATGCCCTTGAGGATCCTTAAGATTATGGTGTTGTTTTCATAGGAAGAGTGCGGGGGTTTGAAACAAGAAAATATTGATCGAACATGTCACAAAAAGTTGTGATCTTGTTCACTATCAAAATAACCATTGAAACATACAACCAACTTTGAGAAGAGGGTTAAGATGCGACTTTCTGATCCAAGCAAATATGTTAAAACCATATATGGATGAAGAACCCCATCCATGAAAGGTGACCAACTATTCTTTTTCTATATCGCCAAATATTGAGTCCTCAACTCTCCAAGGATAGATTGTGAGAGATCAATCACAGAGGGGGGTGGGGTGGGGATGGTCGTCCCCCAAGTATAGATTTAGAGACTCCTCTAGTCAAGACATGCACCATGATAGGAGGACAGATCCTCTGCTATAATACAACACATGTTGTAAAGAAGGGATCCGTCCGATGGGGATCGGATGACCTTCAGAGGGGGATAGGGATGGTCAGCCCCCGATGAAGGTCATCCAATCCCCATCGGACGGACCTCTACATTACAACATGTGTTGTATTACAATAGAGGATCCTCTATGCCATGATAGTGCAACCTTTAGGTAAACATCATGTCTCTATGATTTTGTACTTTAACTATTGTTTTCTCTTATATATTGTTTGGTGATATTGCTTCGCATCCTTCCATGGAAACCCCTGAAAGGGAAGCACAAGGATGGAAGAATAAGAATAAACATCCTAGAAAGTTATGCATCCCAAAGTAAACACAATTGATATAGAAGATACCTGTTAGCAATGTGAGCTCCGGGCGAACCATTCCTACAATAAATGTCATTGAAATAAGTAAATTATCAATAAAAGTTATTGATTATTTTTCACTCCATTTCTGAGATTGAATGAATGAATGCACTATAGGGTCCCTCTATACAATAAGGGTTATGTACCATGGCCAACTTGATAATTATACAGTTGTTGATTCATTGAATGAATCATAGAGGCCGATGCTTGGATGAATATCTAAGGAGTTAGATAGAGGACTCGTCAAGCATCATCAAATGATTGTTAAGTGATGATCTCCATCCTGAGTAGGACATGGCAATCCTATCTCAAATGAATGATATCTGACTGACCTCTTGATGCATGTCCTCTGCATGGGAATAGTGATTCAGAGGTGTCAGGTTAGTTGAGTCAATGGGTTGACTTAATGAGATCGAGATAACCAAAGACCTATGTTGAATACTGTCACAGCATAGACATGCATCCTCTGACCGGAGACAGATGTGTCGCTATATGTCTAAGTGTTTACATTTGGCAGACCAATAGGTTGATGACCTAACCAAGGTCTATACACCGGCGAGCTGGTGTGCATGTAAGGACATATGAGTAATACGATCTCTCAAAGGGATCATACAGGTTCACTTGTGAATCGGGAGACATGATCTCACTCATGAGGTATTGGGACTGATCAAATTCCATGCATGGTCGTCATGCTTTAGAAGCATGACATGAATTTGAAGGTAAGATATATGCTTTGGGAAAGCATATGATCTATACCAAATCCCAGTGACCAAGATTGAGAAACTTGATGATCAAACCCTGAAGATGACAGTGTAAAAGTGAACTTTATCTTCAGAATGATCGTAGGTCTTCCAGTATGCAGGATGTACAGGTATTGGGAATACCTGAGGGTGATGTGATCTTAAACGATTGTATAACCGTGACGCTTCCATTCCAAGGGAGTGATGAAACAGGTTTGGATTTTAGTGACTCCTCTCATTAGAGAAGTGACCTAATCTTAATCCATGAACTGGACATTTATCTGAATAAGATTTAGATGCAATGAGAAGATTAGGTCTATGGTCTTGATTTGATCAAGCATCAGTGGGAGGTCCATGGGATCTGGATTTGAGATATGATCTCAACATCCAAGTCACTATACGTGGAACAATACAATCGCCATGTCCTTATCTCCAAGTATCTGCGGAGAAATCGCATTATTCTTGAAGGGTTCAAGAATAATTCCATAAGATCTAAGCAATAAAGAAATAATGATTAAATGTGATTTAATGATCTTGATGTGTGAAGAAATTATCCAATATAGTTAAATGTGATTTAATTATTATGGATAAGAATAATATGGATAGAAATATCCAATTATTCATAATATATTATAAATGTGATTTATAATGTATTAAAGAGAGCTAATTATAATTTATATTTGTTGATTAATTATTATGTGTATTGCATACACATTGTGTAATTAATTGACAATGTAAATTATGTGTCGTTTTGAGTTGTGAATATGATTCACAATTTTTCAATGACAAGATTGCAATATTCTCAAATATAATTGTGAATTATTTTTGATGAATAAATCCCAACAAAAGTTGTTGGAAATAAATAATAGAGAAATTTAAGGAGATATGCAATCTCATGGAAATCCATGAGATTGCCCCAGTTTGGAAAGGAGTGGGCGGCACCCAATTCCGATATGGAATGGGTGGCCATCCACCCTATTTCATGGGAAGGCATGATCTCCATTGTAATCTTCTCTTTATTTGTTGGTGTAATTTAGAATTGATTTATATTTGATTTTGTCAAATATATTTTAATCTAAATTAAATCACAAGTTGTTGGTTTTTACCAACAACAATCTTGATCATTGGATTGACATAAATCAATCTCATCCATTGATTTTATATGTCCCATGGATTGAGATCCATGGATCCCAAAACCCTATAAATAGAGAGACATACCTTGCTCTCTTGTACATGCAATATTGAAGCTCTCTCTCTCATTTTCTTTTCACATGCCAACCTGTCTCTCCCTCTTTTTTTGGTGGCCATCCACCAAACCCTAGAGGAGAGATTCGTCGATGCTCTCGCCACCGCACCGTCGCTTCGATGTTCTTCGGTTCTCCATCTTCTTAGAGTGCTACGCTCACGAAGGAGATGTTCGATCTCGTACGACGAGATCAGGAGCAATCGTTCTTGGATCATCTTCTTGGACTGCGAGGACTACGCGGTTCATCCCCGCGCTCGCAAGCAATCTCTCCGACGATCGGACTTGAGACGAGAGGTCTCTTCTCTTAGAGTCTCGATCAACCACGCTTCAAGAGGTATTCCTTATACTTGTGATTATAGATGAAATGATCCAAGAACCGTTCTTACATCATGTGGTTTCATCACATGAAAAATTTTTAAATTCCGCTGCACAGAACAACTGGTACGACTAGTCGTTCTTCGTCGTATCCGATACGACGATCACGCTTCCGTGATGCGCTTGAGGATAAATTCCATATCCTACAAGTGGTATCAGAGCTATAGATCGACGGTTTCGAATATGATTCGTAAACCGAGGACGACTTGGGTTCGTTAAGGTCGCGAAAGTTTTTATCGCATTTGATTTCGCAGATATGTTTAGTAAATAATTTCGGCCATGTTTAAAATATTTAAGCAAATTATTTACTTGGATTTTGTTCCTCATTAAATAAGGAAATCATAGGATCTGAGTTTGCGTAAATCAGATTTCGTATGCTCGAGATATGGTTGTTTTAATGAACATGTATGCACTACTGCAGGAACTACATATCTTAACATAATTAAAGAGTTAATTACTGTTTAGATCCGCCTCAAAATGCGTGAAATATCACTTGAGTTCTGTCCTAAATCAAGTTAGCAATCTTTGAAAATTGAGTTTGTCTAATTTAGATTTAAATTGATTGAGATATGTTAATTTCAGTGAGTAGGGGTCACTACTAAAATTGCAGTCCTAATCTAGAACCAAGTGATTGTCAATTAGTGAAATTAATTGTTAATTTCATGAAATAATCATGAAAAAATATTTGTGAAATATTGGAAGATGATTATTTACTTAATTGACTTGGCCTCAACTAATTAATTGATTAGATTTGATCTAAATCTTAATTAGAAACACAATCATCAAACTTGATGCTTGAATAGGATTGGGAATTTGTGTAGCAAATTTCCTTATAATCAAAAATGTTTTGATTATTACTATATGGTATAATTTCGGTTGAAAAACCGATGATCATCTCAAGTACAAATTGATATATCTGACATTATGCTTTCCCGAGGTGGATATGGTGACTAGTCGGAGAGCATTGGGGTTGCGAGTTGCAATGTATGTGGTCCGTCCCACTCTCGTCGGTACTGACCATGACAGCGGGTAGGGACTGTATAATATCGGAGAAAATCAAGGTGTATTTTCTAATTATTAAAATTTGAATTAATATGTACTTTGAGATATTACCATATATATTCAAGTAAAAATAATCAAGTTTATTGATTGAATTGGATTGATAATTAATTTAATATGATTAGATTGATTATGTCCCATTGAGACACTCTAGTATGAATAGAGTTGTCATTTCCCTTGGAAGAATTAATTATATGAATATGATTCATAATAATTGATTAAAATTTGAATATGAGATGGAGGATCACATAAGTGACATCCATGGTCTCCCGTCAAGGCGAAAGGTTCCGTCGCCACGGATTGCATGTGGGAGACGTCTGTCCGAAGTGACAGCTCCTGTATGCAAGCGCATCTGGATCGGGGTCGTCGCTTCTCGAAAGAGTAAGGACGTATGCGTAGTGACCCCAATATCGGGTCCTCATATTATTGGGGCGATATTGGATTGCATATAGCGAGTTGTATTCCTGTTGACGGTTGGTTCAATTAATGACAGGTCAACATCACCTTAGGGGTGGTGGGCCCGGGTATTAAAGACCGAATTGGGAGATGCAAGTTGGACTTGCAAGGCGGAATATATTCCCGCTTCTCTCTATTGGAGTCATAGGTTCTCATATTATTGGGATATGACAAAGATAAGGAGGAGATCCCAGTTCTTGCTTGAGATATAATGGTAAGTATATCTCTTACTTTGAAAGTGATTAAGGGAATAAACTTTCAAGGTTGACAGAGCAAGAACAATTTGATTTAAAATGCCTTAATCAAATATCATAAATATGAATATATGTTTAATATGTTCTAATATAGTACATCCTTAATTTCAGAAAATGAAGTCCTTGAACCCACTTAGTAGGCTTCTTGAGGCCAACCAATTGACCGGCCCAAATTACTCGGATTGGATCCGTAATTTGGAGCTTGTTCTCTCAGCCGAGCACATAAGTTATGTGCTCTCTGAAGACAAGCATGAGAACCCTAAATCCAAGAAAGAAAAAGCATACAATGATAAGTCTGATGAAGATCATGTCTTGGCTAGATGCTATATCCTGGATTCTCTCTTTAATGTTCTGCAGAAGCAACATGTGGAGATGAGCACTTGTCAGGAGATAATGCAGAATCTGAAAGATATGTTTGGTGACATTAACCGCACCCAGCGGTACAATGTTATGAAAGAACTCATTCGCTGCAAGATGTAGGAAGGGACTTCGGTCCGTGAACATGTACTTAAAATGTTTGGGTACTTGTCGGAGCTAGAGACTCTTGGGGCAACCAAGGATGCAGACATGCAAGCTGACTTCATTCTGCTGTCGTTGCCCAAGTCTTTCAATAACTTTGAAGTCTCACTCCACATGAACAAGCTGGAATTGACAAGCACTGGTCTTCTTGTCGCATTAAAATATGCGGAAGATGTAATGAAGAAAGATGGTCCCGCTGGCAGTGCAATGGTTGCATAGGTCAGAGGGAAGCGCGGTCGAAAGCAAGGTTCTCGGAAGGGCCCGATCCATAAGAGACAGAAGAAGGGACAAGGTGTTGGCTCTTCTTCCAATGCATCCACTCTAATGGCGTCGAAGAAAACCGACATCTGTCACCACTGTAAAAAGGGGGGTACTGGAGGCGTAATTGCCCGGAATACCTAAAGTCCTCAGACAAAGGTAAAGCCCCAGCAGGTATGAAATCTACTTTCATCATTGAAACTAGCTTTCTCATCGGACGAGAAGGAAGTTGGGTTGTAGATTCTGGTGCTTCTATTCATGTATGTAATTTGTTGCATTTGTTTTAGGAAACTAGAAATCTTGAAGAAGGGGAGATAGTCATCTAGATGGGATCTGATGCAAGTGGTGCAGCAGTCGTCGTCGGGACATGTCGACTATCATTATCTAGTGGTAGAGTCCTAGTACTTAAAGAGTGTCTTTATGTACCTGAAGTAAGAAGGAATTTGATATCTGTATTTAAGCTAGTTAGAAGTGGATATTCATTCCTGTTCTGTAATAAATTAGTCATAAATCATTATGATAAATATATTGCAGAGGGTATTTTAACTTCTGGAGGACTCTATGAATTGTGCATTAATGAGTATGTCATGAATGTTACAACCACTAGTAAAAACCCAAAGAGATCCAAGAAAAATAAAAATCATTCGAATATGATTTGGCATCAAAGGCTTGGTCATTTGTCTGTTGATAGGATCAACAGATTGATAAAGGATGGACCTTTAGATTTTCTACAGGTTCAATCTTTGGCTACCCGTGAACATTGTATTCAAGGTAAAATGACTAGGATGCATTTCCGTAACAAGGTTACAAAATGCGAAGGTATTATTGACCTAATACATACCGATGTATGTGGTCCCTTCAGTACCGCGACTCGAAATGGATATCGATATTATTTAACGTTCATCAATGATCATTCGCGATACAGTTTTGTCTTCATATTACGTCATAAGTCTGAAACCTTTGAAAAGGTCAAAGAGTTCAAGGCTTTGGTTGAGAACCAAACCGATAGGAAGATTAAACGGATTCGATCTGATCGAGGTGGCGAGTACCTATCAGATGAATTCAAGGAATATCTTAAGGAAAATGGAATTGTTTCCAATCTCACTCCTCTTGGAACTCCCCAACTTAATGGTGTTGCTGAAAGACGCAACAGGACCATCATGGACATGGTCCGTTCAATGATGAGTAAAGCACATTTACCTCTTAGTTTCTGGGGATATGCAGTAGAGACTGCAATATATATATATATATATATATATATATATATATATATCATGAATAAGATTCCTAGCAAATCTGTACCTAAGACTCCTCATGAGCTATGGTATGGAAACAAACCTAGTGTTAATCACTTGAGGGTTTGGGGTTGCTTGGTCCATGCGAAGAACGTGGATGCAAGTAAGCTAGAATCTCACACTCGTGAGTGTTACTTCATTGGGTATGTTAAAGATGGTATTGGATACCAGCTCTATGACCCTGAGCTCCAAAAGGTTTTTGTCTCTAGAGATATGAAGTTTCTGGAGGATGATTTCCTTAAAGGTCAAGACAAAAATGAAGTAGAGGAACTCATTGAATCCCCTGAGGATTCTGAGCCTCCTAGACCAGAAACTGAAGAGATAAATAAAGATGAAACACCTATACCTCTTCGAAGGAGTTCGAGGGTGGTTGCACCACCTGAAAGGTATGGATTCCATGTGTCAAGTGAGACTGACATTGATCCTACATTATTTGATGAAGCACTGGCGGATCAAGACATGGATAGATGGATGCTAGCAATGAAGTCAGAGATTGACTCCATGCATAAGAATGGTGTATGGACCCTAGAGGATCCACCTAAAGGGGTAAAACCCATTGGGTGTAAATGGATCTTCAAGAGAAAGAGGGGACCTGGTGGGAAAGTAGAGACTTTCAAGGCACGGCTCGTTGCCAATGGCTACACACAGAGAGAAGGCATCGATTACGATGAGACATTCTCTCCTGTGGCTATGCTTAAATCCATCAGGACACTGCTAGCTATAGCTGCATATCTTGACTACGACATCTGGCAGATGGACGTCAAGACGGCATTCCTCAATGGATACCTCGAGGAGGATATCTACATGGAGCAACCCCAGGGCTTCATAACTGAGGATGGTAAAGTATGCAAGCTGAAGAAATCCATCTATGGGCTCAAGCAAGCTTCTCGTAGCTGGAACATCAGATTTGACGAAACCATAAAGAGTTATGATTTTGTACAAAATCCTGATGAACCTTGTGTATACAAGAAGACTAGTGGGAGCGCCATTGTGTTCATCGTGCTTTACGTAGATGACATCCTTATCATTGGGAATGATACAGGGATGATGACCAGGATTTGGTTGTCACATACCTTTGAGATAAATGATCTTGGAGAAGCCTCTTACTTCGTAGGGCTGAAGTTGTTCAGAAACCGAGAAAAAAGGATTTTGGGATTGTCACAACATGGGTACATTAAGAAGATTCTTGAACGATTCCGTATGGATAGTTCTAAGAAAGGATTCCTACCCTTAATACATGGTATCCACCTCTCTAAAGGAATGGCTCTTCAAACTGTTGAGAAAAAGAAGGCCATGGCTAGATGTCCTTATGCATCAGCCGTAGGAAGCTTAATGTATGCCATGATGTGTACAAGGGCAGATATCTGCCATGCAGTGGGAGTGGTAAGTTGTTACCAATCCTGCTATGGAGAACAACACTGGAATGCAGTAAAGAATGTATTCAAATATCTAAGATGGATGCAAGATTACATCTTGGTCTATGGAGATAGTGATCTCCAAGTCTTAGGATATACAGATTCTGACTTCCAATCGGATGTAGATGATCGAAAGTTGACAATAAGGTTTGTGTTCTTGTTGAATGGTGGTGCTGTGAGCTGGAGAAGTAAGAAGCAGGACACTACTGCAGATTCAACAACGGAAGCTGAATACATTGCCGCATCGGATGCTGCAAAGGAGGCGGTGTGGTCGCGCAAGTTCGTCCTGGAGCTTGGCGTAGTTTCCTCTGATACTCCCATCCCGTTACTCTGCGATAACACGGGAGCCATTGCCCAGGCAAAGGAACCCAGATGGCATCAGAAGAGCAAGCACATGGAAAGGAAATACCACATCATTTGGAAGATACAAAAGCGTGGTGACATCATCATCATCAAGGTGGCCTCTGCCGACAACGTTGCTGATCCTCTTACCAAACCTCTGACACAGAAGGTTTTCGACCAGCATGTAATGAGTATGGGTTTAAGGATTGTATTTGAATGGTTCTGAGGGCTAGTGAGAGATTGTTAGCAATGTGAGCCCCGAGCGAACCATTCCTACAATAAATGTTATTGTAATAAGTAAATTATCATAAAAGTTATTGATTATTTTCACTCCATTTCTGAGATTGAATGAATGAATGCACTATAGGGTCCCTCTGTACAATAAGGGTTATGTACCATGGCCAACTTGATAATTATACAGTCGTTGATTCATTGAATGAATCATAGAGGTTGATACTTGGATGAATATCTAAGGAGTTAGATAGAGGACTCATCAAGCATCATCAAATGATTGTTAAGTGATGATCTCCATCCTGAGTAGAAGATGGCAATCCTATCTCAAATGGATGATATCTGACTGACCTCTTGATGCATGTCCTCTGCATGGGAATAGTGATTCGGAGATATCAGGTTAGTTGAGTCAGTGGGTTGACTTAACGAGATCGAGATAACCAAAGACCTATGTTGAATACTGTCACATCATAGGCATGCATCCTCTGACCGGAGACAGATGTGTTGCTATATGTCTAAGTGTGTACATTTGGCAGACCAATAGGTTGATGACCTAACCAAGGTCTATACACCGACGAGCTGGTGTGCATGTAAGGACATATGATAATACGATCTCTCAAAGGGATCATACAGGTTCACTTGTGAACCGGGAGACATGAGCTTACTCATGAGGTATTGGGACTGATCAAATTCCATGCATGGTCGTCATGCTTTGGAAGCATGACATGAATTTGAAGGTAAGATATATGCTTCGGGAAAGCATATGATCTACACCAAATCCCAGCGACCAAGATTGAGAAACTTGATGATCAAACCCTGAAGATGACAGTGTAAAAGTGATCTTTATCTTCAGAATGATCATAGGTCTTCCAGTATGCAGGATGTACAGGTATTGGGAATACCTGAAGGTGATGTGATCATAAACGATTGTATAACCATGACGCTTCCATTCCGAGGGAGTGATGAAAGAGGTTTGTATTTTAGTGACTCCTCTCATTAGAGAAGTGACCTAATCTTAGTCCATGAACTGGACATTGATCTGAATAAGATTTAGATGCAATGAGAAGATTAGGTCTATGGTCTTGATTTGATCAAGCATCAGTGGGAGGACCATGGGATCTGGATTTGAGATATGATCTCAACATCCAAGTCACTATACATGGAACAATACAATCGCCCTGTCCTTATCTCCAAGTATCTGCGGAGAAACCGCATTATTCTTGAAGGGTTCAAGAATAATTCCATAAGATCTAAGCAATGAAGAAATAATGATTAAATGTGATTTAATCATCTTGATGTGTCAAGAAATTATCCAATATAGTTGAATGTGATTTAATTATTATGAATAAGAATAATGCGGATAGAAATATCCAATTATTCATAATATATTATAAATGTGATTTATAATGTATTAAAGAGAGCTAATTATAATTTATATTTGTTGATTAATTATTATGTGTATTGGATACACACTGTGTAATTAATTGACAATGTAAATTACGTGTTGTTTTGGGTTGTGAATATGATTCACAATTTTTCAATGGCAAGATTGCAATATTCTCAAATATAATTGTGAATTATTTTGGATGAATAAATCTCAACAAAAATGGTTGGAAATAAATAATAGAGAAATTCAAGGAGATATGCAATCTCATGGAAATCCATGAGATTGCCCCATTTTGGAAAGGAGTGAGCGGCACCCAGTTCCTATATGGAATGGGTGGCCATCCACCCTATTTCATGGGTAGGCATGATCTCCATTGTAATCTTCTCTTTATTTGTTGGTGTAATTTAGGATTTATATTTGATTTTGTCAAATATATTTTAGTCTAAATTAAATCACAAGTTGTTGGTTTTTACCAACAACAATCTTGACCATTGGATTGACATAAATCAATCTCATCCATTGATTTTATATGTCCCATGGATTGAGATCCATGGATCCCAAAACCCTATAAATAAAGAGGCATACCTTGCTCTCTTGTACATGCAATATTGAAGCGCTCTCTCTCTCTCTCTATCTCATTTTCTTCTCACACGCCGACCTGTCTCTCCCTCTTTTTTTGGTGGCCGTCCACCAAACCCTAGAGGAGAGATTCGTCGACGCTCTCGCCACCGCGCCGCCGCTTCGACGTTCTTCGGTTCTCCATCTTCTTGGAGTGCTACGCTCGCGAAGGAGACGTTCGATCTCGGACGACGAGATCAGGAGCAACCGTGCTTGGATCATCTTCTTGGATTGCGAGGACTACGCGGTTCATCCCCGCGCTCGCAAGCAATCTCTCCGACGATCGGACTTGAGACGGGAGGTATCTTCTCTTAGAGACTCGATCAACCACGCTTCAAGAGGTATTCCTTATACTTGTTGTGGTTATAGATGAAACGATCCGAGAACCATTCTTGGATCATGTGGTTTCATCGCATGAAAATTTTTTAAATTCCGCTGCACAGAACAACTAGTACGACTAGTCGTTCTTCGTCGTATCCAATACGACGATCACGCTTCCGTGATGCGCGTGAGGATAAATTCCATATCCTACAATACTCACATAAGATGTCGCCATACATCATGAGGATCTATCAATTAGAGTGCAAATCAATCTCACTAAAAGGCGAACAAGACGAGTATACCATAAGAATTTCAAGATGGGATGTTCTAGAACTCACTTATTACATAAAACCGAAAATAACTATCGGGGTATGGGGTTCTAATGCTCACATCATGTTGAACCCTAATCCAATGTTGACAAGTTACACTCTCATTATTGAGGATCCTGATCATCCAACTTATAGTATCAAATGTACCACAATACTAACATCATATATCAATAACAAGGCACTAAAAACAGACAAGCGAATGGAGTATCCAAGTCCACATGCTACTATATTACAACGAACTCCAAATATGGGCACAAAAAAGACTACAAGGCGACTAAAAATAGATGATGATGATGATGTAGTCTGAGTACAACTAAGTGAACTATTAGGAAAAAAATTACAATAAAATCTAACGAGAGACCCATCCTACCTAAGGAACTGGATCGTCTGCTGCATCGGACTCTGCAGTAGACCTGTGTGCATCGAGCATTTCACACGAATTCGTTGGGTACATGCCCACAAAAAAGATGAATTCATATGAAAACGCTCGATCATGATCAATATGATGAATTCTATGGAAGATGGGGAGAGGATTAAATTTATAATGGTCATCAATATGATGAGTACGATAATTAAAAAGAGGCGAGATTAACAAAATCTCCTAACGATTCTTTTCTAAATTTAGTGCCAAGTCCCAGCACTTCTACACATAGAAATTAAGTTACATGTGTCAAAATTTTACGTTCTTAGGCTCGTTGGAATTGGCTCGACTAGATGCTTCCGCTAAGTATATTATTAATGATTATTTGTGATAATGTATTTTGTGCAATTCAAGATGTTGCATCATAACAACCTTAAAACAAGTTGTCCCTACGATGCTTCATAACAACTTTAAAAAATTATCCACGTCATTGTTGATTATTTATAATAATGTTAAAATGGAGTAAATTAAGATTTAAGAATAACCTTCAAGCATATATGAATGATCTTCTCTGTTGGATCTTTTTCTCTCTCAAGGTAGGAGAAGTTAGCATCTAATTACAAACTTTTTAGAAGCACGCATGTTAGTGCAAAAAAGGTAGGAGTATAAGTGTAACTATAAAATTTGGAAGGAAATAACTGTAAATAAACCATTTAGCACAAATCAATCGTCCTTGTTGACCCAATCAATCACCTTTGTCTATTGTTTTTAAATGGATTGATTAACTCATGTTGTATGTGTTGATCACTTAAATCCATTATCTTGTGACTGATCAATCACTTTAATCAATCTCTTTTTTAAAAAATTTAAAAATTTAAATTTCCAACAATCACTTATCTTATCGATCACGGGCTATTAATTAAACGATCAATTTATTATTATGATCGACCACTCAAATTTTAATTACCAATCACTTGTAGAAATGAAAAAGAATCAGATATGGATCGGATATACTTATTTTCGTATCTATATTTGCTTCATCTTTATCGAATTCGAATAGGGATACAGATATGATTTGGATATGCATTAAGGAAACCATATCTTTAAAAATACGGATCCCAATCCGGATCGGATATTTATCGAATTCGAATACAGATCGAATAGAGCGAACCCGAATACAAATCGAATAGAGAGTTAATCCAAATATGAATCGAATAAAGAGTGAAATCCAAATATGGATCCAATAAACATAGAATTCGAATACATATTGAATAAAGACTACATACAAATATAAATTGAATTTTTTTAATCAAAGTTTATAATGATTTTAAAAAATAGCGATGAAAAATAACATCATGACAAAAGTGAATGTCAAGGTGGCCTGTGTTCTTGATCGGAAGCAAAAGCAAAGACAGGATTTCGTAACTTTTGTCCATGCCCATCACCGATCAAACGGAAGTTTATTAAGATCATTAATATATTGTATTTTATAGTGTATAATACTAATGTAATAGCACCAAGTTGTGGCTTATATCTTATTAACTAATATATAAAACAATATTATATATTTATTCGGATATCCAGATCCAGATATAGATATTCAAACCATTGCCATATCTGTATCAGTTTCTAGAAAATTTTTACAACCCATATACATATTGGATCCATATTCGATTAATGTTCGGATATGGATATCTGTATCCGCTAATTTTTTGAATATATTCGGATATATTCGTATCCGTTTTCATCCCCACTTAAGTGTTTCTAAAAAGTTTACAAGCAGTCATCTCTTTCCTAATTTCATTTTTAATAGATGTAATATGCTTCACTTCTATAGTATGTCTTATATATACTACTTCCCTACAAATGTCATGTATATATGCTTATGATGATATATCTTGCATAAAATCACAATGTGCATAATGATTTTAATGTAGAAATTCAAGTGGATAAGAACCACAACCCATACCTTCCCCTTTAAGATTTCCTCTTCGCTCTCTCAGAGAATCTTTATTCTACAATTCAAGTTACTTGAACTAAGGGTAGCGTAACCTCACATACAACATGTACCTTTTCTCGAACAACTCTTGTAGAAGATTTTATCTATAGCACAAAAAGGAACCCATTACCTAAGTACTTATGCACAACAAGCTAACAAATAAAAACTATGCTAGTAGTATAAATTTAATTCACAACTAAAATTTTTAATGACTTTAGGATAGGAGAACAATGCAAAAAGTGATCATTTAAGGAAAACAATTGGTTGGATTTTAAAGTAGTCGACTGAAAGATGAAGACTGTAAGTATCTTTATAGTCATTTAGGATTTTTAAATAGTTTATCATTGAACATTTTAATTGACTGAGGCAAAATAGTCAACAAATAAATTCCAAAATACAATTTTTTATTCTCAAAAGTAGCTATAATCAACTCAAGGTAAATTCAATCAGTTGAAAACTAATTAGTTGACTAATTTACTTTTGACATCTTTAAATTGTCGTTATAAAAATTTAAGTCACTAATAATATTTATCTTTATGTTATTGTTAAAAATTATGTTTGTTTTTAGAAAAATATTGGTCTTTTAGACCTTCTCTCCTCCTTAATCAAAGATCGATTGCTTAAGTTCTCTTCTCCCACCTTTTGTCATTATCAAAATATAAATACATTAATATTCCTTAATTCTCCCTTTATTTAATCAAGCTTAATCAAGGTTTTCTCTCCTCCTTTCTAAATTTGGGATATAACCAATTATTATTAACTCTCCTCCTTTTAGTGTAATTCAATGTTCTTTCACAAAAGTAAGTTCTTTTACTCTTTTAATTCTACCCCTTTTTAGTGTAATTTATTGTTGCATTCTTCTTAATATAAAAAGTATTTATTTGCCTAGTGCTGCCACCAAATATTTAAAGAAGAGATTTGAAAAATATTATTATGATTGCACAAGTCTAATTTCTTATTAACTATATAAATATCTAATGTTTAATGATTCAGTGAAAAATGGCAAGTTGATTATTAATGTTGATAAAGGCAATAGTTCAACCAATAAAATCAATAGTTTTTCTCCTTTTAATACACAATATCTTAAGAAGTGATGTCTAATATCAATTTTTTAGTTCCTAAAGTATATGATTTATTGATTGCATCATTATTGAGAATTTTAACCTTGTCAATTTTAAACCTAAGTCATTTAAGAGTTTCTTTCATCCACAACACTTGCAAACATGAAACACACATACGCACACATTCTACTTCTTTTGTTAACAAGGTTACACAATTTTATTTCTTAGAAAACCATGACATCAATGCATACGAACATAATATATAAGTTTAAGGGTTGGTGATCTAGGATAATGCAATCCATAGTCGTAAGTATATTTTTAAGTATTTTAAGATCATTTTTACATCTTTTAGATGACTTTCTCTGGGGATTGCTAAAAAAACTAGCGTGAAACCAAATCTGGTCTATTGGAATTTGGAAGTAAGATGTAGTAAAGAACCAATCGTTCTCAATATTGAGTGGGATCGATATCCTTATGTTTCTCGTAAGCATTCAAGTCATGCCTAAGCTCATTTTGTTGTCTTCTTCCTTTTACATTCTCTATCCAAACTTTTTAGAAGATCTTGAGTGTACTTCTTTTGACTTGTGAAGACTCCTTTGAGGCGGATCTTGAAAATTGTATGCCCTTGTGGAAACTAACCTCTATCATATAAATCATCTCAAATGCATTAGGTTAACAAAATCCTTATACAAATATTCATTGTAGCAACAAATATAATATCACCCATATATCACATATTTGAATAGTTAAAATTCCACTTGAATTTCGAGTAATAAAGTAAAGTATGCTCTTCCAATTTAAAATTAGTAAACAACAAAAAAGATATCGGTCTTACATCTCAAGCTTTGGGTGTGCCTATTTTAGACCATAGAAATCTTCATTCAACTAGTAAATATACTTAGGATTATCTTTATGTAGAAAAGTATATTATTATCTCACAAATATTTTTTTTCTTTTAGTAACCATTTATAAAAGCATAATTCACATACATTTAATGAAATTTAATGTCTAAATGTACAACATAAGTAAGATCCTAATTGATTCTAATCGGGCTAACGGAGAATAAGTTTCATCAAAGTCCATGCCTTTTTGTTGGATGTAATATTATGCAAGTAGTTAATCATTATTCTTAACCACATGGCCTTTAAATTACTTTCTTTTATGTAACCCATTTTCTCCTCATTATTGAAGTGTTTTCAGATGTAGGTACCAATTCCCATACTTCATTTCATGTGCTTATTTAATTTCTTCTCGTACTGCAAGTATCTCATATTCAACTTTTAATGCATCATTTATATTAGTCGGTTCTATTTGCGAAACATAAGCATCAACTGCAAAGTTTATGTTTAATTGTGATCTTGTTTTAACTATATGTGATACTTTTCTAATTACTTGAATTTAACGGTGTTCCTTATTAAAGATCAATTCTTTCGGTAGGTTGTGTTTATTAGAAACTTTTATGTTAGTTATATCTATGAAGGTTTACTTTTATTATTATTCTTCTTCTTCAATTATATATTCTTGGTTGTTTGTTCTTTTGAATTTTCATCGAAATTTTATGCGCATTATTTCTTCTACAGTTAGGGTGTTCTTATTAAGCCCTATAAGCCTTACTACGGTTTAAATATCAAATTGAAATGCATTATTTACCTTTAGCATCAAATTAATCTAAGTTATCTTTTGTATTTTGTATGAAATATTTTTTTCAAACACTTTCAAGTAGCTTACATTGGAAATTTTATCATAGTAAAGTTAAATGTTTTTAAAGATTGGTCAAAGTAAAACGTTGTTTGTATCATAATCATTCATGACTTCATTCCAAAAATATTTTAGTAATCCAGAATCGATTAATAATGTACTTGGACATTCTTCTGATTTTATATTCTTTCTCTCTACAACTCCATTTTGTTTAGATGCTCTTGGAAATAGGTATTCAAGTTTTATTCCATATTTACCGCGAAATTTAGTGAAGTGTTCATTTCCTCCATAATATTACAAATTCTAAGATTTTCATGTTTTCCTTTTTATATTAATTTAAAGAAGTTAATACTTTCTTTTCTCTCGGGCTTTGAGCTTGTCAAATCCATGGTACATCAGCTTTCTCCTCCTACTATATTTGATGTTTGAGTCATTCTTGGTCCAACATGTCTTAGGGCTCTTAGTCCGTCCTATGGTTAAACATAAATCCATCATGTATAATCTACATTTTTCTTCCCTACTTTTTTTAGAATTTCTTGTCGTACATTTCTTGAGTTCACAACATTTAGTCCCTTTCTCTCTTATATAGTTAAGTAGAGGGATGCAAGTACGAAATACTACTAAATTGTACCATGAGAATTTTTTCTCAATTCAAGAAATTTGTCTAAATTCCTTTCGTTTAGTAAACTTTTAAGATCATTAAAAAACTCATCATAATTTAATTTGAGAGTACTAGTTTCATATTAAAGGAAATAATCTTTTCTTTCAAACAATATGACTCATTATCAAAAGTTTCTTTGGCATTAAATAATTTATTTAACGTGAATTCATTTCTTTTTTCCTAATTTAGATTTTTATAAAATATTAAAAAACTTCATAAAATCATCTAAAAGTTCATTATAAGATGTAGGAATCACCTCGCCCTCCAAAGTCGTGAATACAACACATGTGATTCCTTCACTTGAACTTGAGTCGTAGTCTCTTTAGATTGGTTCGTTCCAAGTTGCTTGAAGTGTCTTCTTCTTGAAGTTATTCTTAACCATCTTAAGACATTCTTCTTGTTACATTTCTCTTTCTTTAGTTGTGTAAAACAACTTCTAATGTCCTCTCTTTTTATATTCAAACATATTGGTGTATTTTCCTTACTTGACTAAAAGCTCTATTTATTGCTCAAGAATTTCTTAAAATGTCAAGCAAATACAGGAATATATTTATCATCTCATTCTTCACTGGATGAGGTTTCGGTACTTACTGGAGGGATGGTACTTTCTTCTTGATTTCTTTGATTATCTTCTTTGTCTTCTTCTTGACTTTGTATACTATCATGTTTCTTATAACTCATCCATTTCAGTATCCTCGATAGCATTTTCTTATTCCATCACTTTTGTTCCCATCATGTGAGAGGGTCGATTTCAATTCTCCCATTATTGATTTTTTTCTCTAAAATCTTTAGATTGTTCAAAATAGTTGTGAAGATTGTATACATATCCTTGATTGACTCTCCTTCATTTATGTCAAACTTTTCACATTATTTACTTAATATAATAACTTTAGAAGTTCTAACTTTGCATGTACTTTCATATGTAACTCAGAGAATTTTCCTGATTCTCATTAGAGGTTTTGAATTAAGAAATGGTATTGTACTTATCAATCGATAGAACATAATATAGTACATCCATCGCTTTGATATTCCTCTCTAATTACTTCAATAGAGCTCAATGATATCTTTTTCTTCTTCCCCGATTGTAGGCTTCCCGAATGGATTTACGATACACGTCCACATCACATAGCCAATTGATTGCACATGATTTTACATGTGATTAACCCCTATTTACATAGTTGCTTCCATTGGAGCATGATATCTTTGACACAAAGTAATCATATGAGCTCGAGATGGTGGAGACATTTCTTCACTCCGTCAAAAGAATTTCCTAGTAGATTGTTAAACCTACAAAAGCTCGCCCCGTTATGATACCAAATGCATGTGAGTTCGGCACAAGAGGGTTGGGAATTGAATTATGCATTAACAATATTTTCAACAATAAAACTAAAAAATACAAGCCATAATAGTGGAAGAAGGGATAGAATGCAAATCATAATGTGCACAATGATTTTAAAGTGGAAATCCAAGCATGTAAAAACAACGATGCAAAATTTGTCTTTATAGGATTTCTCATCCACTCTTTTGATGAAACTTGCTTCCACCATTCGCGTTATTTGAATTGAGATAACATATCTCATGTACAACATGTACCCTTTCTTGGAGAACCCCAATGGAAGATTTTGTCTCTAGTAAATAATGGAAACACAACTCAATTACCCATGTACAACAATTAACAAAAAAGAAAATATCGTGTTAGTATATACGTGTAATTCATACACTTACTTGAGCTTAGAATAGATTAAACAAGGAGAGAGATACTCAAGAAAGTATCAAGATGGCTTAAGCGCACTTGAACACAATGATGATCACAATGGGGCTTGCGAGCCTGAGAATTGCACACATAATTGTGAATAGAGTAGCTCATATCAAACTTTAGAATGCATGGATGAATTTTGAGCATATTTTAAGTGTGAAGCGACTTAGGTGTTCTATTTATAATATTAAGATACCCAAGTAGCTATTAGTATTACTAATTAGAGTTAGATGATTGTTCAACAATGGCTAGTATCGAAATATGCATATTAGTGAATGTAGTCAACTGAAAGAAAACATTAATTGTTTGTAATAAAAATGAATTAATAGGTATAAAAAAGTTAGTCAACATGAATTTTTAGTGACTTTGTAAATTGGGATTAACATTCCAAAAAAGATGACCGTTAAGAAAAAATGTCTGAAAGAAAAAATTAATTATTTGTGATGAGAATTAATTAATAGGCAAAAAAGCTAGTCAACAAGAACTTTTAGTGACTTTGTAAATTGGGATTAACATTCCAAAAAGATGAGTGTTAAGAAAAATAGTTGTTTAGATTTTCAAGGGTAGTTAACTGAAAAACAAACACATTGATTTTAGTCAACCGAGATTATAGTTTGTCGATGAAGTTGATTAAGGTAAAACAGATAGTTGTCATACAAAATAAAATATGGAATATTATTTTGGGTTTTTGATGAGCGCTCTGCCAACTAGGGTTAAGTGATATCAAAGATCGTTACGACCTCAATCGGCGAAGCGGGACTCAACAAGAAAAATATATACCACCAATAGAAGCAATCAAGCATCAAAATCGAAAGAAGCAGTCTCGCTGTTTATTTAACCTGGTATAGCCACCCAGGTCGAACACAAGAAGCATGGGCTAAGCCTATGACGTAGTCGAAAATCAGGAATTAAGACATATTTTTGGTGGTTTTAATTTGTATTTTTTATTATATTTTCTAATGAGAAAATGAATAAGAGACAAAGGAAATCACAATTCAACCATTTTTACTAGGACTAGAAATACTCAAAAAATGTGAAATGAAAATATTTTTGTACTTTAAAAAATGCAAGTGTTTTTGGGTATTTTGTGGGATTTTACAGATTTTTATATGATTTTATAAAAATACAAGAAATACAAAATATACAAGCAATGTACAACCGGGATATAAAGGCAACTTTAAAATATCTAAAGTAACCCAAATATCCTGGGCGTAATTTTGTGACAAAATAGATAAAAAGATCTAGCTACAGAAATCAAAAACACATTTTTTAGATTATGGAATTTTTTATGATTTTTATAAGGTTTTTGGTCTTTTGAGATTTTTAGAAGTTTTACAGAATATAATGGTACAAAGATGCTACAGGAATTAAAAGGCACCAAGACAATCATACACTAATTTTTTTTAGAATTTTTAGGGTAATTCTTATATTTTTTTATGTATTTTCTAAAATAGACAAACTCTTTTTTAGGGGTTTTTTATTTTTAGAAAAAACAAATAAAATCAAATTGTGTCACAAAAATCACCAAAAATATTACACTATAGCAGGAGCTACTGGTAATTTTTTTGAGATTTTTTGGAGTGGATTTGATATTTAATTAATCAAGAATAATATACACAGGTTATAGGGACCTAAATGCAAATAGTTTGGGTTTCAAGACTAAATCATAACACACATAAGAATTCCAAGGGTGTCTCTGTTAAAATATCCACGAAATTCGAGCACATGCGCAATACAACGTTCACAGGGGTATAAAGGCAAATTCAGAAAGTATTTCATTCAAACATGAACCATAAAAATGTCCGGGGTCAAACATGCAAAAACACCACAGTGCACGTGATCGAGCACGTGTCTTCAGACAGGAAGGACTAAAATGCAAATACCAGAAATGCGAGGGACTAAAGTGCAAATAGTTCCAGCTATAACTTTTATTTACAGACTAAAACATAAAGCATAGAAAGTATGGGGTAAAAAGAGCAATATACCCTTGCAGCACGAGAGAGATGCGTGAGGACACGTGGAGGCCGCTAGTGGAGGTGCGATCGTGCGGTTCTGATCCGCTGCAGGTGTCAGATTTAACGCTCCAGAAGTGGTTGGGGACGTGGGGTGCAGATGCGCCAGATCTGACATCCAACGGTCTGAAAAGTCTGTGATGTCAGTAGCGTGGATTCAACCTGGAGAGGGCTGGTCGATCCAACAGTGCGGAACACGTCTGGAAGAACAATGTCAGGCGAACTTCACCAGAGCCAAGAAGATGATCCTCAACTATGATGGTTGATCGGAAGGCACTGGTGTGGTCGTGGGAAGCTTCCGCGTCAACTGAGCGTGTCCGATGGAGGAGCCACCGGCCGGATGGGCATGGCGAAGAAGGGGGTCTGGGGTTACTCAGGTAAACCTCAGATGGATGAAGTCGGGGGTCCTTAGCATGTGCTATCACCTGCAAAGGAAAGCTGGGACTCGGGGCAGTGCTCTGGTCCGTGTTATTGGAGCTCAAAACCAAAGAAGTGAAGGGGGGTGATGCTCGATCTCCGACGAAGGTGGTAGGGGAGAACTAGGCCCTAATCTCGACCGAATGGTCGAGGCTAAGGGTGAACAGGTTGCGGAGCAAGATGGGGGGGGCGAGCGTGCGGGTCGATCGAAGCGGCTGGAAGTGAGTAACAGGGCTCCGACCGGCTGGTCGGAGCAGGTGAGCACACGATGACGCTAAATGGAAAGATCCAATCGAGTGGGAAAATGGAAAGGATATAGGGGATACTTGACGGTTGGGATGTGCTCTTCAGCTCCAGGCGAGGATGAACGTCGGGGTGATGGCCTCGACCTCAATGCGGAAGTCGGGGGAGGCTACTCGCAGTGGAGGTCCGGCCACGAAGGTTGAGCGTCGCCTCTACTGCACCAAATAGAGAACGAGCGAAGCTCTGAGCAGTTGTCTCTCATCTGGAGGTGGATAGGGTTCAAGAAGGGAGCAAGGAACGAGCTGCTTCTCCTGGGAGGCTGATGAGAAGCTTATATCGTTCCTAGAAGGTTGGAGGAATCGGGCAAGGGCACGCAAACCGAGAAGGATCCGTGCCTTCCTAGGGATTCGCGAGGGTGCTGGATCCTAGGAGGGTCCACGGGAGGAGAATCGGGGCAAGGGGTTGCGTGATACACCTGGGAAAAATCAAAGAAAATGGTTCGGTGAAGAGGTCGGGTCAAGCCTGGGAAGAGGGGGTTGACTGGGGTCAACAACCTGACGTGGACCAATCAGAAAAATAGAATATGTAAAATATTAATGATTTTAAATAAAAAAGTGTATAAAATAAAAAATGTTTATTATTTTTCAAACTAATTTTCTGTTATTTTTATTTATTTTTTTGAAAAATAAATTAATCTATATACATTATAGTGTATTATATACAGGTATAATATACCTATGTATTTTGTACAGTTATTTTTATTTTATTATTTTTACATAAATACCCTAATTTTATATTTTATTTATTTACAATATAATTTTTAGAGTACAAAATAATTTTTATTGTATTTTTATTACTTGATTACAGGTGTGTAATAAATGGAGGAGAAAGTATATGTACATGTATTATGTACAAGGGAGAGAGAATTTATTTTTGTTTTTATTTTATTTTATTTATTTTTATTTTATTTTTAAGAATATATTCAAGTAGGTAAAAATAATATTTTATTTTTATTTTTTCAAAAATAATTATTTATTGAAACTCATGATATGTACAATATAGAGTGGCCCTATCTCTCTCTACATATTTTATTTGGCGATCAGGCCAATGCTTAGCCTTCTCTTGTGGTTCGGATCACTCTGTATTTATTCTAAATACCTCATTCCTTTTTCTTTTCCTTTATTCTTTTATTTTTTCACAAATACATGCTAATTATATACATTTAACACTTGCATGCATGATGCTAACTTATTGCATTTCCATCTATTTACATGATGCTTTGTCAAGATAATTAGCTAAAATAAAAGAATAAAGAGTGATGATCAGGGATTCATCAGTTTTCAAGAGTAGTAACTAGAAAACTAAAGTCGACTCAAAGTGGATTCAGTTTATTGAAAATTTGATTAGTCGAGTGATTTACCTTTGAATTATTTTTTTTGCATGCTAATAAATATAAAAAGGTTATAATATTTTTAGATAAAAATAAAACTATAGACACCGATTAATTTTGTAAATTTTGCAAATATACTCATGTTTCTTTTCTACTTGTTTTTAGCTTCGGAGATTTCATTTCTTCTTTGTATTGGCACTTAATTCTTTCAAGCTTTGATGTGTATCCTAATCATCTTGAGTCCATCTTGAGTAGGCATGATATCCACCTGAATAATTGTAGAATAAACAACGTGAATCTTCCCTTTTCAGCTTCTTATTGAAAATCTTCTTCCTAATATGTGAGTCTATCCAGAAAATAAATAAGTATTTCTCATTGTCAAAATCTAAGTTGTTAGCATAGACTCTGTGATATAAAAGATAGTTTCTCGTAAACTTATTTACTCGTTATACAATTGCACTTGTACTCTTATGTATGATCTAAGGTGTGTAAAGTCTTTGGTTTTGGTAAAAGCCTTGTCATCACTGACCTCCCATCTTTTAGTATTAGTCGAAGGGTGTGGACCAAGAGCTCGAAGACTACTTATCCCTATTGTAAGCGGATGAGTTATATGTATGCACATAACTTTACAATAAATTAGTTGATCAACATGGATGATGGTGAATCCCAAATCAGCGGACTTAAATTGTGATTTTCATCTAGAGAGTCTTGATGGTAAATAATTATATATATTGTGATTATCGCTATGTAGTTGGCTTTTTGTTATTTAAAATATTTTTGGATTCACTCCCTCCAGTAGTATCTTAATCATACAATTATTTTCAAGTTACACACTTGTTATCTATCATCGAAAGAGAGAAATATAAAATCCAACGATCTAATTTTCAAATACAACAATCCAAAGATGTAAATATTGAAATATAGTTGGAGGGGTGTTTAGATCATAAAAAGATCTACGATGTGGGCTGGTTGAGGCTTGCTCTACCTCATCTCTTTTAAACTCTCAAGGAATCACTTGTTTGAACCATTTCATGTCGATCTAGCCCTTTCTCCATCAAGGGAACCATAAAATCGTTTAACATAGATAAACTAAAAATAACAACATTTAAATTTATTTTAATTTATTGTAGACTTTAGGGATATTTACACCCATAATCCTGAGTAACTTCGTAATTACCCCGGATACCCTCTATAATCACTAAAGATCCTGAATAACCACTCCGTTTTATATCCATAACCTTCTGTTAGTTTACTTCATTAACTCAACCAGATAGATGAGTTAATCTAACCCAATTCCTGATCCAACAACTGAGATTGATAAAAAAAGAAAAGAAGGAAGGAGGAGTGGGTTCTATCCTGGAGCTTGCTGCAAGCGGCGTCGTCTTTCATGGAGGATGGCAAGCAACGACGGAGGTGCGTGCAAAATGAATATTTGCAGGAAGGAGGTGGGGTACGACCTGGACCTAGGGGGGAGAGCACGACCTGGACCAGGGGGACTGCAGGCAGAGGCGTGACGGTGGGTGGGGGGGACCTACAAGCGGAGGCATGGGTAGGGAGGCTGCGAAGGCACACGAAGGGAGGGGGGGGGAGGGGGTCTGCAAGCGGAGGCGCGTGAGGTGGGGGTCGTGCAGGAAGAGGCACGCGAGGGGGGGGGGGGTCTCGACCTGGACTTGCGAGGCGCGTGTCGGTGGGGGGAGCACAACCTGGGGCTTACAGGCAGAGGCACATGGGGGTAGGGGGGCATGTCCTGGGGCTTGCAGGACCTTGGGGCGTGGTGGGCCGTAGGAGGGTCGGGGCTCCGACCTTGGATGGGGGGTGCTGCTTGGAGGAAGAAGGGGAGGAGGAGGTGGTCGGAGGAGATAGTTGCTGCTTGGAGGAGGAAGGGGAGGAGGAGGTGGGTGCTGCTTGGAGGACGAAGCGGGCAAGGAGGAGGAGGAAGGGGATAATGAGATTACTTGTAAATAATTGAAAGTTAAAGGGTATAAAATGCAAAATACTTGACGGATACCGTTATAGTTAACGGAAAATTAGATGGAAGTAAACACAGGGTTATGAGTGTAAGAGTTAAGTACTATTCAAGGTCCTGAGTGTAATTCATGATTATAGAGGGTATCCTGGGTAATTACGAAGTTACTCAGGGTTATGGGTGTAAATATCCCTAGACTTTATAGGAGGTATATAGTAATAAACAGAGACATGTTATATTAATCAACTCAGATGTAAAGTCGCTCACTCATAAGAGTATGGAAAATACATACCGTTGGACTTTGTACCTTAACCTTGAACTTCTAAAGTACTTAAGCTCTTAGTGAAAATGCTTTAATAGAGAAGTGAATACCTTATTTAAGTGATGGATGAAAGTAGAATGATGAAAATAAAAAAGAGAAGAAGGTTAGAATTTTGCCCTTCTTTTTCTAAAAACTCATGTGGTGAGAGATCATTTACCCTTACCACTTAGTGAAGACACTCTTATCTTAACCACGTTGAAAATTGTAAACTCCATCAAGAAATTTTATCTTTTTTTTCATTAAAAAATCTCTTGCCTCAAACCTATTAATTGACATCAATTATATCTAATCATAATCTAACTTAGTTCTATACTCGATCTAACTTAGGTTTATACTTGACATATCGCAATGTTGGTTGATTTGATCCAAAAAAGTGCGGTTTCATAAGCATCGACATATTGAAAGACAATCTAATTGATTAGAATAATATATATAGAGAGTGGAGGCTTTCTAATGAGCCCTGACCTCATTAGAATTGTAATAATCACACTCATTTTTACTAATATTTTCTATCATTTTGAGTACTTTGTTTATTATTTTTAAAAGTTATACATATTCTTACTACCAGTAATTATTATTACAAACGAAATAAATTAGTATGAAATGATTGTATTTTTATTTGCATTATTGATGTATTTTCTACTTTTAGTAATGATCATTTTATATCATTTTAAGGTTTGCTTTTTGTGAAAATGATTAGAATATGATATAAGAATCTGTAAACCAATAAGTATAATGATCAAAATGACAGAAAACATTTGAAAAAATGAATATGCTCATCACAATCCTAATGGGCTTGGGGCTTGTTGGAAAACCTCTCTCTTTGAACCCTTTTAAACGATCTAGTGGTAGAAGCAGTAGGCTCCTACTCCAATGACCAAAGTTCCAATCCCACAACTCCACCCTCCCCCTAAACCAGTAAAAAAGTTCTCTCTCTCTCTCTCTCTCTCTCTCTCTTAGTGTGTGTGTATGTGTGTGTTTGTTTGCTTGCCTATGTGTGCGACATTTTCTTATATATTTTATAATTTGTTACGCCACTGATTTAATAATAAATATTAACATCATTTGTACATTAAGATGGAATCATGAAAGTATTACTATATTAGACCAAAATGGTTAGTTACATATGGATGCTATATTTTACAAAATAATATATTTATCCATTTTTACAATATGCAATTTATACTTTTTAAAATCGTTACTAATTTTTACTAAAATTAGCGGTTTAAAAAAAATCTTAGGAAAGACCCAACTCATTTGAAGGATCCCATATATATGTATATATCCCACGTAATTTTTATTGATCCTTGGATGGTTGTTTCCGTTACTTGATCTTCATCGAACAAGACACATTTGATCAAACTTATTTTTAACTATTATGATTACATGTGACTTATGTCTATTTAAATTCAAAATATCACCAAAAATATATAACTACAAAATATTCAGTTTATAGTATATTCTTAACCCATGCTTACCTAATGGACTAGTTCTATACTTCTACTAACTTCAATAAGGCTTTAGAGACTTGTTTTATTTAAGTTTACAAGTTAATCTGGAAATTTTTAGACTTTAGAAAATAAAACAAGAAAAAACTTTAAAAGTAAATGACATTTGAATCTTCAAGCCTTTTTTATCGAGATAAGCTAAATGACTTTGTAATACAGTAAATGAATGAAAAGACTATATTCAGACTAACACAATTGACCAATGGATGGAACTACATTATTAAGAGGGGGATGGATATGCCCCTCTTTTGTTTTAAAATTATATGTTTATTTAAAATATATATAGTGTTTGGCCTCTCCTATTGATTTGCTTAAATATATCAATATGAAAATAATTGTATTTCATCATCATATAAATCATATTACTCTTTTACCTTATACGTTATCAATTAGGATTGTAATCATTTTACTATCGACAACTTTATTATAAAGTAGAATATTACTATATTAAAATATCTGCTATTTAATTAAGATATCTCAAACTTATTATCTATTATCATAATCTATCAATGTGATTTTATAATTCAATATTTCATACTTTCATATAGATACTTATGTTGTAGTTCTTTTGCGATTTTTACTGTATTTTCATCAAACGTTAATAATAAACTTATCTTGTACTTCATAATGAGATCCAAAGCAATTTAAACTTCATAGAGTTTATATAATATAATAAACAAAAATGTTCAATTATTCAACATTTCATAATAAAAAAGAATAAAATAGATTCCAGAAAAGAAATTCAAATTGACCGAATAAGAAAGAGAATATAAAAATATATATGGAAAAAATAATAATTATATGAACATGGGTTTTTCGGTTATAATATGAAAATATATGAAATGATTCATCTTGACCTTAGAAATAGGAATGACAAAGTGACCATCATTTTACATATGTAAATGTAAACCCGCTATTGGCCATCGTTAAGGTTGTAAATAAAGCGAGCCTTAGCGAACCTACATTTTTTTAGGTTTGGTTCGTTTATTTAACCGAGCCTAAACTTGTGTTCATGTTTGGCTCGTTTATTTTTGAATCGAATCTAAATCGAAGCCATTTTTAATTGAATTGAACCTAGGCGAATATCGAACTTGAGAATTCTCTAATAAAAGTGAGTGGAAAGAAAAGAAATGGAAATTACGTGTATATCTATAATTAGAATAAACGTTCATTCATTTTTTTTCATTATCTAACTTTTCTTCATCATTTGAAAAAATAGATCAATAAGAATTTATCTTTTTGAAAAAAATAAATTATAATATATTTTTATATTTGTTCAGATGAGGATAAGGAATAATGTGGTGATATGTGATAAAGTTTATATTTGTCCTGTTCATTTTAGGATAAAGAAGGGAAAAGTACTAGACACATAGATGGTGGATGTTATAACTACGAAGTGATTATTTATTTTGAGATAGTTTATATTGAGATAATGCATACTTATCCCGTAAATATTCAATTATCTTCATACAAAGTTCACTTATCCTAGGACAAAATCCACTTATCTCAAAATAAGGTCTTCATATGCGGATAAGGATTTGTAAATGTGTGTGTATGTTTATAGAACTTTTAACGAATTGAACCTGAGCAGACCTATAATCTTTAAGTTTGTATATTTATTTAATCGAGTCTAAACTTGTGTTCAAATTCGGTTCGTTTATTTCCGAACCGAATCTGAATTGAACTTTTAGCGAGCCGAACCTGAGCGAATATCGAACTTGAGACTTTTCTGACACCCCTAACCACTGTCACGATTTTGTCTCTAAATTAAGCTCAAGCAATCTTTAAGAAGAAATGCACATGAGTTTATAATCATAATGTAAGACTCGATCCTAATCCAAACTAGTTTTATTAAGATACCTATGAGAGTTTTTAGATCCAATATTGAAACCGTCATGCTCCTCACTTTGAGTTGATCTATAATGGTTTAAATACTCATGTTTTTACTAAAATCATGCATCTACAACATCTTTTCAGCTTAAAAATCAAGCATTAATATCATCTTTTGTAATTTTCAGCAACTTCGAATGAGACTTCCGTTCACCTCTATGAAAGAATGTAAAGCATGTTGTATCTTACAGGTCATCTCTGATCCTCAAGGTTTCCCTATCCTCTATTTCCTCATCGCGTAAAAATAGAACTACATTCATACTAAACAACTTTAAGATGTTAAACATCTATGAATGATCAAAGGCCCACCCTGCAATTGCAAGAAAACCTTGTTAAATCATGTATTTTGACATATTGTCTATATTTAAAATCCTTTCTTTGCAATCAAATAAATTTATTAGGGAATCTTGTATCTATTCATTTCCGGTATCTATAATTATTGACGGCAAGCAACAAGCTCTCGGTGTATACCAAACCATACTCTTTAACAATATTTGATTTTTTTTAATTATAGATAAATAAAAATAACATTCATTTAATTAATTTTTCCTCTTGATATTCATGTGGTTTAGAAAACAAATAAAACTCACACAACCTTCCCCTTTCGTGAAGCACCATCACAACGGCGTGGGCGGAGAGCAGTGGATAGACAGTAAGAACCGAGAGGAGAAAATGGAGGTCTCCATCTCTGATTTGACACCGGCGGTCTCCTCTATCGATCTCGGTCTAGTGGTTCGCATCTCCTGAAGGACATCCGATCCGCATCCATCTCTCAGCACGCAGAAAGGCGCTGCCTTTTGCCCATCCGCGTCCACTTGATGGATCGGTAAGCTCATATCTTGACCTCTCGGATCTCCCATATCTCTCTAAATTCCATTTGTGGGCGTCTACTGATGATGTGGGTCATTCTTGTTTATGGGTTTTTCTTGTTCTATTGGGTGGTTTGTGGGTTTATGATTCCAATGCTGCAATCTGTGGGGGTTTGGGGGTGTGCTCCGTATGGGTCATTGCTGTTTTTGTTTTTGGATTAGGTTGATTAATGCTATGCCGTTTGGTTACGAGGATTTTGAAGATTGGTGATGGATTCTCGTTGATGTCGGAGTTTGTTCATGTTTTTATATGGATTTATGCATTGGTTATCAGTCAGTGGATTACAAATTTTAATCTCATATTACATATTTCTGAGCTGCAGAAATTGGCGTTGAAAATCATTGGAAAAGTGGGGAACGGCCATAAGTAGAATATCTAGAAGACATTGGGTGTGCGCATTCACAGTGATGAGGAGGAATCTAGTTTTGTGCGTGCTGGAAATGAGCAATTTTATGGTAGGAATTGAGCAGTATCCTGAAGTGCAATTTTCCATTGAGTGATGCGGAAGAAGGGAGCGGTGAGTACATCAAGTGGTTCTGTTTCTCGTGAGGGAATGGTTGTCGGTTGCTCAGGGGATGAGATGAAAGGTGTGGGGGAGTATGTAAGAGATAGTGGTTCCATTTTGAGTTTACAACCATGGATTTTCCTGAAGGGGGGTTATCAAGTTGACAGGGAAAACATAGCGGCAAATGCGGATTTTTCAGGTTTGGATGGCTTTGGTTTAGATAACAGCATGACTGTCACGCGGGTGTTGTCTCCTCGGAGTGTCAGGCTTGGTTATGGTTTCGGGAAGCGAAGGAGCTCTATCAGAAGTAGGCAAAGTAGATATTCTGTGTTGCCTATGGATTCGCAGAACTGTCTTATCCCTCAGCTCTATGGTGAAAACTTTGAGATAGAAGAGTTTGTTTTTAGTCCAGTTTCTCCTCCCTCTTTGCCATCGAGAAGGCCTTTCTATGTTACTGATGGGAGCCAAGTTATCAGCAAATCTAGTTATGAACAAGGGGGTCCTTTTATTGGAAACGAGCTTGGTAAGAAAAGCAATGGAGTTAAAGCGAGGGGAACTATGGTAGGCTTCTCTGGTCTACCCGAATCAAGAAAGGTTAAGAGGAAAAGCCCTCGGATACATCAGGAGATGGAAGATTATGCTAACCGGAAGCATGTGTTTGGTGGCTTACTTGGTATGGTTTCTGAACTCCAATAGTTTAATGATTACATTGATCATTTTGTTTGTATGTTCTGTAACTTTCTAATGTAAAGGGCTATGCAGTGAACCCTTCATTAGTAAATTAGATGTGAAATATATGTTGTATTGAAATACGAACAAGGTTGAGGCAACTTAAAATTTAACTGAATAATATTCCCCTTGATGATCTCTTCATTTTAATAGGAAAAAACATTTCGCAACATGAGGTCTTGTCTTGTGTCTGTTTGGATATTCGTTTAATCAATGATAGCATTATGAATCCTTTAATTGAGACCATCTTCCGAAGATCCATTGAATGTTCTTTCTGTTCAAGCCATACAATCTTATGAATGCCTTAGTTAAAGTATTGCATTGATTTGAGTTCCAGCTCTCTCCACTGCTCCTGGGAAAATCCAGTTGGGTATACACGATCTTACACTTGCACCTGTGTATTTATTTTCAAATACTGGAAATATTTCGTCTTAGGTCAGAGGTGATACTATATGTATTCTGGAAGCCACCAAGGGCACTCCAATAGTGGAGTTACATTGAGGATGGGCGACCCGAATCAGATTAGATTGACAGGACTGAGTACAATAAACTGATGAGATCTTTCTCACCAAACGTTGGAAACTTGCAACAAGTAGGATACAAATTTTGGGAGTACCCTTATTTGGAGGGCTGAACTTTGATGTGAAATGTTTTTATTGGGGATGAATACAATATTTTCTTGAGATTTTTCAAATAACAAGTGGGGGATTTTGAAGCTGAACAAATGAGGCAAAAGTATATGGCAATAAACCATGATCAGAGTCAGAAATATGCTGATATATTTTTGCAAACACCATCTTTGGTTAAATTATTGCATTTGGTTCTCAGAGATATTTGCTTTTGAAACTCTTCCTTTAATTCTCTAAGTCTTACTGCTCTTTGTTTTCTTATGATGCATATGGGATTGGCATCATTTGAATAGTTGTGTTGGGAGTCTTCAGTCTATCTGCAGATTGGTATTGATTTGAAGTGATAAAGACTTGTTCTAAGTATTGTTAACTTAGTTATTTTTATTTTCACTTCCAATATCTATCCGTCATCTCAGTGATACGTCCATTACCAACGATATATGTGATATAATCCATATGGATGAGTGATATGTGTGATATAAGTGTGTATTTGTAAGTTATTTATTGTTTTAAGAACTTGGATGATCTCCATTTCCAATATCTAATAGCCAAGAATCAACATTAATAGTGATATGACCGATATGTGCAATATAAGTGTGTATTTCTAAGATATTTATTGTTCTAATAAATTGGATGGTCTTAATTTCCGAAAAAATAGCAAAAAAACGACCTTTTTGAACCATTTCCGATATTTTCACCGAAATCATCTTTCTTGAAATTTCACCTAAATTTCATTTCCGGTATGGTCTCGCTTTTCTTTTCATGCCCCCTTTCTTTTGACCTATGGTCTCGCTTGGATATGCCATGACTGAGAAGGGCTTTGGATGACGAGTTATGGAGTTCAATGGTTTCAAATTGATGTGATGCTTATGAAGGATGCCTTCATCCTTTTGTCGTCTTATGGGTTATTTGCCTCTCTCGAAATGGGGATGTGTTTCAGCAGGAATTTTGTTATGTGGAGAATTTGTTGATACATGCCAGGGTGTTGTATGATGCTTGGTCCATGTAAACATGTTATCATATATCCAGTTTAGTTTATTTTCGGGTGTGACTCATCTCGAGCTCACCCTTTCCATAAAAAACACTATGTTCTCATGTCACATCACTTGTCTGAATTGCTTTGCTCGAGTACCTTTCCATATACCTCTCTAATTTTTTTCATCTACCTTGCCGCACATGCCATTACTGTTGCATTATGTTTTCGTCACGTCCTAACATGTCTCACCCTTTGTTTTTTCTCTTTACCAGGCATACAACTGTCACGTTAGAAGTTAGCCCACATTTATCCTTCACCCACGAGGTTACCCCAATCCACTTACTGTTGGAATTAACGGTATTGGGATAGTTTGATGCAATTTGATGGTCAATATCAAGTTGTATTGATGTATCTCAATTCCTGGAATTCAATGTTTCAACCCTGTGGGGTGCTGTTTAGTCCCACATCGTGGAGAGAGAAAACTGAGACTTAGTTTATATGTGGGAAGTCCTGAGACTAGTCTGGAAACAGACTAGAGAGGATTTTAGACCACAACACACACACGCACGCGCGCGCGCGCGCCGGGCCGGGCTCGAGCCGGGCTCGGGCGTGGGCGCGGCTGCGCTGCGGCGTGGCGTGGCGTGGTGTGGCAAAGACCGAGTCGGTTTTGTAACCGCGTGTTTTGAATTCCGAGCGTTACGCCCCATTATCTTCTCACGAAAACGTAACCGCCCGGACGCCTTTAAGTATCTCTTAAAGGGCGTGGGTGTGGGTTACGAATATGAACATCCCATTCCATTCCTCCTCTGCGCCCTTCTCTTTTACGAGGACGCTCTTTTTCTCTCTCGATCTCGGGTTTCGTCTACGGAGGTGGCTTTCGAGGACGCTCAAGCACGGTGCGCACCGTCAACGAGCGTGGATCGTCGGACCTTGGGAGCGGCACGTCAAGGCCCTGTGCGCCGGTAAAGTGGGGCGCGCTGTCTCTCTAAGGGGAGTCCTACAACAGGACGCTTCGGTTGTGATCTCTAACTCTACTTTTCTTTGTTGCATTGTTTGTCGTGATTTTGGTTTCCGGATTTCTCCCTTACGCGAATATGCATATGTTATTTAATCGGATGTTTCTCTTATCACTGTTAACCTGGATTCATACATATGATAATCTGTTCTGTAAATCTGTGGTCGTATGGATTTTTGTATGTATGCAATGGACGTTTTTCTCAACAATCTTAGAGAGACAGCGTTATAACGTGATAAGAAAAATGTCGGATTTGAGGTTTCGGTCTCGTGTGGATTTCACTGGTATGCCAGAAAAATTCGGGGGTCAGAATTTCAAGCGTTGGCAACAACGCATGAAAATCTGGCTGACCACGATCGGCCTGATTTCGGTTCTGGAAACTGAGTGCCCTAAATTATCTGAACAAAATCCGGATCCTGGGACGGTTAAGATGGTGGATGCGTGGAAAGAACATGACCGTCTGTGTCATGGGTGCATTCTCACTGCACTATCGAACGTTCTGTTCGATGTCTATGACGCCTCTACCAAAACCGCTAAGGATCTGTGGGAGGAACTGGATAAGAAATATAACACGGAGGATCTGGGTATTGAAAAATACTCAGTATCCAAGTTCCTGAAATTTCAGATGATTGAGGGCAAATCGGTTTCGGAACAGGCTCATGAGTTTTTGTTATTACTCCATGGGTTAGCCGAGGCAGAAATGAAACTTCCTGAAAAGTTTCAAGTTATGTCGATCATTGAGAAATTTCCCAAGTCCTGGGAAGATTTTGGGATGTCCTTAAAGCACAGGAAGGGGAAAATTTCTCTGGATGATCTGATGGTCTCGATAGCCATTGAAGAGGAGTATAGGAAACAAAAACCTGTGATGTCTGTAGACGTGAACCCTAAGGTCAATGTCATAACCTCAAAAGGAAACATTGCTAAAGGGAAAAATAAGAAACTAAAAGCCAAGGGAAAAATCCAGAAAAAATCAAAGAACAAACCTTGCTGGCAGTGTGGACAGGTTGGACATTGGAAGAAGGATTGCCCTTCTTTGAAGACCCAACAGAAGTCTACGGATGTCGTTCCTCAGGCTTTTGTGCTGACTGAGGGAGGCGGGTCCGGTGAGGGGTATGTCTCAGTGAACCCTGAACTCTATTTTGTAAACGAGCCTAATGAGTGGCTTGTTGAGACAGGTGCAAATGTACACATTTGTACTGATAGAACATTCTTTATGTCTTATCAGGCTTCAGCTGGTAGTACAGTAATGATGGGGAACCGATCTGCAGCCAAGGTGCTTGGGTCCGGACAAGTCGAGCTGAGATTCTCAACTGGACGAGTTTGGACTTTGCGTAGGGTGTTGCACGTTCCTGAGATTAAGAAGAATGTTTTGTCTGGTTCTTTATTAGTTAGAGAGGGTTTTCAATTAGACTTTAAATGTAATAAAGTAGTTTTTCTGAGACATGGTATTTTCTTTGGAAAAGGATATTTGGCTGATCATGATCTTTTATTTAGAATAAGATGTGACATTGATAGTTCAGTTAATAATATTTCTGGTTTTGATTCTTCTACTTATGTTGCTTCAAATATTGAATCTACTGATTTATGGCATGCTAGGCTAGGACATGTAAATTTCAATTCTATGAAAAGAATGATGAAACTTGACATGATTCCTAATCATACTACAGACAAACTCAACAAATGTGAAATGTGTGCTCAAGCTAAGTTGCCTAGAAAGCCTTTTCATTCTGTGAATAGGGAAACTGAAATTCTAGACTTAGTACATTCTGATATTTGTGAGTTTGGTGGTGTGATGACTAGAGATAACAAAAGATATTTTATCACCTTCATAGATGATAGCAGTAGATATTGTTATGTTTATCTGCTTAAAACTAAGGATGAAGCCTTAGAAAAATTTCTTATTTTTAAGAATGAAGCAGAAACACAAGTCGGGAAAGTAATTAAACGTCTAAGGTCAGATAGGGGTGGTGAATACACATCTAAGATATTTGATAAACAATGCAAACTATTTGGCATAGTTCATGAGGTCACTGCACCATATTCACCACAGTCCAATGGAATAACAGAACGAAAGAATAGGACCCTAACTGATATGGTCAATGTATTTTTACAAAGTTCTGGGCTACCATCTTACATGTGGGGGGAAGCTTTGAATACGGCCTGCCATATTCTGAATAGAGTTCCCTTAAGGCATAAAGATAAGAGTCCTTTTGAACTTTGGAGAAATAGGAAGCCAAGCCTAAAATATCTTAAGGTGTGGGGATGCCTGGCTAAGGTCTTAGTCCCAAAACACAGGAGAAAGAAGCTTGGATCTAAAACAGTTGACGCGGTCTTCTTGGGGTATCTGGAAAATAGTTATGCTTATCGATTCTTAGTAATTCGGTCTGAGATCACAGGCAGAGATACTAATACTATTGTTGAACTTCGTGATGCTACGTTTTTCGAGGATATTTTTCCAATGAAAAAAGGGATTCCTGAAAATCTGACCAGTGACGTAGCCTCAACATCTGGTTCTATTCCACAACAAATAGAAAAGATGTCAAATGTGGGGGCTAACTCTTCTGAACCCAATGAATTTTTGGAGGATGTTGAACCTAGACGAAGTAAGAGACCTAGGATTGCTAAGGATTTAGGTAGTGACTTTGTCTCCTACCAAATCGAGGGTGATCCTCCCACATACAAGGATGCGATGGCTTCTACTGAAGCAAGGCATTGGAAGGACGCTATTAAATCTGAAATGGATTCGATCATTTCAAATGGCACGTGGAATTAGTCGATCTACCTCCTGGGTGTTCCACCATAGGAAGCAAATGGGTATTTAGAAGAAAACTTAGACCGGACGGATCCATAGAAAAATATAAAGCAAGACTTGTAGCCAAAGGTTTTAAACAGAAAGAGGGTATTGATTATTTTGATACATATTCTCCTGTTACTAGAATGACTACGATTCGGATGCTCATTGCGTTGGCCTCCATACATGATCTCACAATTCATCAAATGGATGTGAAGACTGCTTTCTTATATGGCGATCTTGAGGAGGAGATCTGTATGGATCAACCTGAGGGATTCATAGCATCTGGTAATGAAAGAAAGGTCTGTAAGCTTGTAAAATCTCTTTATGGATTAAAACAAGCTCCGAAACAGTGGCATGACAAGTTTGATAAGACTATCCAGTCTTATGGCTTTATTGTTCATGAATCCGATAAATGTGTGTACTATATGATTAAAGGTGATATGTTTGTTGTCTTATGCCTATATGTAGATGATATTTTGATATTTGGATCAAACATAAGGATAGTGGAAGAAACCAAGAGGTTCTTGAGCAGTAAGTTTGAGATGAATGACTTAGGAGTTGCTAATATGATTTTGGGGCTCAAACTGATTAGATCTACTAATGGGATAGCTGTGTCTCAGTCACATTATACTGAGAAGGTTCTTGAAAAGTTTGGCTATCAGAGCTGTAAATCTGTATGCACTCCTTATGATTCATCTAAACCCCTCTGCAAGAACAAAAGTGGAGTACCTGTAGCACAGCTACGATATTCCCAGATTATAGGAAGCTTGATGTATCTTGCGAACTGTACTCGACCTGATATTTCATTCACGGTCGCAAAGTTAAGTAGATACACGAGCTGTCCTAACCGTACTCATTGGGAGGCCTTGGATCGAGTGCTGAAGTACCTTAAGGGTACTACACTTCTTGGACTACATTATGGTAAATATCCTCCTGTCTTAGAAGGATATAGTGATGCAAGTTGGATAGGTCAAATGGAGGACTCCGGGAGTAACGGTGTGACTGGGTATGTATTTACCCTTGGAGGCGGTGCAGTCTCCTGGAGGTCTGTGAAACAGACCATTTTGGCTCGGTCTACTTTTGAGGCAGAGTTGTGTGCTTTGGACACAACAGGTATTGAGGCTGAATGACTTAGGGAGCTTCTCTCTGAGATGCCCATGGTGGGTAAGCCGATACCGGCAATTTCTTTACATTGTGATAGCATGACTACTATTGCAAAGGTAAAGAGTTCAAAGTACAATCAGAAAACAAGAAGACATATCCAAGTTAGACTTAAGTCTATTAGGGATTTGGTGTCTTCTGGAGTGATTGCTGTGGAATTTGTTGGTACCAAAGATAACACGGCAGATCCACTTACAAAGGGACTTGATAGATCTTTAGTCCAAAAATCCAGACTTGGGATGGGGCTGAAACCCACTGAGAGTTTACCCGCAGTAGCAACCCAACCTAAATGAGTGGAGATCCAACAAAATAGGTTTAATGGGAAAACAAGCTGTAAGGGGAACTGGTTGGCACTCAATATGCAATACTTTGCATGTGAGTCCTATCCCTGGAAAGTCGAGTGCCTGAAAGCTGCAGGAAAAGGTTGAGCATTATGCTCTTAATGGATTCAAGCTTTTATAAGCAGGATGTGAGCAGTGCATCCTTGGAGAATGCCACCTATATGAGTATTTCGGTGGGCCGCAGATAAAGGATGAGGGTTTATCCTTAATATACTCATGAAACAGGGTAGGGTGCAAGGCCATTAATAGCACCAAAACCAGAAGATTGTCACCATAGACTTCACTCTGTTGTTACCTCTCGATACCATTACATCAAAGGATTAAAGTTCAAGACATAGTTCACTTTATTCCTGTGATGGTGAAAGGGGATAACTCAGGTAAAGGTTCAAACCGGAAGGTACCTTTACTGAAAGCAGAGTGTGGAAACCCGAGATTCTTGGCTCTTCGTGTTTCAACAGTGAATTCGTGGGGGATTGTTGGAATTAACGGTATTGGGATAGTTTGATGCAATTTGATGGTCAATATCAAGTTGTATTGATGTATCTCAATTCCTGGAATTCAATGTTTCAACCCTGTGGGGTGCTGTTTAGTCCCACATCGTGGAGAGAGAAAACTGAGACTTGGTTTATATGTGGGAAGTCCTAAGACTAGTCTGGAAACAGACTAGAGAGGATTTTAGACCACAACACACACACGCACGCGCGCGCGCCGCGCCGGGCCGGGCTCGGGCGTGGGCGCGGCGCGGCCGCGGCTGCGGCTGCGGATGCGGCGTGGCGTGGCAAAGACCGAGTCGGTTTTGTAACCGCGTGTTTTGAATTCCGAGCGTTACGCCCCATTATCTTCTCACGAAAACGTAACCGCCCGGACGCCTTTAAGTATCTCTTAAAGGGCGTGGGTGTGGGTTACGAATATGAACATCCCATTCCATTCCTCCTCTGCGCCCTTCTCTTTTACGAGGACGCTCTTTTTCTCTCTCGATCTCTGGTTTCGTCTACGGAGGTGGCTTTCGAGGACGCTCAAGTACGGTGCGCACCGTCAACGAGCGTGGACCGTCGAACCCTGGGAGCGGCACGTCAAGGCCCTGTGCGCCGGTAAAGTGGGGGGCGCTGTCTCTCTAAGGGGAGTCCTACAACAGGACGCTTCGGTTGTGATCTCTAACTCTACTTTTCTTTGTTGCATTGTTTGTCGTGATTTTGGTTTCCGGATTTCTCCCTTGCGCGAATATGCATATGTTATTTAATCGGATGTTTCTCTTATCACTGTTAACCTGGATTCATATATATGATAATCTGTTCTATAAATCTGTGGTCGTATGGATTTTTGTATGTATGCAATGGACGTTTTTCTCAACACTTACTGCACGGTTCTTTAGGTCTGTGATTTAGAACCAGCATGAGTAGAGTTGAAAGAGAGAGAGATTGAGTAGTGGGATTAAGTTTTACCGGCAAGAGGAGGGCCACAAGACCAGCCACCAGAAAGTTGCAACATAAGAGAGGCCGAAGATCCATACCAACCAGCACCCATCTGGTCCATGTACCAGAAAGTGCACCAAAAAAAATCAAAGTGCGCCAAGCTCCCGAAAAGGCCATGTAAAGCAGTTTAATCTGATTTTTATCAAGAAAAACTTGCAAGTAACGTGGCCCATTGTTACTGAACCCACCAATGAAAGTAAGGAAAATTTTGTACACCAATAACACTGTAAGAAGGTGAAAATTGTATATGATGAGATCCTGATATGAGCACTTTTATTAACAAACAGTACATTTCCCTGCAAACCCACAGAAACACAAGTAACATGGCACGTTGTTTTGAAATGGGTTTCATCGTCTTTATTTAATAAACACAGCAACCAAGGATAACCGAAGCAAAAACCCTTATTTTTAATTTGCCCAGTAAAATCAGATTATAATTTAAGATAGATGAATTGGGAAACATTTGGTCGGGGTTTATGATTACAGGTTATATTGATCTCCAGATTTCTACGCTCCTAAGGTATGAAGGCTTTTTTGTCATATATTATACAAACTTGCTAACCCTACTTGGATACGGGAGAAGGCTTTGTTGTTGTCGTATACATTTCCTACAAGCTAATAGAATAATGAACTTAGTTCCAATGCCCTGTAGCTTTAATTCTCTGACCCTTTTCTTATCAAAGATGTGATCACTTTATTCCTCCGTCCATTAATTGCTTTCGTCTGTGGGATTCCTTTTTTTTGTGGAATTTGCATTCCCATTGTTTCCCAAACGGGGAAGCACATCGATATCTATTTCTTGATTTATTATGGCACATGGGGGGGGGGGGGTCAATGATATTTCATCAGTTCTCATGTGTACAATGTGAAGCTTGTCTGCATTTTTGGTTATTACTGGAAAGTTAATTTACTCTATCAGAATTGTTACAAGGAAAATGAAACCACGTGCATTTTAGCTTTGAACCACATGAAGTCAAATAGTCTGAAGATTAATCTCTTCTGATTTTGAAGCAGTGACTGATTCCTTGGTAGTCAAGTGAGTTCTAGAATTCCTTTTTTGTAACTTGCAAGCAAGGCTTCTTTTTTATTTCTCTGACATCTCTTAGTAGATTTCGTCATCAATTCCCTTTATAAACAAAGAATGGATGAAAGTTGAAGATTGTGTCACTTCGTTTTAATAATTAAAATCCCAGAGAAACATATATACGAATATATTTACATTTGTCATATTTTGCTTTGTTTTTCTTTATGTTTTATGAAGTATGAAACCTGGCAGGTACCTCTGATGGGCTGCGTCTTTTCTGTATGGGAATCAGTCTTGGTTCTGTTTTGACAATGCTAACAAGGAAAAAGGAAGTAGAGAATTTGAGTGAAATGCTAAGATGCAGCGAGAACTTAGTGCAAGATTTGCAAGACGAGCTAGAGTTGAAAGATTCCCTTACTGTGAAGGAGCTAGTCAGTGACTCCAGTGAAAGACAGGTGTTTGCTCACAAGAGTGAGAATTTTCAAAAAGGGATTGAGTTTGTTCCACAAAGATGACAGTGAATTGAATTCTCTCCACCATGATGTCGATGTGAACTGTCCATCATTCTCTGATACTACTATAAAACAATCAGAGTCTTTCAGCATAATTGAAGCAGAGCTTCAGGGCTGAGCTGGAGAGGTTAGAACTTAGTATGAATGTGTCCACTCTTGATGAGAATTTGCCTGCTTTTGATGAGGTAAGATACTGCCAACTGATATCAATAATTTCTATTATATTTAATTGATTTGTTTAATCATGCAGTTGCCAGTTGTAGAGTATCAGTAATTACCTTTCATAGTCTCATTGATTTTTATATCGAAAGAAGAATTTAAAAGTTTTGCATAACATCTCCTCTTTCAAGGCAAAGGACCACTTAATAGGGTCAAGAAGTAGTTGTTGGAGTGGATCGGATTGGGAATTTGTTGGAGTATATGTTGTGTGTCTACCACATCCAGTTGTTTAGTCCCACATCTATCACTTGTGGAGTGGAGACTCTGTGAGGGCTATGGAAGGCCATATCGATTTCGATATTGTTTCGATATCGCGTCGATATGATATTTCAATGATATTTCGGCGATATATCGCCCATATCGACGATCTTTTATGAAGGAAATGCCTGAAAGAAGACAAGTATCGACATATCGGTACCCATATTGGTCTCATCTCGATATCGATTTATAAGCGATATTGTCGATATATCGCGATATTTCCTTCCATGAGGACTATAATGAGAAGTCCCTCACCTTCTATACTAGTGAGAAAGTGCAATGCACACATCAACCCTTTGAGGTGTTCTCCGTGGTTTCATCCCGCCTCCCAGGAGTAGGGTTCCACGTTAAAAATCTCAGTGTTCTCCATGCTTTTAAATCTTTTCTCTGATATTCACTTCCGCATCACATTTCTAACATGGTATCAGAGTGGGTCGATTTTCGAGGATTTATGTTGATTAGTTTATTTGAGATTCGATTTTTTTGGGTGTGTTGTTCTTGAAGATTATTTGTTCAAGTTTTAGGGTTTTTTCGAAACCCTAAGATTTGCAAGTTAAGGTTCCGAGTAGCATCGGTGTCCCACCTTCACGTGGCAATGCAACCTAGTCGTAGGCGGATGCAACTCCAACATCGCCCAGATCTCCCCTTGGCAATCCCAGGTGACATCCAATCACCATCATGCGACGTCGTATCTTCTTCAAGCGCATCCTCCAGGCGCGCAAGCGGTGCCCCATCTCTCTCCCTCGCGCACAGAGATCCTAGGCAGTATCGGACAACTTACGGCTCATCTTCGGTCAACAGGCAGTATTGTAGCTCCAACAACACACAGTGCACTAGGCAGCACCGCCCCCTTCTAAGTCGCATTTCCATATCAAGCCCCTCCGCCTCCTCAACTCTCCCATACTAGGCGGCGACGACGGCCTCCAGGTGATGGCATATGCCTCCTTGGTATCAGATCTCGCGCAGTATCTCGCGTAGCCCTCGAGCTCCCAAGCGCATGCCCTCCTCTCCAGGCCCGACTGCCAGATCAGGTACCCTCCGTCCCTCCTTTGCGCATGCTCTCTCCCTCGTGCCCCCCTATCAGGCCACCTCCTCCTTCCTAGTGGAGCCTCCCCAATCACCAGGCGGCGGAGCACCACCTCCAGCAGCATCGCCCCAAAACTGTGCTCCCAGGCGGCGATCCCCTCTAGCTCTCCTCCGTCGTGTGCTCTGCCTCTAGCGCACCCTTCGATCTTGCGCGAAGGCACCTCCTCTTCTCCCACGATTCTCCAAGCGCGAGAAGAGACCCCAATAGGGGGGTGGCAGGAGCATGGCTCCCCAATCAGGGGTAGCAAACGTAAAAAAGGGGGTGTTCCCTGGGAACCCTAATTACGGTGGCTAAGTGGGTCGAAAAAGAGGAGGGGCCCATTTAAAAAAAATTGTGTGTGCTGCCAAGTTTAAAATAGTGAGGTTTATTCAGACCCTATGTGGGCCATGATCTTTAGGCCTAAGTTGGGTGATTTAAAAGAAAAGAATGAAAAAAGAGGTAACAGCTATCAAAAATTGATGAATGAAATAGCCAAGGAAAATGAATGATTCGAAAAACCGAAAAAAATGTGATCGGCTTATTGATGTTTTCCCCAATTATCTTGTCTTCTTCCAACTTAGTCGATGTTTGTTATTCCAACAAGTATGGGAGAAAGGGGGGTATTGTGTAGAGACACATGCTATAGATTCATATTCCCCAGTCTAAAAGGCAATCAGTTTTTCGGACTCTACAGATTTTGTCAGATTTCGGACTCGACGTCCAGATATTTTCCGAGTCTTCAGTTCCAGACATGCTCATGTACGTGGTCTTTTCAAATGAGCACATGTTTGCCATCACTTTTTCAGTGATACCCATCATGCCAGAGTTTTCATGTGATCCATAGGGACTTCAGAGTAGAGATCTCATTCCCTATGCCGCATGGGCTAGGGTTTTCATGTGGTTTTATAGGGACTCTAGAGTAGAGATCCCATTCTCTGAGCTAGATGGGAGAGACCCAGTTCTTCGACGAGGAGACTTTTTCAGACTACATTCTCAAGCGATCGTGAACTTTAGTATGAGATCCTTCCGAGTTTCCATTGAGAGAGAATCCACTTCGAGGTCCCTATGAGAGAGACACGTCTTCAGACATCTACATATGTATAATTAGCGGCGTTCTTTATTCGGTCCTTTCAGAGATGGAGCAGTTGCCCACATATTGTGGCAGGTCAGAGTTCTCTAGGTGGAGACTCTTTCAGTTGCAGTGACTTCGACAGACGCAATACAGAGCACATGCTCTCCGATGAAGAGATTCAGTTTGACTCACACTCCAACCTGTTCGTTCTCCTCACCTGCACAGCATGAGAAACAACGTCCTCGACAACAGTCGACAGTTGTGTGTGTTGAGTTCATATTATATGTAGTGTCTTGTAGCGTGAGTTGAGATTTCGTTCTGTTTGTCCAAGTTGAGCATTGCATGCTCCAGCTTGAGGGGGAGTATTGGAATATATGTTGTGTATCACTCTTGTAGTAGGTGGGTAAATGGATCCCTCCAGGATCCATTTACCACATCCAGTTGTTTAGTTTCACATCTACCACTTGTGAGATGTGGAGACTCATTGAGGGTTATATAAGAAGTCCATCACCCTCTGTATCTAGTGAGAAAGTGCAATGCATACATCGGCCCTTTGAGGCATTCTCCTGTGGTTTCATCCTGCTCCTTAGGGAGTAGGGTTCCACGTTAAAAATCCTGGTATTCTTCATGTTTTAAATCTTTTTCTCTGATATTCACTTTCGCATCACATTTTCTATCGAGGTTCCGGTCTCCATGTGGTTCGACCGAGGTTCCGATCTGAGAATTGGATATGTGATTCAGTAGCAATGCGGATCTGTGTGATGGGCATGAACCCGCCTTAGTAGAACATGTTGGTTTCGAGGACACTAGTACGTAGGACAGATAGGCTCCAAAGCAGGTTGTGAGTTAAACTTTAGATATCCAACAAGCACCTCTTGGTTTGACAGTGCATACTTTTGAGTGAGGGGATATCTTAGCTCCACTTTCTGCTTGGGATCCTTGTAGGGCGACACACGCTTACTCGGCGGATGGAGATTGTGTTTTTGTTTGGAATTGATTGATGAGCAAAGTTGAAAGTGTTAGTGAGGATGGCGGAGTGTCGGCAGCGATTTCCAGGTAGAGTCATCATTTTGCACGGTATAGAGAGGGGAGCATGTTGTTGGCAAGGGAGAAGGCAATATGGAGGGTCGAGGAAGATGACATGTGGTGTAGGGTCCTATTAGGGAGGCCAGAGTAGGTAGGTGGTTTTGGGGGTAGCGAGCTAGAGCATGGTAAAGGGGGTAAAGGTTTAGATGGGAGGGGAGGTCAGAGGATGTTGGGGATTGATTATAAGTTGACTTACATCGTTCAAGGGAGGTAAAAGCGGGAGGGGGGGGGGGGAAGGTTGAGGTGGGTGGTAGATGCAGAGCTGAGGGTAACAGAAGGTGAGGGAAATCAGAGGCACAGTCTTAGATGAAGAGTATTTGGGTCGGGGCTCCTTTAATTCGTTCAAGGGAGGTAAAAGCGGGGGGGGGGGAGGTTGAGGTGGGTGGTAGATGCAGAGCTGAGGGTAACAGAAGGTGAGGGAAATCAGAGGCACAGTCTTAGATGAAGAGTATTTGGGTCGGGGCTCCTTTAATTGATGGTGTGGGTTCTCGCCCAGAATTTGAGAGGTATGAGGGTGGAAGGAAGGCCAAGGGATTTATAAAGGTACATCCTGGAGTGGGGAAGGGACATTATTCTCTTAGACAGTATTCAGAAAGTTGGCCTATGCGGCCACATATGCGGTTGCATATCCGTAAGCGCCCCCCCTACCGCACCGAGTATGCTATACTCGGTCAATATGCAGGTTCACGAGTATACTCGGCCGAGTAAACCGCATATGCGGCCGTATATGTAATAGAGGTAACTATTTGCTTCTCCACCATCTTCTCGACTCCCACATGGGTTGCTCCTCCACTATCTTTTTCTCCTCTGCCAAGGTTTGTTGATTGATCTATTTAGCTCTAAATCTCTCTATTTTTTAAATTTAGCATCAACAAATCTCTATTTTTTAGATTCTCCAACGACAGTTCTAACTTCTACATTATCTCATAACTGCATGAATATCGAATAAATTACATGTGTGTCTTAGATCTTTTTAGGATAAAATGAATATGGATGCCGGATTTACATGGAATTTTTAACTGCACGGAACAAATTACATATATTTAATTTAAATGGTTGAATTTTTTAATACTTGACTTTGAGTAGACAAATACACCATTTACTAAATTATGAAGGTTCATGGTTGTGTTTACTAACAATGTTACACTTAAAAAAAAGATTTCCTTCCAATTTGGACAAGGATATTCACCATTTTTTTCTATCTTTAATCAATTTACAACATTTATTACTCTCTCCACCGCTAACTTAACATTTTTGTCTTTTGGAAATGGATGACCTTTGAAAATGCTTTGCTTGATATCACATTGTACAATAAAGTCTTCACTTCATATTTCTTCCATGTTATATTTTTTAAACATAAATATCTAATGTTTGAAATTATTATTATATTTTTAATTATTTTTAATTAAAATAACAGAAATCGCATAATCCGCATATACTTCCGCCTATCCGCTTACACGCTCGGACCGTATGACCGAACGAATACCGCATACCGACTTTCTGAACCTTGCTCTTACATAGTCACATGTAAAGTCTTGCAAAGAGGGGGTGTTGATGCAAATTGGTGGAGCAAGCTTGTAAGGCCTTCTTACAAAAGTGATGGTGGGCAGGCCATGTGGGCAAATGTTGAGGTGGAAGGATATGTTTGACCTAGTTAGCTCATGGGAGAGGTCTTGATGGATCGATTATTATAAAGGTTGGATTATTTTTTACTAATAAGCTCAATATTGTGCGGCTCGGGTTACCGCATTCATTGATTTTGAAAAGATTTACATGAAGCGCGGAGAGAGGGGCATTTCTCGCTACAACATGAAAATGGCCATTATGACCTTGAAAAAGAAAATTTAAGCTAAGTATGGCCAACATGGCCTTGAAAGAGAGACAACTATGTGTCATCTTTAACCACTGGACCTTGAAAAGAGTGAAGGTTCGTCTTCAAGTTGACAAATTCACAATTGGGAATCAATCTTTTTCCACAATATGTCATTGATTTCTCTTGCTAATCGCTCTAGTGGCCATACCCTTTATTGACTTTCTTTAAATAGTGGCTGGCACATTGAAGGAGAATTTTCAGAACGAGTTATTTTGCATTTGATAGGTTCAACATCTTGTTCTTTTTCAATTTCATGTTCCTTTAATCGAAGTCGTGTCCTCTGATGGAGAGTAATGACCACACCATATTTTCTCCTTGAAAATGTTGGATTAATTGATTTTCTAGGTGGCGGGAGTGTAAAAACCAACTAATGATGGGAGAAGAGGTGAGCGCTTGGAGGTTTTGAGGGGGGAAAGTGAGTTTTTTGCTCAAGGGGATGTCAACATGACCTTTCATTGGAGGACTAATTGAAAGTGTGATCAAGGGGCAATGTGGTGATGGTCATGGATGAGTTGGGCTTGGTGGACTAGCTAGTCTTAGAGTCCATTTGGTTAGCATGGTGGGTTGGAGTAAATGTTTTTTTGTAGGGTAGTAAGATGGATATCATTTTATGAAAATAGTGGGTGTTTAGATGGAGAAGGGCTAGATATGAGTTGTATGTGACATGATGTGATATAGTTATTATTGGTAGTTATTGTAGTTATGATTGGGTTGCTCATTTTTTAATTTGTATGTATTTGTATAATATAAAGTTGGTTTGGAACTGTTTAAGTTTTTAGTATTATAGGAAAAATACAGTATTCACCTACTACTTTTGTGGAGATAAGAATCAATTTCTTTATTGAGAGGCCCTAGGGTTCTCTTATAGAAGAGAAACATGTTGGGCCAATTACAAAAAGAGGCCAAAGAAAATAGAAATCACATAAACAATATGAAAGATAATTAATATCTCAACACTCCCTCTTAAGCTGGAGTGTAGATATCAATCTGGCTCAGTTTGGAGCAACATCTCTGGTAAGACCCTCTGGCTAAGGCCTTGGAACGTACATATGTTGTCTGGTTTCCAGAGCTGACGTGAGTAGTGGCAATGAGACCATTTTGTATCATGTCACGAGTGTAGTGACAATCCACCTATATGCGCTTGGTCCTCTAATGGATGGCAGGATTGTTTGCAATGAAAATGCAGCCCGGTTGTCGCATTGAAGGTGCATGGGAGGAAGCACCTCGATAGTCAGGTCAGTAAGAACGGATCTGATACACATCATCTCTGTGCTAACCTACGCCATAGATCTGTATTCTTACTCAGCATTAGATCTGGGAACTACGGTTTGCTTCTTGCTCTTCCAAGACCAAGGCCTTAAATTTTGATTTCGGACACCATTTCGGTGAGTGATCGAAATGAAACTTCGACAGAATTTCAATCGAATTTTGATCGAAATTTTGATCATTTCAATCAGTTTTGTACTTGTGCCCCCATATTTCGGTCACCCACTGAAATTGAAATTCGTCAAATTTTGCTGAAATTTAATCCCATGTCCAAGACACTAAAGAATTCGCTATGAACACTACGATTCCTGAAGTAGACTTCCTATCCATGCGACACCTAGCATAATCTCCATCTACACATGTTGTAACTAAAAGAGATGTACCTCTGCTGAATAAAAGTCCAGTGCCAGGTGATGCTTTTAGATACCTCAGAATCATATGGATTGCATCCATATGTACCCGTCTAGGCTGCTCCATAAACTGACTCACATTGCTCACGGTCAAGGATATATTTGGCATGGTAATGGTCACATACTGGAGCTTGCCAACAAGCTCCTTGTACCTCCTCTTGTCGACCTCCTCAATGTCGTAGAGCTTCATGCTTGGGTCCATAGGAGTAGTGGCAAGTCTGCAATCTGTCATGCCTATCTCAGAAAGATCTGTAACGTACTTCCTTTGGCTCATCGCAAAACCTCGTTGGTTCCTTGCAAACTCCACTCCAATGAAGTAGCGTAAACTACCAAGGTCCTTGGTATAAACTGTTGACCTAGGAGATCCTTGGCAACCTGAATGTACCGCTCGTCATCCCTTGTAACAATGATATCATCAACATAGATAAGAATGACAATTGCACCTCTCCGCATCCTGTGCACAGACAGAGAGTGATCATCAGTAGATCGCACAAACCCCTGTTGCTCTATCAAGTCCGAGAGCTTCTGGAACCTTGCTCTTGGACTCTGCTTAATGCCATAAATAGCCGTGTGTATCATGCAAACCTTATGACACTCACTCCCCCTCACTATCGAACCTATGTGGTTGTTGCATGTAGACCTCATCCTGTAGATCACCATATAGAAAAGCATTCTTCACATCAAGCTGATAGAGAGGTCAATTTCATGTCACGGCAACAGACAACAGGATACAAATTGTAGAATGTCTGGCAACTGGAGAAAAGTATCATGATAGTCCACCCCATATGTCTGGGTGAACCCACGTGCCACAAGTCTCGCCTTGTAATGATCCACACTTCCATTTGCGTGGTGCTTCACAGTGAACACCCACTTGTACCCAACAACAAATGCACCAACTGGAGCTGAAACAGGACTCCAAGTGTCGTGCGACTGTAGCGTGACCATGTCCTCCTCCATGGCTAGACACCACTAACTATCTTGAATAGCCTCTTGATATGTCAGTGGTATCTCCACGGCTGACAGTGCCATAGACAACAACAACAAAGCCTTTTCCCACATTAAGTAGGACCGACTACATGGATTCTTTACCTTTATTTAGATCTATCTTGGGTCATTCTCGGTCTTAGATCCAAAAAACTAAGATCCCTTCGTATAGTCTTATTCCAACACTTCTTGGGCCTTCCTCACCCTCTCTTAGTCGGCCCAACATCCCAAAACTCGCATCTCCTAACTGGTGCATCAGTTGACCTCCTTTGCAAATGGTTAAACCACCTTAGGTGGTATTCTCGCATCTTATCCTCGATCGGAGCTACACCAATTTTGATTTTGATTGCATCATTCCGGATCCGATCTTTATATGTGTGTCCACACATCCACCTTAGCATTTTCATTTCTACTGTGCTATTCTCTGCACATTTAATAGTGCCAAGGTAAATCTTCTAAAATCCTCTGAAAGTATGCACAAGAAAACATGAGATGCAAGAGGATATGTAGCATGCGTACGTCTCCGTTTTCGCGATGCAATGGCACATCAAGATCATCTATCATGTCATGAACCTGCAAGTTTCCCTCTTGAGAGAGTATCTGCACTTCTTGTAGTGACTCCTACTGCACAGACAACTCAGCGGTGACATCATTAAAATTAATGTACTCATAACATACCTGAGACGTGTTGGATGATGGGGAAGACATGTGAGCAGGGGGAACAGAGTGAGACATGTGAGTAAACATACGTGGCAAAAACTAAGTCAATGTAGGTGGTGGTTTAGGGGCAGCCACAGGAGCAGGTGGAGGAGCAGAAGTACAAGAGATGGTGGTGGTGGATCGAATGGTGGTTGAGCAGGAGTAGGTGTAGGTAATGGTAGGACTGTAGGAGGTAGAGGCATGTAGATTTCGTCATCAGAGTCTGATAAGGTCAGTGTGTCACCTGTAGGAGAGAAATACATGACATACTTAAAAAATATAACATCAGCACTGACAAAGTATTTCCGCTGAAGCGAATCAAAGCAACGGTACCCCTTATGGGTACGAGAGTAGCCAACAAAAACACACTTGACAGCTTTGAGGGAGAGCTTGTCACGATCTGAAGAGAAATCATGAACAAAGGCTACTGATCCATGTTGGGAAAAAATGAGCAAGTTGTTTATTCCATAAGCCCTAGGCTCTCTTATATAGGAGAGTAGCCTATGGGTAAATTACACAAAGCATATAACTGGAAATAAAAATAACAGAAAGATATAGAAACAACTATATGCGTTAACACTCCCCCTCAAGATGGAGCATAGATATCGATCATGCTCAGCTTGGATGCGCACTTCTGTAATGGGCCTCGTAGTAATGCTTTGGTGAATATATCCGCTGTTTGATTTTCTGAGGCAACATGAGATGTAGCAATGAACTCCTTCTGAATCATGTCACGTATAAAGTGACAGTCAACTTCAATGTGCTTGGTCCGCTCATGGAATGCTGGGTTGTTTGCAATGAATAAAGCTGCCTGATTATCACATTCCAAGGTTATAGGAAGTGGTACATGTAGACATAGGTCTGTAAGTACACTTTTCACCCACATCATCTTTGTGGTAGCCTGAGCCATAGCCCTATATTCAGATTCAGCACTAGATCTAGCTACCACCGTCTGTTTCTTGCTCCTCCATGAGACTAGAGCATCTCCAACATAAACTGCAAACCATGAGGTGGACTTCCTGTCCTTGGGACATCCTGCATAGTCTGCATCCGCACATGCTGAGATGGAAATCTCTTTTCCCTTCTTAAATAGCAAACCTGCACCTGGACCTGATTTGAGATATCTAAGAATCATATGTATTGCATCCATATGAACCTGACGTGGTTGCTCCATGAACTGGCTAACACGGCTCACTGCAAATGATATATCGGGCCTAGTGATCGTGAAATACTGCAGTTTGCCTACCAGTTCTCTGTATCTTCTCCTGTCCACCTCCTCTGTGTCATCATCATAGAGCTTCATGCTAGGGTCCATTGGTGTCGTAGCAGGCCGACATGCTAGCATACTTGTTTCGCTCAACAGATCTGTAACATATTTCCTCTGCGACATTACTAATCCATACAGATTTCTAGCAAATTCCAGCCCGAGAAAATATCTAAGGACTCCAAGATCCTTAGTGACAAATTCGGTTCTCAGCTTTTCTTTCGCCTGCTTTATGCCCTGCTCATCATCTCCTGTAATCAAGATGTCATCTACATAAACCATGATTGCAATAATACCTCTAGCAGTCTTCTGTACAAACAAGGAATGATCAGCATTGGAGCGTTTGTATCCTTGTTTTTCAAAGAGGTCTGAGAGCTTCTGAAACCATGCTCTAGGGCTCTGCTTAAGGCCATAGATGGCCTTATGTAATCTGCAAACCTTGTAACACTCCCCCTCAACAGCAAAATCAGGTGGATGTTGCATGTAGACTTCCTCCTGCAAATCTCCATATAAGAAAGCGTTCTTCACATCCAGCTGATAAAGTGGCCAGTCTCTAGTAACTGCAACTGACAACAAGATCCGGAGAGTGGAATGACGGGCTACTGGCGAGAATGTATCAAGGTAATCCACCCCGTATGTCTGTGTAAAGCCACGTGCAACAAGTCGTGCCTTGTATCTATCAATAGAACCATCTGCATTGTGCTTCACTGTAAACACCCACTTACAGCTCACCGGGGTCACATCTGGAGGTATAGGAACTAGACTCCAAGTTCCTCTGGACTGAAGTGCCGCCATTTCTTCCTCCATTGCTAGCCGCCATCTACTGTCCTGTAGAGCATCTTGATAATTCCGTGGAATATCTACAGCTGAAAGAGCCACCACAAATGTCCTGAAAACCCCAGATAGTCTCTCAAGAGACACAGAGGCTGACAAGGGATATGTAAAACAGCTCCTCTTCGATTTTCGTATAGCAATGGGAACATCTAAATTGTCTGTAGCCTCATCTGGCCCCTGCAATATATCCTGTTCAGAAATATCATTAGATCCATCAATAGAAGTATCTTCAGTACATACCATAGGCGGGCTAGGAGACGAGCCATGACTATGAGCGGGAGGATGCCTGCGGGTATAATGGAAAGGTAGTGGTGAGACGGGGATCTGTGGTGGTGGTGGTGGTGGCGGCAGTGGTGGTGGTTGTTCTGCAGGAGGTGGTGGTGTCATGTATATGGCATCGGTAGGCAGTGGAAGAAGCTGCTGAGCACCGGAGTCTGAAAAATACATCACAGATTCAAAAAATGTAACATCTGCACTGACCATGTACCGCCGACGCAGAGGATCAAAACACTTGTATCCCTTTTGTGTTCTGGAGTACCCGACGAAGACACATTTGACAGCCCTAGGAGAGAGCTTGTCAGTACCAGGAGACAACTGATGGACAAAGGCAACTGAACCAAACACACGGGGGGTAAGAGAGAACAGATCCTTCCCTGGATAGATAAGGGAAAACGGGATCTGTTCATCCAAGACAGAGGACGGCATACGATTTATTAGGTAACATGCAGTGAGAACTGCATCACCCCAGTAAGAGTAGGGAACATGACTCTGTATAAGAAGTGATCTTGTGACATCAAGAAGGTGGCGATGTTTCCTTTCAGCAATTCCATTTTGTTGAGATGTATGAGCACATGATGTTTGGTGGACAATTCCTTTTGAGGAATAATAATTGGCAAGGACATTAGTACACAGTTCTAGAGCATTATCACTTCTCACAAACTTCACAGATGTGGAGAAAACATTTTGAATTTCATTCAGAAAATGGATAATGATATTTCCGGCTTCATATTTATTTTTCATCAAAAACACCCATGACACACGAGAAAAATCATCCACAAATACTATATAAAATCTGTGTCCCTGATGATCAGGTACACGACTCGGACCCCATACATCAACATGAAATAACTCGAACTTGGAGGTACTACTCCGACATGGACGACTGGGAAAGGTCGACTTGTGATGCTTTCCCAACTGACACGCCTCACATTGGATAGGTGTGTGAGGAAGACCATGAGGTAACACTCGACGCAACTTCTGAAGCGGTAGATGTCCAAGGCGCAGATGCCACAATAAAGGAGATACTGGTTCGGTGAGAATAGATGAGGTGCCAGCGAAAGGGATCTGATTCAGGCGGTAGAGGCCTCCTTGCTCATAGCCACGACCAATCACGTTGCTCGTACGGATGTCCTGAAAAATCAGAGAAGATGGATAAAAAATTGCTCGACAATGTAAGTCCTTCGTAATCTGACTAATTGACAATAAATTCATTGAAAAGTCAGGTGCATGTAGCACATTCTTGAGCTGCATAGAAGATGTCAATCGAATCTCCCCCTGACCGGTGATGGGGGAGTGTGTACCATTGGCGATTACCACTGTTCGGCCTGGAGGAATCTGAGTGTATCCTGTAAGTAAATTCTGATCGCCACATAGGTGATGTGTAGCGCCCGAGTCCATAATCCATGGTAATATGTCTGATCTAGTACTGTTGAATGCAAGTATGCTACCTGAAGCACTGGTCGACGCAGAGGCAGAGGCAGCAATATCAGATTGACTCTCAGTAGTCGGTGTTGGACCAGATGGGGGGATAATGCCCCTCAGACGGGCAACTAGATCGTCGAACCGTTGATCCAAAGTAGCAGCAGATGGAGGCTCTATCTGCTCAGCGACTCGTGCAGATGAAGGAAATCCATGCTTCGAATAGCATGTGTCTTCATTGTGTCCTACACGATGACAATATGTACATGTTGGCCTAGTACGACCACCTCTTCCACGGGGTCCACGTCCACGGCCCTAATGATGAAATCCGTGACCCCTGTTGGCTGCCATGGCTGAAGTATTCTGATTCGCAGCCGTGGAAGGAACTGTGATCCGACTCAATCTATGAAAAACTTCCTCCATGGGAGGAATAGTAGAGTCGGCCAAAATCTGTGATCGTGCCGCCTCATACTCTGGATCGAGTGCAGCCAGGAACACGCCCACCATAGTCGCGTTCCTGTATGTCTTCTGTTGTTCTGGCGTGGCTGTAAGGGGCATGAAGCTGTAGAGCTTCTCGAACATCCCTCTCAGCGATGTATAGAGAGAATGTAGAGGGCGACCATTCTGCTTTATTGTGATTATATCATGCTGAAGTTGCAGAATCTTTGTCTCTTTCTTTGCCTGCGAGTATGTAGCCGCCAGAGTGTCCCACATATCTTGGCTGTAGGTTGATGTAGGATGTCATTGGCAATTTCAATTGCCAACGTACCAGATAGCCAAACCTTGGCATATGCATCATCAGCCTCCCAAGAGGCATTGGCTCCAGTCTTCTCAGCAGGCTCTGGTTCGGTAAGGATGTGCTTTTTTCCTGTTGACTTCATCATGCTCATGAACTGCATTGCCCACAGTTCATAGTTTATACCATCCATCTTTACTATAGGCGCTGGACCACGAAAGACGCCAATAGATGGGATATCCGACTTGTTTTCTGACATACTGGAGACTGAAGACCGGAACGATTGACCAATGATGAACTTTGTCTACAATGACATTGACGGGTTTAGTTGCACGTGTAGACCTCAAGCAACTAAACCCATGAAGATGATGTTGTGCGCTTTAGGGCTTAGCACGCGCACGCGTACAAGAGGCACACGCGCACGCGCAAACTCAACCGGGAGAGCGCACGGTCACTGGCGCACTGGTGCGCGATGCACGCACTGGTAGCGCGCTGTAGCGTGCACTGGTGGCACGCTGGGTCGATGCGGCTGCGCGTGAGATGCTACAGCGCTATAGCGCTACAGCACGGGGTGACGCCTGCGCAGGAGATGGGAGGGCGCGCAGATCGCACGCGCAGAGGAGGCGCGCAGATGCTACAGCCGATCGGAGAGGTGCGCAGAGGCTCGCGCAGAGGAAGGGAGCGCCGGCGCACGTGCGGTGGAAGAAGGGCGGCGTCGATCAGGGAGAGAAAGAAGGAGAGGCCGGCGTGTGGGGTAGGGTAGGGTTAGGGTTTCGAGAACTCCGGTCTAGGACTGTCGCTCTGATACCATGTTGGGAAAAAATGAGCAAGTTGTTTATTCCATAAGCCCTAGGCTCTCTTATATAGGAGAGTAGCCTATGGGTAAATTACACAAAGCATATAACTGGAAATAAAAATAACAGAAAGATACAGAAACAACTATATGCGTTAACAATCCAAACATACGAGATGTGAGGGAGAATAGATCCTTCTTGGAAACGTAATTGAGAAAGTGATCTTTTCTCCCAAAACAGAGGAAGGCATACGATTCACTAAGTAGCAAGTGGTGAGAACAACATCACCCCAGTAAGCATGAGGAGCACGACTCTGAATCAACAGGGTTCTAGTCACATCGAGTAAGTGATGGTGTTTGCGCTCGGCAACACCATTCTGCTGAGATGCATGGGTGCACGAGGTCTAGTGTATAATGCCAAGAGACCTGAGAAACTCAGAAAGTTGTAGGGTGCAAAACTCTGAGGCATTATCAAAATACAAATATTTGACGTTGACAGAAAAAATATTCTTTATCTCATTAATGAATGACTTGGTAACATATCCAGCCTCAAACTTATTCTTCAAAAGGAAAACCCAAGAAAGTTTAGAAAAAAAAATCTACATCAATTAAATAAAAACGATGTCCATAGTGATCAGGAACACGGCTCAGACCCAGATATCTAAATGAATGAGCTCAAACAACTGAGAACTGCTCTGACTCTGACGAGATGGAAAAGAGGAACGGTATTGCTTCTCAAGCTGGCAAGCCTCGCATTGAAAGGAAGATCGCATAGAGATCCATGGGAGGACATGACACAACTTCTACAGAGGAAGGTGGCCAAAATGAAGGTGCCACATGTATGGTGAGACTGGTCCAGTAGGAATAGTGGAGGCACTAGCATGAGGAGGCTGGACCGGTCTATAGCTTTGTTGCTGACGACCACATCCAATCACCCTGCCAGCGAGTATGTCCTGAAACACAAGAGATGAATGGTCAAAAATGACACGACAATGCAGATCCTTAGTAAAAATGACACAACAATACAACATCTGAATTTGTAGATCCTGTAGTGGTGGTGTCGGCCACTGGAGTCATGATCTCTCACATACGAGAGATGATGTCATCCAGGCGCGGATCTGCCTGGGAAGCTGGATTATCTGAAGGCTCTATCTACTTGAGCATAAGTAGATGCTAAAATTTCCACATTGCCTTAGTGGTGGGCTGATTCACAATATCATTGGCTATCTCCGTGGTGGGGGTCCTAGAGAGTCAAATACGCGCATAGCGTCATCTTGCTTCCATAAAGCATTGTCCTCAGTCTTATCTGTCGGCTCTGGCTTCGTCAGAATGTGCTCTTTATTGTTGCACTGGATAAGGGTAAGAAATTGCGTGGAACACAACTCATAGTTGGTCTCGTATATCTTCGCAATGGGAGTTGGGCCCTTGAAGGCACCCAACGAAGAAAAGATACCACCCTTATTCTCTGACATGATGAAAAAACGACCGAAAACAGAACTCAACTGGGAAGTAGACCGATTTAAGCCAGTCTACACAATCATATGGAGGATTGGTTGTATATGTAGACTCATATAACCATCCCCATCAATCCTTGGTGCACGCTAAGGCCAGAAAACGCGATTTATAGGTCTGAAATCACGTTTTCTGGTCAAAATCAGACCATCTTCAGGTCAAATCAGACTGCTGGGCGGCGCATAGGAGCGCAAGACGGCTTGAAGGCGAAAGATGGGATGCCACAGCAGGCTTACGGCGGCCGTGGAGGCCTGGAAAAGGGGCCTAGCGGCGGCCTGCGTTGCTGGAGATGTGCCTCGAGGGGGCTAGCAGCGGCTTGGAGGCCCCAACGATTGCAGCTGGTGGCTAGCTGTTGCCCTAGCGGCGGCGAGAGGGGGTACTTCAGCCCCTTGGCGGCGCAAAAGGGGCCTTGATGAGGGCTTGGATCTGATCTAGAGGCTAGCGGCACCGCACAAAGAGGTTCGGCGTGAGGCGGTGCGAGTTGGAATGGCGGTTGGGGCGGGGATTAGGTCAGGGTTGCGGTCTAGGACTGTTGCTCTGATACCATGTGGAGATAAAAGAATCAATTTCTTTATTGAGAGGCCATAGGGTTCTCTTATATATGAGAGAAACATGTTGGGCAAATAACAAGAAGAAGATGAAGAAAATAGAAATCACATAAACAATATGAAAGATAACTAATATCTCAACAACTTTTATGTATGTTGAATTGGTATCTAAAAATTAAGATAAATTATTAGCATGATTGGATTCATGAATACACGTTAGTACAATATTTTCTTACTATTATTGTAGGACTTTTTACTTTTACGATTAAAACGATGAATACCATATAATTAGGGGATTTTCACACTACGAACCATCGAGACTGTCAATTACCTTCTCGACCTCGCAAACATCATAATTATCACAGGAACCATGATGTTAATTTGACCATTCTTGGCTCTTGAGTCAACTTGAGTTAATCATTCATGAGCTAAGCTAACTAGATACACACATCAGAATCATAATTCAATGGTCCATGTTAAAGTTTGTTATATTATTGTAATCATCTTCTTCACCTCTTCCAACGTTCCACCCTCTCTTCTCTCCTCCCCCGTCCCCTTCCTCTCTCCTCCAGTTTCAATTCTCCAAACAGATGGTGGTGTTTGATCCAACTCATCGTATTAATGTGGGTACAACGAATACCTTTGAGTCAAAGGGCTCCAATCGCCAGTGGACAGACAAGATCAAAAACTACATGCTCTACAATGGTAACTCCACTACAGAGGATCCATCCACACCCGTGACAGAAGGGCGAGGGCTTCACTAGGGATGAGCATGGGCCAAGCCCTGAAGGCCTCAGACCCATATAAAATTTTGGGCCTTGGGCCGAGCTCAAGGCCCACATTTTTTATTTTTAGCGGCCCAAGCCCGGCCCAATTTTCATGGGTCGATCTTGGGCCGGGTCGGACCATATAAATATGCATGTATCATGTATCTAATTCTTTTTTTTCTGTGTTTTCAAGCTGAATTTATATAATTTTGTCACTTAAAGAGTGGGCAAACTGTATGGTTTTATAAAATTTAACAATAAAAAAATAATAAAGAAAGAAAAAGATGAATCAAACGTGAAGAATTGATCCACGCTGAGACAATACAAATATAATAGCATAGCAAATATGATTAGCAAATGTTGTACATGAGAAATTCTTGGAACTGTGATTTGAGCAAGCTAAATATGAATTTTAATATTATCTCCTTGAGTTATCCGCTATACTTTATTGACAACAAATTTACTAAGCAATTAAAGACGAGTAATTTTGGCACACCCTGTCACACATCACATTAAAATAATGAACATACTATATCGTGTATTATGCAATAAAACCGTGTTCGGTTTTATTCTTTAGATTTCAGTCTTCACAATATATAACATATGATCGGCAACTGATTATGCTTTTGCATAATCCAAAGGCCGCATCCTCCATGAATATATTTTTTTTCAAGGCCATTGTCCGATGCGGCCTTTGGATCATGCATGTGAGGTGAGGGTGTTTAATTGTGAAATATGAGGTGAGGGTGTTTAATTGTGAAATCATACATCTCTTGGAAGTACTCAACAACTGATCATGTTCAATTGGTCATCAATCGGAAAGCTACATAGCACATATATACAAATACTTAGCACAAAGTAGAAAGATTGTCATAACAAACATAAGAACGGTCTGGTGAAGCAAAAAAATAGTAATTTGAAACTTGGAACCATAAACATAAAATGTCGATCAAGCTCATAGAAGAATTTATATCCTTACATCAACTCTCCTGTAGGTTGCCCAACTACACTATCAATCCTGAAATTCTATATTTCCTTTGGATATTTGGTATGTGTGTGACTTCAACTTTGATTGTTTGACACCTCTGAGAGCCTTCTTAATATACACATGAATTGAACATTATGACGTTCCCTTAGTTATGATTTGATATCATGGGAAGTTGATGACAAAGAATTGATGTCATTCCACCAAAAAAAACATATCCATGTAGGATGTGGTCTCATGATATTTGTCTTTAAAATAAATACCTTGATCGTTCAGCATCAGACAATGGTTGGCCTTCAGGGCCCGGCCCAATTCAGCCCATGCTCATCCCTGATAATGGTATTAATCCAAAGGCCGTAACCCATATAGAACGTAGGAAGCATAGAAGGATGGAAAAATATGGCATGGTTCAACATGTAAAAAGATCTTGCATGTGTAAGACTAACCGCATGGAAAATATGGCATGGTTCAACATGTATAAAGATCTTGCATGTATAAGACTAACCGCAATACTGACAACAAAAAATAATTTCATGATAGGCAAGATAAAATAAACATGGTTCAATATCACATAATCTAAATGGATGAATATCAAAACCAACAGAAGTTCAATATTAACCAAGCCAAGTAGTTCAACATCCAAACCATACTAGAACTAAATAACGCTTTTAAAAAGTTGAAATGTCTCTAAAGTGAGAAGCAAAAGGAAGATCTTGCATCTAGGCTACCTTCAAATAGCATGTAAAATCTTGCAATAGAAATTAAAATTATCAAAAAATATCCTAAAATTAATTATTAGAAGTCCTCCAAGATATTGTGCATCTAGACAACTCACTAGAAATGATCCATTTCTTGAGATCATCTTACTTCTCTCTTTGTTCGAACTTCCAAGTTGTGAATGTTCTACCATGCTCAGGATGTGTGAATTTCAATAGATTCTGGCACTTTGACTCTTTTCCGTAGTATGGGAACACTAGATTCAAGTGACGATCAAGGTGGCTAGTCCCACCCTTAGTTCCACGTGTTAATTGTGCTTTACAGTAGTTGCACATGCAAACCTCTTTTCCATCTACAATGCTGATTTTGGTGAGATGCTTCCACACCCAAAACTTGTATTGCCTTTGCCTTTTTCTTGTGGGCGGATTATCATTTCCTTCATCAATCACGTCTAAATCGACATTACTCGAACCCAAGGAGTGGTCGGGTGGTAGAGCAGTGTACCTCCACTTTAAACGACCCGGGTTCGAATCCCAGTGGGGACGCTCCGGACCCCCGAAATTACCGGGCCTACTATTAAAAAAAAAATCGACATTACTCAGCTGAACTTGTTGTGAATCCGGTGACATCTATAAGAAACTTAGAATACATTACATCCTTAGAAATCAATTATAATACAAGAAACATAACAAAAAAACTCATAGGCTATCAATCCACTTCTGATTTATATATGCATTAATATGTAATGTTGGTATGAGTAAAGAGATTTGTAAGATATTTTATTACATGCAATAAAAGGCTAAAACTTGGGGAATGTGTAAGATTGTATCCATTCCAATTCAGATTCATATTTAGATATCTCGTATAAACCTTGGGTAAAAAAAGGTTGAAACCTGGAGATCTATATCCATTCAGTTACTTTTTTAGAAAGATTACAGAAAGATGATTAGAGGACGAGCACATCTCATAAGACTATAAGAGGTGCTACTATATTTATTATTTGATAATACTAAAATTATAAGACTGTAGAGGTGCCTCGTACGTGTAAGATTGTAAGAGGTGCTACTATATCTATTATTTGATAATACCAAAACTCATAAGAGCATACATTAGTACATTACCGCGCTAAGAGGTGGTTTGCAACACCCTTGAAGCAGAGGGACGGAGGCTGTGAGACCGTGCGAGGACTGGGTTGTGTTGGTGTTGGTGCGTGCTGCAATTTGCAGCAGAGAGGTGGAGGCCGCGAAGCCGTGTGATGCGATGGCACAAGGAGTGGGCTAGCCCGAAGGAGGACGCTCGAAGGGGGAAAGCTCGGTGTGTACTTGAAGACTACGGAGTTGTACCGACTATGGAGGACTGTGGAAGAGAGGAGCTGGCAAGCCGCAAGATCGAAGCCTGAAGGGTGGGCAGCCTGCGGAGGCCAGAGGGGAGGAGCCACGACGATGAGGCTCGCGATGTCGAGCGTTGGCTGGAGTAGGGTTTGGTGCTGGTGGGGTTAGGGTCGGCGGTACTTGGTGGTTGTCATTTTAGCCCTTTAGGAAATGGAATGGAAGATTTGAAGGGCCACAAAACATAGGGACGAGGGGTGCGTGTGATGGGCCACTGTCCAACTGTATTGTAGTAACTTTCTAATTGGAAGAGGAGGCAGATCATTGGTGGAAATTGGAATGGGAAGGGACGGCATTCATGGGCCATTATTTGGGTCGGGTCTCGGGCCTTTTATTGGGCCATTGTTCGGGTCGGGCTTTCGAGCTAAGCGAGCTGGGCCGACTCAAGCCCGAACCCTGCCTAAATAATTTTAGGCCTGGATATTTGGCCCATGAGTTGGAGAGTAAAGGATTTCGTATAAGTAGGGCTAAGATAGAATACATGGAGTGCTCCTTTGATTGAAGCAATGGTGAAGGAATCGAGGTGAAGATTGGTGATGATAACATTCAGAAGAGAGATTCTTTAGATATCTGGGATCTATTTTGCAACATGATGGGGAAATTGATGGAGATGTTACTAATAGAATAAATGCAGGGTGGCTAAAGTGGAGAGGAGCCTCTGATGTTCTTGTAATAAGAAAATTCTTTTAAAAAAGGAAAGTTTTACAAAGCAGCTGTGAGACCTGCTGTGCTCTATGGATCTGAATGTTGGCCTGTGAACCATAAACATGTGCAGAGAATGGTTGTAGTAGAAATGAAAATGCTAAGGTAGATGTGTGGACACACACATAAAGATCAGATTCGGAATGATGCAATCAGAAAGAAAGTTGGTGTAGCTCCGATCGAGGATAAGATGCGAGAAAACCGCTTAAGATGGTTTGGTCATTTGCAAAGAAGATCAACTGATGCACCAGTTAGGAGATGCGAGTGTTGGGATGTTGAGCCGGTAAAGAGAGGGCGAGGACGGCCCAAGAAGTGTTGGATAGAAACTATACGAAGGGATCTTAGTTTTATGGATATAAGCCCGGGATTGACCTAAGATAGATCTGAATGGAGGCGAAGAATCCATGTAGCCGACCCTACTTAATTGTGGGAAAGGGCTTTGTTGTTGTTGTTGTTTGTATATTTGGCCCAAGCCCGACCCATCCCAATTCTCATCCTTAGGCTTCATCCCTCACACATCCTTTGTGAAATAGATCAATAGAGCGAACTCCAAGCTCTGCGATGTTGTTGTGGCATCATCCGTGTCCATCCACAAACATCTCTCCAAAGCCTTTCATTCCTTGAACATGAACACCGCCTCATCATTGCTCCCAAACCACCATTCGTGTATGTCCCACATCATGTCCACCGACTTGTTATCGACAAAAATAATCGGATTCTCTCAAAAGTTCCACATCAACCAACATACATGTATTGCTTCCGAGCCATCTAAGCAAACGTCCATGAGCCACCGAGATCTCATGCTGCCTGCGGAACCTTACCCTCGTCAAAGGTGGGCCTTGGGTTATCAGGATTGGTTATCGAGGGATAGGGTGCTTTGGGGGTGGAGAATGGTTGCGACCAGGATGCGAGGGGGAGGGGGTCTGGTGGTGGGGAGCAGGGGGCGATGGGTTTGCGGGTCCGACTAGTGCTCCACTGAAGCTAGTGCGATGGGGAATCATCGTATGACGTGGGATAGCTCCTGATGTGCTCGATGGTTCTTCTTGATGGGTGAAACAGAGCTCCTGATGATCTAATGTCGACGAAGGTGATTCTGTTGGAGCTTGATGTCGACATAGATCCGGAGATGGGGAGGAAAGAGAAAGGAAAGAGGGAGAAGGATGGGGGAAGACGGAGATGGGATGACATAGAAAAGGATTGGGGAGTATATACGAAGGTATTTAAATACAAAGAAGAAGAAGAAGAAAGAATAAAGAAGGGAGATGATTTTGAAGGGGGAAGAAGGGCATAATGTTGTAAATATTAAACAGTAAGGGGATAATATTACCTATATTGGACAGTTTTCATCTACTTTAATTGGCCACATTAATCGGAGTTATGTAGTGTAAGAGTTGGCAAGTTTATATTGTCAGGTGATAATTACAATGTTTACATGGTCGAGAAGGTAATCGACAAAGTTTTTAGGGTTCGTGGTGTAAAAATACCTATTATTAGATAAAATTACTAGCAATGAGATCAATTTGAAAACATTAAAAATCCCTATTATTAGATAAAATTACTAGCAACGAGATCAATTTGAAAACATTGCATTTGCCGACCATTATGATGGTTATGCATAGATATGATTTGGAAGACTAGTGCCACCAAAATAAACTATTTTTTCACGTGATATTATCAATTGTTGTTAGGGATGCAATCGATACGGATATATCCATATCAGACCGCCATCATATCCGTTATTAAGAGGATACAGATATGTATTTTCGATCTTGGCAGATATGAATATGGATACGCATCTTTATTTTTTTGTGTATACTGATATGGATACGTATATCAGTTTTAATTTTTTAAGGATATGGATACAGATATGGTTACAAAATTTTATAGCAGATACGTATACGAATACTAGTATACTAAATCTATGTGTAATGTGTGTATCTGAGGCATATATAAATGTGTATATAAACAAACATCTAAATATATTATAGAGTTGCACGTAATATAATGCGCTTTATAATCATTTTCAAATGTATGAAGAAAAATATACATGATTAATTACAAAAAAAGCCCCAACAATACCTCGATTCTTAATTAGTTTCTCATTTTTGAAAAGTTAAAAAGGAGTTACAAACTTTTTTCTCGAATACATGCTTTTATAAGTTCTTGTGACCCTTCTATATCGATGTTAAAGAATAAAAGTTGAATGTTTAGTGGTTTTGTTAATATTGTAAACATGAAGTCCTTAATAGAGCTCTTTTTAAGTATTTATCCAATTAATTATCTTATGTTATTTAAATATTTGCTATAAAAGTTATTTAATTTAACATATTACTTATTGTACCTTCTTCTTCTTTGTATTTGTAGTTTCTGTGACTTTGATTTAATTAACTATTAATTTTAGAAAATAGGAATGCAGAAGTGGAATGATAAACGAAATATTAAGAACATAAAGATAAACATGAACACCAAGATTTTTACGTGTAACCCTACTCCCTAAGTAGCGGAATGGAACCACGGGAGAACGCCTTAAAGGGTTGATAGTCTATTGATTTTCTCACTGGATATAAGGGGTGAGGGACTTCTTATATAGCCCTCATTGAATCTCCACATCCCACAGATGGTAGACGTGGGACTAAACCACATGATGTAATAAATGGATCTAGGATCGATCCATTTACCCATGTATTGCAAGAGTGACACATAACCAAATACTAGCATTCCCCTCAAGCTGGAGCATGCAATGCTCAGCTTGGACAAATAGAAAGAAATCTCAACTCACGATACAAGACACTACAGATAATATCAACTCAACGTGCATAATTGTAGGCTGATGTCGAGGACGTTGCTTCTCATGCCTTGCAGGTGAGGAGGACAAACGGGCTGGAGTGCAAGTCAAACAGAATCTCCTCGTCGGAGAGCATGTACTATGTATTGCGCCTGTTAGAGTCATTGCAATTGAAAATGAGTCTCTACATTGAGAACTCTGGTTCGCTACAACATGTGGACAACTGCTCCATCTCTAAAAAGATCGAATAAAGAACGTCGCTAATTATCCATACGTAGATATCTCTGAAGACGGGTCTCTCTCACATGGACCTCAAAGTGGGTTTTCTCTCATAGGAAACTCGGAAGGATCTCGTATTGGAGTTCGCGATCGCTTGAGAATGGAGTATGAAAAGTCTCCTCGTCGGAGAACTGGCTCTCTCCCATACTAGCTCAAAGAATGAGATATCTACTCTCAAATCCTTAAGAAATCACATGAAAACACTAGCCCACATGGCATAAGGAATGGAATCTCTACTCTGGAGTTCCTATGGACCACATGAAAACCTTGGCCGAAATACAAAAGATGGGGACCACGAACAATAAACATGTGCACATCTGAAAAAGACCGCATACATGTGTATGTCTGAAGCTGAAGCTTAGACCCAATCTGACGTCGAGTTTGAATATCTGTATAACTGTAGAGTCTAAAAATCTGACTGGCCTATGATATCTGAATCTGGAATTTGGAATCTAGAATATCTGACAATATGACATGTAACTCTACACTATACTCCCCTTTTCTCCCATACTTTTCGGAAAATAGTGACATCGACAAAGTTGGGAGAATGTAACAAATATGGGGGAAACAAAACAAAATAAGCCGACACATTTTTTCGGCTTTTCTCTCTTTTTGCAATTTTTTTGGCTATTTCATCATTTTTTTCATATAAGTCGTTCACTTTTTTTATGGCTTTTCCTTGTTTTGAATCAATTTTTTCGTACGGTTTTTTTGTATGATCCTCTCTTTTTGATTTTAAACAAACTCTCGGCCCAAATAAGCCCAACTATAGCAACTCTCCCTTTTTTTATAGACTGTCTTTTTGAATAAAATCTCGACCGAAAAGGCCCATCGCTCTCCTTTTTTTAAACAGGACGGCCCACTTGGGCCAGGAAACGAAGCCCAATTTGGCTTTAAAACCGAGAACCTTAATTAGGGTTTCTTGATCCATTTGCCGCCAAGTCTGAAGGAGACCTGCACAGGGGTTTCTTCGTATATTGGCTCTCTCGCGCATGGTTCGAAAAATCGCGCCTCGAGGCGCTCGAGGCGTACGCCTCGAGGCGAGGCGCGACCAAACCGTTCTGAAACGTACGCCTCGACTGGCAGCTGTGAGGCGATCGCCTCGATGGGCGAGGCGAGGCGAGGCGGGCTGAGGCGAAACGTTGGCTGAGGCGCAACTGTGAGGCGTTGGGGGGGTTTAGTGGGTCACGTGCTTCGCACGTGACCCACTTATAACCCTTTCTCTTCAGCAGCGACTCCCGAACATCCTCCTGGACTGGAACCCTATCCCGCCCGAAGAGAAGCTCGTCGCCAACTCGCCGCCTGTGCGTTGGGAAGCCCATAGTCGCCGCCACCCTTCCTCCATCTCGCTCTTGTCCAACATCCTGCTGCCGGTGGCCTCTCCCGCAGGCTGCAAGCACGTTTTCTCAACTCTGGTTGTCACAGACTCACGGTATGGTCTTCAAGGGGCTGGTTTTTTTGGGTTTGCGGGTGCAATGTTTGGTGTTGATGCTCTTCTTTGCTATGCTCACATGAAGGATAAGAAATAAGTAAAGCATATATCTCGTTCAGTCGTTCTTGCTTGTTTGGTTTGATTAATAAGGAATGAATTATTGTCGTATGTGGAGACAAAATGTGTGATATTGTATGAACACTTTAACAGATTGTTTAGTCCCAAGTAAAATTCATGTGTGGTAAAGAAATCATTGCTGTAGGGATTCTGTTTTCCATAAACTTTTGTGTTTATGATCATGAGATTGGTGTACATAAATGTATTCATTTTATATATTTTGTTTAACCGTACGGTGATTGTTTATTTTTGTTGCTCGAAATCATAGAGATGTCAAAGTCAAGGAAAGGCCCCAAGACTTCTGAAGGAAACAGGAGTGATCCGGCATGGAAATATTGCGTTCAACTTGAGATGGAGGAGACTCAGAAAGCTAAAGGATATGTGTATGTCCAATGCAATTTTTGTGGTAAGAGGATTACTGGTGGAGTCGCTAGACTCAAGCATCATCTCGCGAAGACCGGAAAAAATGTGAAAGGTTGCGCACAAGTTCCTGATGAAGTGTTGAATGAAATGAAGGCTATATTATCTTCCAACGAAGAGAAAAGTAAGAGAGCAATGATGGAGATGGAAGAATTGTGTAGAGCTGGTAGTTTTGAGATGCAAAATCCATTTGGTGCTGAAAATCAAGCAATCAGTCCATCTGGATCTAGTAACATGAAGAGGGCAAGAGGTCCCATGGACTTCTTTGTTGCCGGGCCATCACCATTGGGAAGTCCAAGTCCAACGACTACGATTGGGATGAGTGGTCATCAAAGTACATTGAACGAGACATGGAAGAAAGAGGAGAGAAATCGTGTTTGTCGTACCATTGGCAGATTCTTCTTCGAGAATGGGTTGCCATTCAATTGTGCTAGTAGCCCTTCCTTTTCGGCCATGCTTCATGTTGTCGGCTCCTTTGGAAGGGGATTGAAGCCTCCATCGGCTTACGAGCTAAAGAGTTGGATTTTGAAAGAAGAAGTGAAGAGCATTTGGGATGTTATGGGTGAGGCAAGGGCTTCTTGGGCGGAAACTGGTTGTAGCATAATGTTGGATGGTTGGACAGACGTAAAAGGTCGTTCTTTAATAAACTTCTTGGTGAACAATCCGAAAGGTACTTGGTTCTTGAAGTCTGTCGATGCGTCCGATAAAGTAAAGAATGCAACGTTGCTTTTTCACCTATTGGATGAGATTGTGGAGGAGGTCGGCGAATGCAATGTTTTGCAGGTTATCACAGATAATGCGTCGAATTACAAGGCGGCTGGACAACTGTTGATGGAGAAAAGGAAGCATCTTTACTGGACTCCATGTGCAGCCCATTGCATAGACTTGATGTTGGAGGATATCTTGAAATTGCCTCTACCCGCTTCAGTGTTCAAGAAAGCAAAAAGGATCATTAACTACATCTATGCGCATGGATGGGTTTTAGCCATGGTAAGGAAGCAAATAGGAGGAGATTTGGTGCGACCAGCTGTCACACGTTTTGCTACGGCTTTTCTCATGTTACAAAAATTGATGAGCATGAAGGATCCTCTGGAGTCTTTTTTTACTTCTAGTAAATGGAAGAAGAGTCCTTATGCTTCCAAGCCTCAAGGGAAAAGTGTAAGTCAAACAATTTTGAGAAGCAAAACGTTTTGGCCTGGTGTTGCCTATGTGATACGAACGACGAAGCCGTTGGTTATGGTTTTGCGCATGGTGGATTCCGAAAAATATCCACCAATGGGTTTCATCTATGAGGCCATGGATAGAGCTAAGGAAGAAATTGCGAAAGCATTGGGCAATGATGAAACAAAATACCGAACATTGTGGGATATTGTGGACGACAGATGGGATCGCCAACTCCATACCAATTTGCATGCGGCAGCCTACTTTCTGAATCCTCAATGCCAATACGAACCTTCCTTCTCCAAACATTTTGAGATAAAAAAGGTTTTGTTTGATTGCATAGCGAGGATTATAGAGGATCAATCTGTAAGGGAGAAAATCGATCTACAGATTGATGCTTTTAAGCATGCAAGAGGCTTCTTTGGATGGGAAAGTGCAATAAGTACACGAAAGAAGAGGAGTCCTGGTTAGTATGTATCTGATTTGGTTATTTATTTCTTTCAATTGATAAAATATCTAACATTAATTTTGTTCATGAAATATAACATTTTCAGCGGATTGGTGGTCTCAATTTGGGGATGAATGTCCCGAATTGCAAAAATTTGCCATCCGAGTTTTGAGCTTGACTTGTAGTGCATCGGGTTGCGAGCGGAACTGGAGTTCTTTTAATCAGGTAATATTTCGATAATATTTACAATTATATTATATCAAGATTTATGATTAATCTAATGATTTATATTGGAAATCCACCACTAGATCCACACAAAGAGAAGGAATCGACTCACACAAGCCAAATTGAATGATTTGGTCTATGTGATGTTTAACCTAAAGTTGAAGCAGAGAGAGATAAGGAGAAAAACAATGGAGGATCCACTATGCTTGGATGACGTGGATTCTACTGATGAATGGGTGTCGGAGCTCCAAAGTTGTGACTTTGAGGCGTTTCAAGAACTTGATGCAAATACCCCCATTGAAGATGAGGTTGTAGAAGCCGAGGATGAAGCTGATCAACAAGACAATTCACGTCGGAAGAGGAGGAAGGACAAAGGTAATGGCTTCCTATTATTTTGATTATCGAATATCTTTGTTTATGTTAAACACAATAGAAGTAAGTTAAGTAACATTATTGTTGTCTAATTTAGGTAAAGCGGTAGTGGACGTCGATGATGAGGAGTTTCATGACGGTGATGATGAAGTTAGCGATGAAGGGGAAGATGAAGCAAATTTGAAGTATATGGATGACTCATTGGATGATCCAACAAGTAGCAGTTCTTCAGATGATGATCTTTATGCAGATGTTGCAGTTGGGCTTGGAGGCTCGGAACCTTGATTAGAATTATCTGAAGCTACATCTTTTAGAATTTCTTTGCGTTTTAGAACTAGTGGACATGGACTAGAAGTAGAATATTCGAACTTATATTATGTTTTCTGAGCATTGTAATATTTTGTCTTGAACTTTTAGACTTTTACATTAGCCCAAGTAATCTATCAGCCATGTTTATTACTCTTCGTATCGAAAAGTTACTACAAATATTCTTTAATTGCTTTGGAACATTGGAATTTTATTGGATAATATTGTCTTACTGATATTATTACAAGATTCTTTATTAAATTTATTAAATTACATAATTTGGGTGGAAAAACTGAGGCTTACGCCTCGACCGCCTCGAGGCTACGCCTCGCCTCGATTCTAGGGTAACCGCCTCGTTCCGCTTTTCGTTTTTTCCAACCTTGCTCTCGCGCATGTGGCAACTTCCTCTACTATGGAGAGCGTCTCTACCTCAAGGAAGGATGTCACAGTTGCGCCCCTTCAAGGCCAGCGACGGTCAAACTGGGTGGCGAAGGAGGTGCGAGGATATGGCGCCATATACGACTGGGATCGGAGGGTGTCGCTGGAGGCGGAGCACACGCGTGGAGGAGAGGCTCCTCGCCTGGGAGCCCGGTCGCCTGGAAACCTGGGGACGACGTCGCCTGTGGGAAGGGTCGACTCTTTGACGAGGAGATGATCTGTAGAGGAGCGGCTTTCTGGATCACGATGAAGAAGGTTGGTGGATGAAGGTTGAGGAGATGCGCTTGAAGGTTCTGCCCTGGAGATCAGGCTCCCCGTCGCTTGAAGGAGAGGGTCGCTGCCTGGGGCTTGGCACTGGAGAGGGTCGTTGCCTGGAGGTAGATCGGCACCTCTGCCGCCTGGAGCATGCCATGATCTGGGAAGAGCATGGCGATACGATAGAAATTGCCTAGATCTGCGCCATCGCCCAGAATCGGCTAGGGAAAACGCCTGGAATATGTGCCATCATCAGGAATCGATGGGAGAGAGCACGATCGCTGCTCCCGACCGTGTACTGCTCATGATATTAGGTTTCCTGAACTGGGAACCATGGTTTCCTTTGCACGATCTCAATAAAATACAATCTTCAATTTGGCAATTCCGAGAACAATTCTCTCATAATATGAACAATAATCTTCAAGAATATAGTTAGGGTTTCAATAGAAACCCTAGAATTGAATTTTGAATCTCAAACGAAAACAAAGAACTAGAAATCCTCGAGAATCGACCTGCTCTGATACCATGTTAGAAAATAGGAATGCGGAAGCGGAATGATAAACAGAGCATTAAGAACAGAAAGATAAACATGAACACCAAGATTTTTACGGGGGACCCTACTCCCTAAGGAACGAGATGAAACCACAAGAGAATGCCTCAAAGGGCTGATAGTCTACTGCTTTTCGCATTGGATACAAGGAGTGAGGGACTTCTTATCTAGCCCTCACTGAGTCTCCATATCCCACAAACGGTAGACATGGGACTAAACCGCAGGAAGTGGTAAATGGATCTTGGAGTGATCCAGTTACCCATCTGCTACAAGAGTGACACATGACCAAATACTCCAACAAATTTCAACTTTAGAAAAGATTTAATATTTGAGTTTAATTATTATAAAAAAATATTTATCCCTAGGATAATCCATATCCTTATTTAAAATGTATTTATCCGAATTATGAGTATCCATATCTAAGGATATGGTTAGCGATTGTCAACATGCACAAGCTATTCATTTTCGTATCCATATCCAGATTTTAAAAAGATAAGGATATGGTAACACCTATATACGTATATGTATCCGTTCGTTTGCATTCCTAATTGCAGTCCTCCACCCCTTTTCTTATAGCTACTCTACTAACATATCCTTAGTTTCACATTCACTAACAGGATTACATCTAGTTTCATATTCACTAAAAGGATTACATTTAAAATCTGTAATCATATAACTTGTTTATCAACAACGTCATCATCCACTACTCTGATTCCTACACCCTGGATTTGCAGTTGAAGTGATTCAACCATTTCTTTTAAAGGTCTTATTGCATGCATCATCTAGCTCTGGGCATACACATCCAAGGTCATTAATCTTGTATCTATTTCAAAGCAGTTTCTAGCTTCAAAGCAAGTTCTCTATTTTCAATTCCTGTTTCCTACAACCGTTGTGCAAAAAGGAAAATTCATTTACCAAATTTTCCATCAGCTATGAGGCATCAAAAAATGACTCGTCAATCGCGTCGGTCCTTTTTACATCTGAAAAATAGACTCGGGCGAGGGTTTGATTCCTCGCTCTATCTTCAGATTTGAGAAGTCTTGGATGAGGGACGATGGTTTTAGAGAGTTGGTCGAAGAGTTTTGGTCAGTTTTTCAGGTCAACGGTTCAACGACGTAGAGGATGGCGCAGAAGATCTTGGGTTTGAGAGCGCTATTGAAGAAGCACAAGAGAGAAATGTGTCAGAAGCAGGAGGAGCATAGACAGAAGTTCAAGGGGGAGATTGCTCGCTTGGATGTTGTGGAGGACGGGAGGGAGCTTAGCAAGGAAGAGAGGTTGGCTAGAAATGAACATCAGAAGGTGGTTATCGAGGACAAAACGTAAGGAGGTGGGGTAGAGGCAGATATCAAGGCAGAGATGGGTGAGGACGGTAGGTATTTTCATGGTGTGGCCAGTGGAAGGAGGAATTGGATTCATGACCTGTAGGTTGGGGGAGAACGGATCCAGGGAGATGGGCCAATCGGCACGGCAATGGTGGCTTATTTTAGAGAAGTCAGTAGGAGGGTTCCATCCTTTGGGGCCATATGGCTTAGGAAGGGTATCCGTACTCTGGGTCCTGAGCAGGAGGGGATTATCTCGGATTTTTCCAGGGAGGTACGTAGGGCGGACGGTCTTTGATCTTAATGCATACGATTGTCGGGGTCCGGACGGTATATTGGTCTTCTTCTTCAGAGAGTTCTGGTGTATGGTTGAAGAAGATGGTATGCCTTTGATTACGGAATTTAGAAGTGCCAACAAGGGTTTGGAGAAGCTGAATAGATCCTTGCTATTCCTGCTACCGATGAAGGGAAATTTGGACAGTTGCGAGCATTCCTGGCCTTGAGAGGGATGGGGTGGCCTCATTCCCCTTCATCGGAACTTGGCTCATGTAACTAGTGTTTTATAGTAATTAATTGATTTTTTGTGGATGGGCCTCTACTGGAGGCTCATGTAACTAGTGTTTGATCAATATTATGTTGTACAATTTATATCAGTGTCTCAAATCAAGAATTTTTATCATGCTAACATATCTTCTCCGAAATAAGAACATGCTAAATTTCAGGTAAGGCAACATCATATTCTTTGAAAACTGTCAGGCCTTCTGATTGTGTTATTAATTGATCGAATATAATTTACATATCCTTCCAACTACATTTTTCCTCATGTTTGACCGAGTGTTGGGTGCAGTTGGATGAAGAACAGATAGCAGAGGTTGTCCAAGGAGAACTGTGCATAGATAAGCTCAATCATTGGGAAGATGACCATGATGACTCGCACCGCAACTCAAGAGGAGTCTCTACTAGCCGGACTCCTCCTCCTAACTATTCGGTCCCACCTACAGAACTAAGCTTGAGACTGCATGAACTCAAGCAATCCAGACTTGAGGAACGGATCAGGGAACTCGAGGTTGCCCTTGCCCATAGCCAGAGGCACCTCCATTTCATGGAATCCGAAGTGATGGAGTCTCTGAACACAGGCAGTGACATGGGATCCTCATCCAACCAGGAAAGTCCAACGGTCGCAGAGCCAGCAACAGCGGTGGTGCAGCCTCTATGCATAAATCTTTCGGGGGATGCGCTAGATGCCTACAACGAGGCCTATGACGAGTTCGTGAGAATGAGCGAGGCAGAAGAGAAACCGCCATCACCGGCTCAGACAAGCGGAAAGATGTCTGGAGATGACTTCTGTGATGACGATGGTGGACCCCCATGGGCATTGGATGGCTACACACTCAGCTCACTGGCAAGTGATGGCCATTTACAAGAGAAGGCAGGCATGTCGGATTTGATGACAGAGTGGGAAAGTGAATTCAGAATCGATGACGCGGATGGTGGGGAGAATGATGACATCGACGATGAAGAAGGGAGGAGCTTGATCCAACAGATTGTTGAGAAGACGAGAAAAGGTTCGCCATTTGTATTAAACGTTCAAAAAATGCTACTTTCAATGGACAAATAAAATTTTCCAAAGTAAAAGGAAAAAATGTATACATGAGCTGCAATGCCACTGTGCATGTGGAGAAATATCGATTTTGGTGGCAGGTCGAGTTTCTGATCCCTGTTCTTGAGGTATTGAACTGCTCACAGTAATTCGTTATTCATATTCATTGTGTTATGCCACTATTTTTTGTGACTTTTGATTCAGTTGGTCCTATTATAAGGAAAGGAAGAGGTCATGATGAAGTTTGAATAATATGAAACCTCCCACCGAATTGGAATTGTGTTGTGTTAGTGACTTAGATTTCGATAACGAGAAAGTATGAGGTGTTGGTCTGCTTTTATAGAGGATTAACATTTCATTGCATGAACAAGTGGCAGTTGAACCACTCAAGATAAAGAAAGAAATACATCGAAGTGCTTAGGCCTCGAAAACACTGAAGAGGAGGAATGTGACCCTCAATCGAACGTACTAGTCTTTTTCTTCTTGCTTAGAATATCGTGTAAGAGAGTTTTGAAGTTATAATACTTTTAAAGCACCAAAAACCGATTTTAAAGCTGACTTTCTTAGGCCTTGTTCGTTTGGAGGATAAGGGGGAATGGAATAAGGGGAATAAGCCCCCAACACGGTTCCCCGTGGTATGACTATTCTCCATTATTTCATCTTATTTCACTCTTATTCCTATCTTTATCCCACCTTACCTACCGTTATTTCACCTTATTCTCCTTATTCCTATCCTCCAGCCGAACGGAGAATAGACCCTTATTGCCCTTATTCCCCATCCTTATTCCTGCTTATTCTCCTACCGAACGGGCCCTTAGAAACAATATCTATAACATTTTGTGTCGATATTTTTCGATCGACTTCCTATTCATTTCAGTCATCTCGATCATCTTCTTCATCAACTATTATGCTTCCTCAATCGATTTCTTTTGCACCGAGAGTTTAAACATACCATTCGAAAATAATTTAATACACCGGTATTTTTTTCTCAATCAACTGAACTAGTTCAGTTGACTAACTCTAAATTTCAACTGACTAAATTTTACTTTGATGTTAATTTGACATTAATTACTTGATCGTTGTTAAATAATTTTAAAATAAAATTTAATTTCAGTCAACTAATCATGATTTTGGATAACCAATGTTCAATCTTCAGTCGACTAATTGTATATATGAAATGACTAATCTAATGTTCAATCTTCAGTCGACTAATTGTATGTATGAAATGACTAATCTAACGTTCAATCTTTAGTCGACTAATTGTATGTATGAAATGACTATTCTTACCGCTAGTAAGTTTGATGTTTTTAAAACTCAATTTGACTCAACTACTTGTTTAGTTCAGTCAACTAATTGTCCTCAAGTTAACCAATAACCTGAGAGACTGGTCGATTTCTCATTAAGGTCAAAGTTGTCGGTAGTGAGATCCTCGTTTGGCTAGCCTTCCCTATTTCTTATATCTTTTCTTATGGTTATCAGTTTACCCTTTTTGATCAATTAGAATGCTCAACACCTATCCGGTATTGACTTCTCTACTGATGTAAGCGGAACAATATGCCTACCTTGTGATTCGTCGTAAACGAAATAGAAGACTGTTATATTAATTAAACATCGTTGATGGTATGTTGCGAGCCAGATGCTTCCTTTTCATCATCAATTGAGGGTATAGAAGTGAGAACAGAAAGGTAAACAAATAGAGAAGCAAAGTGGCAAGGTTCAGTTCCATAGTCTATTGCTTAAACTCACTCTACTTTCCTCGACGAAAGAGACTCGAAACTTGCCTGGCACCAAGGTTTGACTATAGCACATTGGACATCGTTGATTGTATACAAATTTCATATTATATGTCATCTTCTCAGTTCGGTATTCCAATCTGGTCAACCTACCAACATCAACTCATACGAAGAACTTCAACTGATTGATTTCTCATTAAACTCAAACAAATACTCTCGACGGAATTCTTCAGTCGACTAAGATTGAAACTAATCGATTAATTTAAATCAGTTGACTACTAGGTGATTTTTTTAGTATCCATTGAATTTTAACTAAAAACTAATCTATTGAATTTTAACTAAAACTAATCTATATTATTTTTGATGACCATTAGGATTTGTTTACATCGACATTAGATCCTTTAAGATTCTTCACAAGACATAACTCAACACAATAAGAAGAATCTTTTGTATCAACTACAAGTGATTTATGATCTCTAAACTTCCAAATTCATAAGTGTTCTCTTAAGCTCAAAGCTCTCAAGTATCCATCTTTGTTTTAAGCCATTTCAATCCTTGCTCATCTATCATGCAGCTTTATAACCATATGCTTTAAGATTTTATATTAACAAGTCTTCTATTTACATAATTGGTGTATTTAGAAACATGGGCTATGGGTTCCTTTATGTAGATTCCTTCCTCTCAAAGAAATAATATCTTTCTTTGAGGTTATCCAAAAAAAGACCGATTATACAAAAAGTGCCCCCCCCCCCTCCAAGTAGCATGAACACTGGATGGTTTCTCTGAAGAGAGAGCATGTGAGAGGAGAAATCCTAGAACAAAATGTTCTAGATCTTATTACTAATATAATAAATGCAGGCTGACTAAAATGAAGAGGAGCCTATGTTGTCTTCTATGATAAGAAAATTCCTTTGAAAATCAAAGGAAAGTTTTACAAAGCAGTCGCAAGTCCTGCTATGTTCTACGGATCTGAATGTTAGCATGTGAACCATGGACATTTGCAGAGAATGACAGTAGCACAAATGAAAATGCTATGGTGGATGTGCGGACACATACGTAAAAATTGGATTCGCAATGATGCAATCAAGAGGAAAGTAGGTGTAGCTCCAATCGAGGATAAGATGCGAGAAAACTGCTTAAGATGGCTTTGCCATGTGAGAAGGAGGTCAATTGATGCACCAATAAGGAGATATGAGTTTTGGCATGTTGAACCAACTAAGAGAGGGCAAGGTCAAGAAGTGTTGGAATGAGACTATACGAAGGGATCTTAGTTTTTTTGGATATAAGACCAAGATTTGCCCAATATAGATATTAATGAAGGCAAAGAATCCATGTGGCCGATCCTACTTAATGTGGGAAGAGGTTTTGTAGTAGTAGTAGTTGTTGTTGTTGTATTTTAAGGGATTCTTATGAGTTTTTCTGATATCTGAGGAACTATGATTTGGACTTTTGATGTACTCAGACATGCGGGGGTTGCTTCAAAAAAAGAAGCATCGGTGAATTTTTTAACTGATCCATATCGACACTTGGACCAGCGGATGTTTAATATTTGGATGGGTTGGAGGAAAACATGCGTGTGTCGATTTGACTGTAGTTTCTCCATTGGTAGGTCCGATAAAGAGTGATTTTGTTGTGGGATACACTGCACGAAAAGATGCCTCAGCTAAAGTGGCTATGCATAATAAGAAGGCATGTATTGATAATCAACATGTATTCATCCCCTTTGCTTTTTATACATTTGGGTTCTTGGCAAGTGAAGCAATGGAGCTCCTCAAGAGGATCCAAAAAATTATGCATAGCAATGTTATGGTTCCTAGATCTATGAATGTTGTATTTCGTAGGATTGGATTTGCCATCCAAAAGGGATTGGCGGCGTAGCTTGTTGCCCGTCTCCCATCAATTTCTATGTAATGACTAGAGAAAGACGAAATTAAACAAAACTGAAACCTAAACTATGCTAGTGTTAATGCTAAGAATAGAAAATGCAAGGAAACTATGGTTCAACCTGCAGAACAAGGAGTCGAGGTGGAGCTCCACCTGAAGGTCTCCGGCGAGCTCAGATCACCGGCTCTGGTGCTCTTCCTCAACACCAAAAGCTCCATCCAACTGGTTGTTGTCACCAGAAATCTTGGGCATAAGAAGGTTTAGTTATTTTGAGGGTAAAACGCAATCATATTTCAAATGGAGGCGGATGAGGAGTTTTATACAGGGCACCCTAGACCAAGGGTTTTCACATGACCCGGAAGTTGACTCGATTAGATCATGGGTCTGAGTGAAAGAACACTAGAAGATGATAAAATTTATAGAAGGAATCGAAGAGCGTCAGGTCTTGATTCGAGCTTCAAAAATAACGTAAGAAGGGAAGGTGCGAAGCTTAGACCAGTCCAACGAGAGGGCGCGGGTGTTGACCAGGTCAGCAATCTCTGCCTCCTCATTGGTCCACGTCCACTACTTTTTCTAATCACACTTATACTCATGTATTCTTAGAAATTTCATGGTGTCCTTCCTTTAGTGTAATATACAGTTGTGAATTTTCTGAAAATAGGTATGGGCATTAGTGTTATTGAAAAACCTAAAAGGGCGCACGTGTAAAAAATCATCTTTTTATAATATCAATTTGCATAATTCAACTCCCGTTATTGTGGCTAACTCACATTTGGTATCAGGCTTATTTCTAAGCTCATACTAAATTCACAGTTGGTACCCTTGTGGCATCTTGTTTACACTAGTTTAAAACCCAATTGAAGATCTCAGATGTCACAAAAGAATTTTGCCAGCTCCTCATGTTGTAATGTCTCATGCTTAGGTCTCCAGTCCATTATTGAGGAAAATTGCTCCTGACAACTTGTTAGGTTCGGGACCAAAAAGATCCATTGACAACCACCCAAAATGCTTAAGCCCAAGTTGTCAGGTAGTAATCCCCACCACTTATAACTCACTCTTACACTTTGTGAGTTTTAGATGTGAGACTATCTTTGGGGATATGGGTGTTACATATGTGGCATCTTCCTACTCGATAACCAAGTCGTATTACAATGGTAATGATTATATAGTTTGGACTGATCGAATAGAAATCGTTGCACAATCCTTAGACACTAGGTTGTGAAGTATTAAAATCCTTCGCAGTCCTAAACTTGTGGAAGGTCGATATGATTTTGATGTTGATCAAATTTGCGAAATCGAAAAGAATGTGAAAGACATGAACTTGATATATTGTGCACTTTCATTCGAAGAGTGAAAACATGTGTTCGCCTATAAGATATCAAAAGAGATTTATATTTCGATGTACTTGCAAGTACAGGTGCACATCTTCATGATGAGTGTTGATATGTCTTGAATTCTAATCATTCTCACGTTGAAGAACCAGCATATGTCATATGTACCCCCATACGGTTGTACCATACCCCAACAAGATGGAGGTGTCATTGTAACCTCTGTAGTATATAAACTCCATTAGGGTTAGGGCTATCGATATTCTCTGTTTTTCCTTCTTCTTCACGGTGAAAAACGACCGTCGTCGTTCAAGAATGTAGCTCGGTTACAGGTGAACCTTGTAAATATGTGTGTCTTCGTGTTTGCTTGCTTGATCGTGTTTATGCATGCTTCCGCGCCAACATTGGGCTCCCCATATTTTCCTTAAAACTATCAAGTGAGATTTGGAGAACTCTCCAAATCATTCATATGAAAAATGTTAACTCGAATGGAGCATATTTTCAACATCCATGGGTTGACAATGATTCAAACGATTATGATATTGACTCATGTCATTAAAAGGTCGTTCATGTCACGCTTGAGCAACTGAAGATGAGATAAGTACTTTTGATTTAAAATTAAGACATCTTAAGATGAATTTTTAAAAGCCTTCAATTTTTTTAATATGAAAAGTAGAAAAATAAAAATTATAAGAAAGAAGTTATCTTTGATATCAAAGATAGACCTTGAGAGGGAAGTACACTTTAAAATAAACATTAAAAGATTAATCAATGATCTTGTTAAATTTACAAAAGGAAAAGAAAATTTAGATAAACTTACAAGCACTTCTGAACAAAGTTTTCGCAAAGTTAGGCTTAGGCTATAAGCATAACACTTCTCGTGCATCTATATTCCTTTGATTTATTAAAATAAAAATGAGAAAGACATGAATTCTATTAAATGAAGTGGAGAATCTAAAATCTAACATGGTTGGACCTAAAGAAAAAGTGGATTAGTTGAAAACCTTGTAGGTGAAATAAGAGGAAAATCACAAAATTATGCAAGGAAATATGCAAGAAGATCAAGATTTAAGAAAAAGTGGATCAATTGAACCCATCTAATGGTCTGGTAGAAGTAGTGGCTCCCACTTAAAAAGGACCAGGGTAAAAACCCCCAACCCCCTTCCACTACTAAAAAAATAAATGACACATGAAAGATAAAAGAAATAAAGGACATTATGAAAGACCTCTACTCCAAAGGAAAAGAAGACCACAAGGAATATTTAGCAATTACTTTGGAAGGATGATGCCTTCATTGTCACACCAAAGATTTTATATCAATGAAGATCAAAAGAAGAAAGAAATTGACAATGAACTCTAAATGCTCACCAAGCTTATAAAAATCTGCCGACTAGTCGAGTCGAGGGTAGCCGACTCGACTAGACGTAGTCGGCCTAGTCAACCTACTAATCGGCTGACTTTTACATTAAGCTTTTATATTTTTATGTTTTTTTACTTTTTTTAAAACAAACTTATTCTAATATGCTTAATGTTATATCTCAAGTCAATTACTTATTTTGTTTCATTATGTAAGTATAGAAAATATACAAATCTTTGTTAATACATAGGCAAACTTGTTCTAATATGCAATAATGTTGTATTTAAAGTCAGGTACTTTTTTTATTTCATTATGAAAGTATAGAAAATGTACAAATCTATGTATAAAAATTATCTATATATTTAAAATAATAAAAAAATTTAAAACTGATTAATGACCGACTAAATCCGACTAGTCGCCCAACTGCCAATTAATCCTTAGTCAGTGACCCCGTCGATTGAGTACCGAATGTCACTTTCTGCAACCTTAATGCTCACTACATTTGATGAAAGATTGACCTATCATCACCAAAGTCAAAAACAAAAATTGAGGAAATCGGGTTTGGAACAATTGTAATGGTAGTATTGCTAGCATTAAAGGGTATGAATAAATCCTAGTTCACATTATTAAGAGTTTAATAGTTCAGTATCTTGTTATTTTACTAACTGAAATTTTCTCAAAAGGAATACATATAAGAGTAAAAAGGGAAAACATCTACGTCTATGGGAAAATATGTATTTTAACAACTTTTGGCATCAATTCTTTAAAAAGATAATGTTGTTGTTGCTATGAATCTCTTTTGAACATTTGGTATCTCAATATTATGTTGGTTACCTTGATCACATTATAGAAAGGGACTAACCTTACTGAAATATTTATTCAACAAAGAACTCCTTATTGACTTTGGATTAGCAAAAAATGTTATTCGAAAAATGTAAAAAATAGTCATTAATAAAAAGGAGGGTATTGTTGGTGACTTAGATTCGATAATGATAAGGTAATAGTTATCATATATTTCTCTTGGAAGATAACTAACATTTCAAGATAAGAAATCGACCACAAGTTTAGAAGGAAGAAGAGTTTCTCACCTTATTGCATGACCAAGTGGCAGCTAAATAACTAAAGCTCTGTTCGTTTGGAGAATAAGTATTGGAATAATGGGTCAATTCCCCATCCGACATGGTTCTCAAGAATACAATTATTCCAATCCACATCTCATTATTTCATCTTATTCCACTCTTATTTCTATCTTTATTCATTCTAACTCACCTATCCTTATTCCACTATATTAACTCTCAAGGACGTTATGTTGGAGAATAAACAGGAATAAGAATGAAGAATAAAGAGAATAATGATCTATTCTCTGTTCTGCTGGAAAGATAGGAATAAGGAGAATGAGATGGAATAATGGTAGGTAAATTGGAATAAAGATAGAAAAGAGGTGGAATAAAGTGAAATAATAAGATGTGGATAGGAATAACCGTACTCTTGAGAATCGCACCGAATAGGAAATTGACCCCTGATTCCATGTTTATTCTCCAAATGAATATAGTTAGTAAAAGTAAGACAATTCAGCATAAGTAGCTCAAAGAAAAAGAAATGCTTAAACAAAGTACTCATGCAAAAGGCCAAAAAATATTTGAGCCTCTTATTATTCTTGCTTAGAATTATTATTCTGAGACATTTATGTTAAAAAATTCTCAAGTCAATTGAATCCCTCTTGAATCGACTAACTGCTTACTTTTGTCTAATATCTTTAAAACAATAACTTGACATTGTCTCAATTCTTTTTCAGTCATAAATATATTTCAGTCATATGAATCATTTTTAATAAACTAATATATTTCCTCAGCCGAAAATTGTGAGCCTCAAGTTTAAATCTTACCATCCTGACCTAATTCAGCCAACCAACCATCTTTTCTCAACCGAAGAAACTACTTCAGTCGATTGAGTCTGAAATTCCATCTCGGCTACTTTCTGTTAAAACTCGAATAACTTTATGTTCATCAATCACTCTTAATTTGTTTCATATAGGTCCACACAGCATTTAACTAGATTGAAGATAGGTTGGTTAAAGGAAAATGCCCATCCAGTCAGAACACTTAAAGGCAACCTTGAACTGTAGTTTCAGTAAATCAAAACAAATTCACGAATGATGAAGTTTCGACAGACGCAAAGGAAACCAATAACAGAAAGCAGTTTGTGGATCATTCAGCTGAACCGATACTCACAGCTCGGTCATCGGCTATTTGACACTGCAACCTGACTTAAGATAGACCAGACCATGGCATTGTCCATTCACTGATCAGATGATTCAGTTGGCAGCTTTGGTTTGCCATGTAAACAAAGCTATTTGCTGCCTGATGATTTCCCCAACAGTGTAACAGAGCATGAGAACTAAACATGATTAGAAGATAAAATTTCAGTTATATTGGTATGTGTATCACTGCATGACCTCATGCCTGCATATAATATGCTTCCTATTCTCTAAAAACCAACTTAAAGCATTTAATTTATTCAAGGCAATGGAACCATCCTTCCTTTGCTTGTCACAATTTAAACCAGGTGCCCCTTGTTTCTGAATGTTGAGAAAATAAACATCCTCCAGAACAAATTTCAATACATCATCAACATCATCAACATCATCCCATCGCAAAAAAATGAGAAGTCCGCGAAAAGACAACCTTCTAACTGAGGCACAAAAATCAGCAAGAGATTCTTTAAACAGCTGACGCCGATGATTTTCAATGGATCATTTAAGTACATGAAATAGGCAACAGAAAGACGAAAAGCATGCACATAGTAATTGCGTCGAGAAAGGTTCTTATTGAGACGACTATTGAGACTATGCACCCATAGTCCAAGCATAAAAGCCTGCAGTTTGAGCTACACATAATTCGGTAGATAAAAACACATCTTTAGTAGTGGCTAAAATAAAATTCAGAAGGCCCTTATAATGCCACCAAAAGGTAGGAATCGCCTGAATCTACTTCATATTTCCACAAAATGAATTTACCTTCAGCCCTGTTTGTTTGCGTAGTCATTGGGCTCATTGTCACTGTATCTCCCATCGCTGTCTACATTCTCCTGTATGCTGTCCAAATTCGTGTAGTCACCAGAACCACTGTCACCGAAGCCAACAGAAGGACTGGCAAAACCGTCGCCGACACCAGCAGCTCCAGAAACGCCAAAATTACCTTCGCTGGTACCATATGCAGTACCATTTCCATAGCCGGTTCCTTCAACATTGCTACCAGCAAAACCAGCTCCATGACCCTCAACAGCACCACCACCTGCATAGTTGACACTACCATATGAACCACTGCTTCCACCAAAGTTTCTCGTGCCATAACCAGCACCACCTCCACCTGACCCACCACTAAAATCACCAACACCACCACCATAACCAGCATCACCCCCACCAACCGCTCCAAAATCACCACTGCCACCGCCGGCATAACCCGCACCATCTCCCACTGACCCACCACCAAAATCACTGCTACCATAACCAGCCCCACCTCCACTGTTTCGACCATAACCACTGTTACCGCCACCATAACTACCTCCTTCACCGCCTCCATAACCCCCTCCACCATATCCGCCACCATCATTGCCACCATAACCACCACCACGTGTGCCATAACCACCTCCATCTCCACCCCCGTAACCTCCATAACCACCACCACCACCATATCCCCCACCACCATATCCTCCACCAGCATAGCCACCACGAAATCCACCTCCTCCAGCACCACGATCATGAGCATAGTTTACCCTCACAATACGTCCTTGAAGATCCTAAAACAATTAACATGCAAAAGATTGGCTGAAACTCTTAAAAAATAACCCAGCAATAAACTTCGAGGATATCAATATGTGATGCATTTCTTTCTAGACAAGCAAAATCATATAAGACAGAATTAGTGTAAAAAAATTAGTCACCATATGTTCATCTTTATGGTACATTTTTAGGTTGTCTTTTACGACAAGGAAGACAACTTGTGCCATATTTTTTCAGTCAGACGAATAAATGGAAACTTTTTTATGACCAATTTATCATGGGATTTTTACCCGGCAGACCCTATAATCTTTATCAATTACCTCCACGACCTTTGAAACAACCTAATTCCTCCTTCAACCCTGTAAACTTGCTCCGTCTTACCCCACAGACCCTGCCGTTACTTTTACTTTTACTTGAGTTAATAACATGGGTTAATCTAACCTCAGATGCATTAGACGACGGATTGGGTTAGGCTAGCTGAAATCCATGTCAAACAACACCATCAAGTCCTCAATCTCGCTCTCCGGTAGGATGGGAAGCTCCTCCGCGGTGTTTTCCTTTGTGGGTATAACGAAGTTGGCGAGGTCGAGGACGGAGGAGGGTGAGGAGATGGAGCCGAGAGGTAGGTTATGGGTGTCGGATTTAGAGGAAGAAGCGGAGGAAGAGACAGTCATGGCCTTCTTCTCCGCCTCGAACTCATCGCCTCTCTCTTGTAGGCGGAGACAACCTCTTCCCTGGTGTCGAAAATGCCGAGCCACAGTCGAATTTGGCGTATTGGGTCGTGAATCTCAGCTGCCAATTTCCCCCACTTCCTCTGCCTCACCCGTCGAGTCTTGGCGCCTTTTGAGGCCTCCTTGGGAAAGCCTTTCTTGCTGGAAGAAGCGTGGGGGGTGGACGGGCACGTCTACGGTGTAGACGGTATTCAGATCTCAACGACCATTTTTTCTTCTTGCAAGCAAGCCTCTTGGAAACATCATCCGCCTTGTTACTGGACACAACAGTGGCATGGGGGTCGTCGCAGAAGTCGTCTTCTGTTGGAGGATACAGGGGATAAACAGGAGACCTCCTTCCGTGCTTGAACGCGGCTGTCACGGCCATGGTCACGACCAAGCTCATGAAGATCTCGAAACCATGCATGGAGAACACGGCGGCAATGAAAGTCCCCCGAGTCTTCTTGTTGGTGAACTCTGACATGATGGTGGCCGAGAGAGGGTAGTCTCCTCCGATTCCTATTCCAAGCAGGAAGCGGTAGAAGCAGAGGCTCGTGAAGACGTAGGTCTTGGTGCGGCATATGGAGAAGCCGCAGCCGATGGAGTTGAAAATCGTGATGAGGAGGGACAGACCGTAAACCTTACGCCGCTCCTTGTTACCGAGGCGACCGAAGATGATTTGGCCGGTGGCGGCACCCAAGAGGGCCACGGCTATGGTGGTAGAGAGGACTGCTGGTGGGGTAACCCCGGTTTTTAGTTTTTGGTCTTTTGATCAAACGCTGGGTCATAGTAAATGCGACCGACCATGCTCATCACGAGAGTGATGCAGAAGAAGTCGTAGGCGTCAGTGAAGAGCCCCATGCCGGCAACTATGATGGCCTTGAAGTGGTATTACTGTACCTTGGCAGAGTCCAGTGTGGATAAGATCTTGATAGCCATAGCTCTGGATCTGCTCCTGCTCCACAGTTGCAGATTGAAGAAGAAGAAGAAGATGAATACCTGAGAAGGGAAATAACAGGGCGATGCCTCTGTTTTTATTGGCTCGTTCACATTTGTTTTCTGGAGAAATTTCGGCAAAATGGGAACACGTCTTTGCAGATATTATGTGTAATATACCAACCTTTTTCTCTTCTATTACCTATCCATCGGAGGACGTGCGCACCTCACTGTAGATGCCATTTTTGTAAATTTATGAAACAATGAGGTCGATTCCGATCCCGTTTTAACAGAATCCGGTTATATCTAACGTGCAAATGGACGGAGATTAACTACAGGGTCTATAGGGTAAGGGTTAGCAAGTTTACAAGGTCGAGGGAGGAATTAGGTTGTTTCAAAGGTCGTGGAGGTAATTGACAAAGATCATAGGGTCTGCCGGGTAAAAATCCCATTTATCATTTCAGCAAATTTGGAGGAATACTAACATAGCCGAGCATAATAGCACTATTGTTATTTCAGTTCCTGAGACCCAAACACGTGCCTTAACTACCAGATTAGGGGTGTCAAGAACGGTTGAACTAAGCCTTGCAAGTGAATTAAAGATAGAAAGAGAGAATTTATTCATAGGCATCTGATTGCTGTTTCGGGTCAAATAAAACTCAGCAAAATATCCTAATATATCATTGAAATGTTGATATTGTGAAAGTCGAGATTTCAATAATACCATGTATACTGATTACCGAATTCCATGATATCATCCGACATCTCGCGAGATATCAACGATATATTGACATGTTGCATTGTATCGGTCAAAATTGGTGTATTTCGGCGTATTTTTAGCCTATATCAATCAATATCGATGATATTGTACCCATATCGATAACATATCATCGATATCACCCGTGTTACTTGATTTCAACGTTTTGCTGCTTGTTTTGTGAGGGAAGCTTAGATTTAAAAAAATGATAAGGTTGATTGGTTCAAGATTTCATTTCTACAGGTACTTCTAGTATTAGCTACAAATTAAAACTTATGGGGTTTTTCAAGGCGCTGGCCTCAAGCCCCTGTAGGGGGGAGCGCACCTGCTCCCCCTTACACACACGCACCCAAGTTCGAGACCATTTTTCAAGGGAGGAGCAGCTTCACCTCCCTTTTAACAATGGAGATGAAGCTACTCTAAAATTGGTCAAGGAAAGCATGCACCCACGTATTGTACATTTAGTTAATACTTAGTGATTATTTGTAATCTAGTGATCTATGACATACTCCAATTGTCATTGGTTATCTTTAGTTCAGCTAGAAAATTAGGTTTCTAAACTATTTTAATTCGTTGTATCTTGTTCGAATTTATAATTGTTATGAATGATAACTCTTTATGATCTAAATGGTATTACGCTCACTTGCTTATTTGTTGAATTTCCTATAAAGTTCGGCTTATTGTTAATGTGCATTAATGCGCCAAGTTAAAGTTCTAATCTATTTTAATTCTTCTTCTCTTATTTGAATTTATGATTGTTATGATTCTTGTTTACTAGATTTCCAACAATGCTTAGCACTTCGTTAATGTGTATTAAATATGAATTGTGTCAAATACACAAAATCCTTGCATATAAGAGAGTGTTTGTTACTTATTGTTTTAAGAGTTAGGATAATCGATGATATATTGAGAGAAACACTTTTTGAGCCATTTCCAAGTTTTACACGATGTTTTTAATATATCCTAATATATCCCTTTCCACGCTTATCAATATGGTATCAATCTTTCAAATCTTTATATAACTTCACCACTTCATATCAACATGTTTCACACATAATGACACAATCTTCAAAAAATGTGACCTGGAGTAAATATTTTTTCCATCCATTACTATAGCATAAGTACGTAATTAGGGAAAGAGAAAACATACCCATCCTTGATCCTACACATTCTTAATCTAACATAATGTCACAATCTCATGTTTTAGATTGTCAATGTTCAATAATACAACTTCAAGCTTTTACAAGCTTAACAATACAAGTTTAACCTTGGAACCCCTTTTTCATCTGGACTTTTCAAGCGTGGCTCTTTGCTAAAAAAAAGATAGACAATTGCCAGGAACCATCACCAAGCATCATCCTTAACAATGAGTTATGAATTGGCCTTCTTTTATACTTGTGCTAGAAAAAAAATGTTCACGGAATCACGATTCTTGCGAGGAAAAACAAAGTTGACTCTTGATCCTTGTGCTATTAGAAGAAACTTTATTTTCAAGTCAGATTTTATGTTTGGAATCAACCTAAATAAATTCATAGTAGCAACTTGTTTCGTGCATACACAAAAGATGCAATATTTAAAAAATACTGCAATCCGGAGTCAGAACCATCTATTAATTTCTCAGTGGGCAATAAATTAGAGGTTAGGAGGAAAACAATGGAGTCATATGCTAAATTCAAAATAGTTAAAAGAATTTAGCTGGCCTAATTTCAGCAGTAATACGTCAATCTTGGAACTTCTAACCACTTGTGGATTTTCAGAAAACTTCCAAAAGTCTTTTAGAATAGGTTGAATGGTTATCATGTGCAATCATGGTCAAACATTAATCTTAATAATGATGTGGTCCTGTGGATTGCATTCCAGCATACTTACACGAAGGGATATTACTGTAAGCAAAATTACCCTCAGTGTAACCTGCCCCGTGCAATACCATCTCAAACTGATAAGATGTCAAGTTATCTTATGCATCACTTTGTCGATGCACTTTGTTCATAGAATCAAATTGCAACATCTCTTCTACTGGAAAAGGTACACGTGACAAATTTCGAGCATACAATAGTCAGATTTCCCTTCACAGGAATAGTTGAAAACAAAGAAAATTGTATTCATGTAGCAGCATAGCAATTTGCATTTCCACCCATATAGAAAAGTAGGAGGCATTACAAAGATTATACCTTTCCATCCATACCACTAACAGCTGCAGAAGCTTCGTCTGTGGATGTATATGTTACAAACCCAAAACCTCTTGACCTGCCAGTCTCTCTATCCATTATGACCCTTGCTGGACAAGGCAACACACAGCAATGAAAGAGAACGCAAAGTCACTTCATGAAATAACAAAACTTGCGATAATGTGGACGGAGGAGGATAAATAATAAATACCCTCAATAACTTCTCCATAACCAGAGAATGCCTCTCTAAGACTCTGGTCATCAGTAGCATAGGGAAGTCCTGGAATACAAAATACACAAAGCAGAAAAAACTTTGTGAAACTTCATGAGCTGATACAACTAGGTAAACTCAACCTCAGAGCATGACGCCAAATTTAGCAATATGTAATTCAGAATATCACTTCCACACCCAGGATGATATTTCTGGCACACTCCCAACATTTTTGATATATTGCCTATTATCCGATATATCACCATGTTCATATGGCTGACAAATGGTCGGAAATCACTATCGCATCAATATAATGATGATATGTCGACAAAATGGTAGAAATATATAGGAACATATAAAATTTCATGGATATTGCCAAAGTTCTCCAAAATTTGTGATCAAACTAGCACCACTAATTTTAGGTGTGTTATTCTCAGGTTATTTGCATTGGAAATTTGGAATGATAATAGCCATCTTCCAAAAAAAGACTGTGATTTTGATAAACACCTAATTCAAGTACTGCACATACATTTTATCCTACTACTTACTCCTTTTCTAGCTTCAATCCAAGATTCTGTAGCATAGATATCAAACTGACTAGTATAATACAAGTCTTTTAGTAAATCCGAGTAGTAATGCCTAATCAAATTTTAAGCTTATTTCGTATTAATATGTTTTAACTTTTATGATATGAGAGTTTTTACAAAATTTAAGTTCATTGGATAAAAATACACTTTTATTCTAATGCATTTCAGGCACTCCACTTTTCACTATTTGCCTACTTTTTACCTTCATAACTTATATCTCCCAGAAATGTATGATGGCCAAATCTTGCAACCTTTCAATCTTTCATCATTGATGTAAAAAGCATGAGACATTATTGTCTTCAAAAACCATCTATTATAGGCCATTTTCATTTTTTTGCAGTAACAGCAACTATCAGCGATTGTAAGCGTATCTCTTCTAGTACTTGGAGATACTAAATACATTTCTCTGCAATAGTTATCGATACATACCTCCAACAAAGAGTTTTGAGGAAGACATACATCTTATCGCCTGGTATATCGAGGGCCTAGATGAAACAGTCTGCTTAACCAGATTTCCAATCTTGCCCAGAAAAGCCATTGAAAGGCCTAAAACCATGAAATTGCAGGAAAATGAACAGTTTACAATTATTTCTCTTATGCCTACCAATAATCTTTTTCTCAATACCAGAAAAAACTTCAGAAAAAGACAATAACAATTAAATACAACTGAAAACAATGTGGAAATGATAATTTACAATAGATTTCATAAGGTCAACACAATTCAAGGCACCATCCTGCCTCAAGACCAAAATTTAGAAAGTGGTGTGTGGTATAAGACAAACATGTTAGATGAGAATGACTATTTAGTAGGGATGCAAATCCATTTTAAAATGGAGATACAGATTTATATGAATATTGATAGATATAAAAAAATTGTTATCACATTTAAACTAAGACGATATGGATCAAATTTAAGTTTTTAAAGATAAAAGGCAGAAAAAAGCATAAATAAATATGTATTAGTGTCTTAGATGTGAAATAAATGCAGTGCATGTACTTATTCCACAATAAAATTCCAAAATCATTAGGAAGGCATATAGTCATGTACACTTACAAATATAGCCATCGCTAGTGTGTGACTTGTGTTGTGTGTGCCTGACGACATAAAAAAATTGTAGGACATATCTAAGGATGATCTTGAGCCTTGAGATGTGTACCCATGGTTCCAAATCTTGTGAAATTTCGGCAAAATATCGCTGAAATTTCGGTTTCGATGGTTGGATATATCAAAACCTCTATACATGTCAATTTCCCGGATTTCACCCAAAATCTCATGAGATATCGGCGAGATTTCGAACCATCTTGCCATCTCACACAAAACAACAAATCTGGAATAAAAAAGTCCCAACTTTGGAGAGATAGACCAAAATGTCGGTTGAAATTTGCCCATTTCAACAGACTTTTGGCTGCTTTGCCTTTCAAAGGTCTCCAAGATCTTGTTTCACTTTTTTCTTCAAGGTAAGCCAAAATTGATCAAATCTTCATCAATTTCTTCATTTTTTAGAATTTTTGTTCCTAAGATGTTCTCGCTTGGTGTGGTGTTTTTTTAGAGATTTTGAATATGAGGCTTGATTTTTGGAGACCAAAATTAGGGGATTTGTTCTTATGAATGTATTTACTCGGATCACATGTATGACATCTAGCAAAGCGTACTTTGAAAACAAACTATGAGATCTATGGAAGAGAAAATTGGGGCTTTTTATATTTTAATGTGGAATCATGATGAGTAGTTCGTCAAGGATAAACTCGGATCTTGAGTTTTGGACGTAGAAAAAATGTTTCAGATTTTTTTTGCAAATGAAAATTTAAAATTAAGTAATTCTGAAAATCAAATCTATGTGTTATTTTACATGTTTCGTGGGGTGATTTTTCTCGAAAATGAACCCATGATTGTTAAATTTAATACCCTATTGTATAGATGTAAGATTTTTTTTGTAAAAATCTGAATATTAAAGGTATACTTTCGATTTCAAACACTAAGATTTTACAAGTTTGTGCATATTAGGTATTAGAAAAATTAAAATATATTAATTCCAAAAATAAAAACATAAAATAATTAGCTAATTCTTAATTGTTCGCATTGTATGGCTCATGAATGATTGTTCTTCAATTTTCTCGCAGGTTTCGGTGATCATCATAATGGCACATTCCAGATCAAGATCTGAAAATCCTAAGGATCAAGGGGGGGATATCAACGGAGACATTGGTAGGAGGTATGCTTCCGCTCTTGATGGCAACAAAGCCAAACCACAATGCAATTTCGGTGGGAAGAAGTTGGGAAAAGGAGGGATCATGAGGATGAAGCAACATCTTGTTGACATAAACAAAAATGTTGCCAAGTACACGCATTATCCCAAAGATGTGAGGGACAAGGTGAAGGTAAGGAGGGATGAACATTTAAAGAGTTCATGTTTGAGAAAGAATCCAACGTCCTCTCAGATTCAAACGACGATGACTTTATCTACCCCACTGACATTCAGACTACATCGAAGAGAAGAGCATATAGGAGGGCAATAAAAGAATCAATGAGGAGTGAGTTCGAGAGGAGAGAACTCGGTGATGCATGAGGCAGCTTCTATGATGCAAGTGATAGTGGGATCGATTTTGGATGTGCACCAGTACCACCATCCGTTAAAAAACATAAGGAGAAGGGAATTGAACCCTTCTTGACGAGGAGTGGATCCATGCAATACAAATCAAGCAAGGATCCGAGGCAGAAGACGGAGGGCTTGTTCAGCAATGCACGAGTGAGTGGAAAAGACCATCAGCAAGCTCTTCTTTAGGGAGAGCATTCCTTCTTACGTTGCTAGCAAGCCATTTCTCCAACATGCCATTGATGAGATCGTTGCAGCAGGAACGAGAGTGAAGGCTACCACATCCTAGGAGATAATAAACAAATATCTTGGGATGAAGGAAGAGATGAATGAGTACATCGCCGAACTGAGGAGGAGATGGCCAGAGTATATCGTGACTTTGATGTGTGATGGATGGACGAACTACACGAGAAAGCAGATCATCAACTTTCTAGTTTACTGCGAAGGAAAGACAATTTTTTGAAATATGTTGATGCATCTGAACATGTGAAGGACTACAAATACCTACTGAAGTTGATGAAGGACATCATCAAAGATGTTGGGAAAGAGAATATTGTCCATATTGTCACAGATAATGGCAACACCTTCAAGAAAGTAGGTGAAACAATAATAAATTCTAGTAGCTACGGCATTTTTGGACACCATGTGATGCATACTGTATTGATTTAATCCTAAAGGGCTTCCGCAAGAGGAAGCTCGTCTCAAGGGTGGTGGAGCAAGCACAGACGATCACCACATTCATTTACAAATATTCCAAAGGGATGATGTTGATGAGGTGAATATGCAATGGTGAACTGATAAGGTCTGACATCACACACTTTGCAATCAATTTTATAGTATTGCAAAGCCTAAAACAACATAAGACAAGGTTGAAAACCATGTGTTGCCAAGGTGAATGGTTCAAGATACCTGAAGCTCGTTGAAGGAGGACGGAAAGTAGGGATGAGCATTGGGTAGGGCCGGTCCGGTTCAACCCAGTGCTCGATCCGATCAAGTTCGAACTCGAACGATAAATGGGTGGGTTTGAGCTTGATTTTTGGTCCGATTCAATTTTTCGGGTAGGGTTTGGGCAAGCTTGGGTCCCAGTCCGAAGCACGCGGGCCGGCCCGAATATAGGTTCGAGTGTAGGCCTGTATATAAGCCCGATGTTTTTTCCATATTTAATTTATGATTTCTAACATTACATTTGATCTTCCTTCTTAAATTACCATTATTCTATGCTATTTAGACATCAACTATGTTCATATTTTGAAGAAATACATATTCAATTTGTATATTTACATATTAAATGTGTATTATATTCACGTTTTATTTTTTTTAATATAGCGGGTCGACCCGACTCGAGCCCGACCCATGTACTTGCGGGTCGGGCTCGGACTTGGGCTGCAATTTCTGAAATTCAACAGGTTTAGGCCCGATCCGTAAGCTTGTAAATTGAAATCGGACTTGAGCTGAACTAGGTTGGGCCCCGCCTGACCCGGTCCGATGCTCATCTTTAACGGAAAGTGGAGACATTGATAAATGATCTCCATTTTTGGGATGACATGACTTGGGTCACGAGGATCGTGGATCTGATTGTTTCTGCATTACGTATAATAGACAACGATAAGAAACCCACCATGGGAATGATCTACGAGGCAATGCGTTGCATGAGAGACAAGGTTAGAGAAACGATTGGAAAAGGATTAGAGCATGACTGGAAATCATAGACGAGTGATGGTCCAATATGCTCTCACATCCTCTTCACAAGGTTGGTATGTATTATGTAATAATCTAATTTATTTTTATTTTTATATCACTTTAGAATTTAAGATTGTGCTTTCTGTCCAGCTTATTACTTCAATCCTAATTCCTAAGTACCGGTATAAGAATAATCTTGGTACAAATATTGACATTCTATCAACTGTACAAATTGTGGTGGAGAAGCTCGTCAAGGACGAGAAGACGCATACCTTATACATAAACAAGGTAATCTTGATTTTGGAGCTAGATTGGGACTCACAAAATATTCTTCAAGAGTATTATGTAACAATTTATGACATCAACCTATATGTAGGTGAAGTACTTCAGAGATGTCTTAGGTTCCTTTGATCGAATTACTAGGATAAATGGACAGGGCAGTACTCTTCCTAGTAAGGACGAATACAAAAAGTAAATTGAATGTGTAGTGATGTATTACTATTATTGATTTATCTCCGCTTTAATTTTTCACAGCTGAATATTGGTTATTGTATGGGATGGAGGCTCCCCACCTACGAAAAGTGACAGTGAAAGCGTTGTCTCAAACCGCATCTGTTGGTAGCTGTGAGAGGAACTGGAGCACATTCAACTTGATCCATTTGATGAGACGGAACAAGTTGGGAGAACAGAGGCTCCATGATCTTGTCTATGTGCACTACAACTTGAGGTTGAAAATGAAACATGCAAGGTTAAAGATGATACAAGGGAGGGTCAGGACAAAGAGGACTACACATACCCTATTGATCTTGCAAATATTTTCAAGATGCACAATGACGATGTTGATGAAGATGTTATCCGGAGGTGGATGGATTCCAATTGTGCTCATGTTCTCGATTCAACCGGATGTAGATACCAAAACAATATAGGCCAGCAAATGGGAGCGGATTTAGGTGACTATCTGACCAGATCCAGGTGGATTACGGACCCTCTTAGAGGGTTGGAGGCCCAAGTTGATGCAGTTGTTGATGAAATTCTCTCAACTAGTTCCAAATTCAAGTCAAAGGATGATAATGGAGATGATGATGACGGTCGTTGTGGGCCAGCAAGAGGTGGTCGTGGATCACAAGATACAAGACTCGAGGAAGGCTTCCACGCATGGAGTAAATATATGGAGCGACATAGGAACATACATAGACAATTTGTTCCGAGTCTGAGTTCGAGACCTATGGATTACAAATTACAATGCATACGATCGTGGCCATTGTCCAACCGACAACTACATGGATGATTTGATATCATCTGTAGGTTCCTTGAGTTGCATGGACATTGATAGCTCATATCATGGAGGAACACCAAGTCCCCTGGACGAATATGGATCACCACATGATGAGAGATCATTTGACGTCTTCCAGAATTATTTCATGGTCCTCCTCCTGGACCTCCTCCTCCTCAAGCGTATACACCTCCATCATGATGGGAGATCATTTGCCTCGTCGTGTCACTCGTGATACCGAATATAGTGTTGCTTATCCTCATCTCTGAATACTCATACGCATTGATGACCACCAATACATGCAGTATGTGATGGCTTACAAGGCCATGTACTCGTACTTGACATGGGAGAATCACTGTGAGTACATTGAATCAGTGATGCGTTATGAGAGGCAACAAGGAAGGGAGGCAATTCACATCCATCGTGGAACTCTTGGTTCTGAACTGAACGCATCACTAGGTAATATATTTTAATCTATTATTTCATTAATCTTTAATGTGCATGTTCATATTTAGTCTACGTGAATATATATCTTTGCACTTGTAGTTAGATTGTTACTCTATAATAAAGTATTAAGTATTAACAACAATATGTTTGATATGGTGCGTAACATACCGTCATAGTCATATATAATCGACATATATGCATAAGCCTATAAGTATTGTTTCATTGTTTGAAGTACTCATATTAACTCCATTTGCAATATCTAACATATTGTACAATATAACCAATATGACCGAAATGGCTGATATGTAAAATATAAGGGGTGTAGATGAGCAATATGTATGACATAATTGTGTATTTATAAGTTATTTATTGTTCTAATAACTTGAACGATCCTAATTTACAAGAAAACTGAAAAAATTTAGCCTTTTGAGCTACTTCCGATATTTCCACCGAAATCATCGAAATTTTCCAAAATTTCAGCAAAACTTCAGGATACATACAGGGTCACTGAAACTAAATCAAAATCAAGATTTTGAACCTTGTGTGGACTAAAGAGCAAAGAACCAATGATCAAGGAGGAAGATAAAAATGCAAGTACTACAAACATCAACCTCCATCAAAGAAGTAGAAACCACATTTAAGCACATAGAGATAAGTTTGGCGTGTAGATATCAGTTGTCGGTGGTATCTCACTAATTATTTGACTTTTACCCTATTTTCCAACAAAAATCCTCATTCGGAGCCCACTTATATATAACTTGGGCTTGGAAGTGAATAGGCAAATCGAAGATCAAGAGGACCTTGCTGCCGCATCTTCCATGTTAGAGGAGATAGAAGCCATGATTAAAAAGTTCAAGCCCCTTAAAGGCCACATGGCCTAACAATGTCAATATTGGATTTATTCAATCATTTTGTCCCACCATAAGACAAGGCTTCATGAAATTAATAGTGGAAGACCTATGGCATATGCCACATAAAAAGATAGAAAATTAACAACCGATTAGGTTTGTCAAAATGCCACTTTGAATCATATCAAATGTTCTTGCAAACAAGTGGGCTTCAAATCTCAAAAGCTTTATTCCACCATCCTAGTTCATTCCTCAAAGGTCACTCTACGATGGAATGATTCACCATAGCTTCAGAAATTCTTGAGTGTTGGTTTAAAAGAAAGGAAAAGGATCTAGTGATCAAAATTGATTCTAGGAAAGCCTTTAATAATATCTTAAGATAGGACCTTATTATTAAATTCATCTAGCCTCGATATGACCCTAGAAGTTGACTAGCTAAATACTGGGCATTCTAAAAAGCTCAGCCATAACTTTAAACATAAAGGAAACCTCAGACAGCCTTTTTGGAACCCTCATGTAGAGTGCAACAACATGATCCAATCTCCCTGATGTTATTTATTAATACCATGAATCCACTGGATAGCAAGCTTAGAAACCTTAAGGAAGAAAATATGATAAAAGGTTCGGTGCCAAAGACTTGATGGTGAGATAATAAATTGTACAATTCTCAAATGACCTATTGGTATTCATAGTCTACAAAGAAAGGGGATATAAAATCATTCTACCATGCTTAGATTGTTCGCCCCTATCTCCGATTTGGAAGTCAATATAGTGATATCATCCATTCATTCCCTTTGTCCCATTGCCTCTGAAGCATCATGGCATGTAATCATCCTTGGTTGATGAATTAAAGTCTTCTCTTTAAATACCTGTATATCTGCTATCACCTACCTTCAAGGGTTTAAATCTCGATTTGGATTTCGTTTTGAGATAGTGAAAAAGCGAAACAGTTTTGAAATTTTGTCGAAATTCTAAAAAAAATCGCCAACTTCGGCCAAATCAGTGTAGATTTGAGAAGGAAGGGTATATATCAAGACTTCGAATTCAGTTGCGGTAGGATGTCAAAACCGAAATTTCAGCAAAATTTCGCCAAAATTTCGCGAAATTTGAAACACTGCTCCCCTTAAGCAACAAAGCCAGCAACCTTTAAGAAATAAATTCACTAGCAAACTGTGTGACCGGAAGGCCACATGCTCTCACAACAAGAGCAAGCTACTCTCTTAAACATGCCTCACTCCACAGGCAACACATGGCATGTCATCACTTAAGCTTCCAGAAAATAATCAGAAACATAGATAGTATAAAAATGGATTTTATGGTGGAAATACTCGATCTAGAAAAAAACGCATGGTAGTGTGGAACAAGATCTATCCTCCAAAAGAGAACAATGTTCGAGGGTAATCAATATAGAAAATGCCAATAACTCACTCTTGACCAAATCTGTGCTCAAAATATATGATGATTAGTGAGGCTAAACTCCAAAGTAACAAGGGTCAGAAATTTTAAAGGTAAGCAAATTCCTCTTGAACTTCCAACCAATACTCAAACTTTTGAAAATCATTAAAGAAAGGCTCATCTAAAATCAGAAACACACGCTCCAAACCCATGCACTTCTATGAAAGGATAAAATAAATGGTGAAATTTGTCCAAAGGGAAGGTTCCCATCATTATAAAATATACCTTTCAACAAAAATACAACTGACCAGAACACAACGAAAACGACTCAAGCAATGATAACTAGATTGAAGCCCTGGCAATGAGGGGTAAAAACCCACGCAAGAATGAAGTTAGTTGCTCAAAAATATACTCAAGACCTTAAGGGTTCAATAAGCCAAGACAAAGTGGACTTCCCATCTCGTAAATATGAGACTAGTTCATGTCACTATACAAACAATCTTATTTTCTTCTTCAACAGGGGACAAGCATATTATATTTTTATGAAAACCTTTGATCCGAAAAATTCCATTCTAAGGTTCCTTTTTTATGGTCGAAGCTCTGTAAAAAACCTGAAACTCAAGACATGATGTATAGAAGGGGTGTTTCTTTAATAAAACAATGTTATCTTTGTAAAAATAATGCCAAATCATGGGATCATTTATTGTTTGAATGTCCTTGGGTTCTCTATGTGGTGGATGAACCGAGATTACAAACTCAGCAGTCACCGGCTATCCAAAAAAAAAGTTTTATTTCTATGAACAAACTATATGCACATAATTCATACTGGCAGATGAAGGCAAAAGTAGCACCAACTTGGTGGTATATCTAGAAAAACGGTGCAGGAGGACCTTTAGGGGCACAGCACTTAGCGTTCTTACTATTTTCTTGGAGCTAAACTTCTTCCTTTCTCATCAAATGTGGACTTAAACACTACTCTTTTTATGGCAAAGAAAGGGGGAAACATGCTTTGTTGGCTTATAGCTTAATCACTACTCTTAAAATCTTATAGAGCCATCCGATACTACTATTGCACATCCCAAGATTTATACTTTTAACCATGGCCTCAAATTTCAGCGAAATTCGGTCGAATTTCTGTCGAATATCGATATCCAGTCGAAATCGAAATTCGACCGAAACGACCGAAATGGCCGAAATACGGGGGTCCTAGTACAAAAAATGATCGAAATTCCGGTCGAAATTCCACCGAAATTCCATCGAAATTCTGTTTTGATCAATACCGAAATGCTGACCGAAACAGACATTTAGGGCCTTGCTTTTAACTAAAAGACTCTCCTTGTTTTTATGTGAATCAATAATGAATACCTACCTAGATGTGAAGGTTTTCAAAGTAAAAATGTAAAGGCTGTAGAATTACTGCAGCAAAAGTCAGGGAGATAACGAGGGAAAACATCTGAGGGCCCAAATTGACGCTGGCTGATCCCTGACTGGACATTCCCGATGATTAGCATATCCAATGGGAAGCATATGTTTTGATTCCCCTCCCCCCGAAATTATAGTTTATTGGTTGTCTTGTAACTAAGAACTTCATTTTTTGTGCTTATAAAACTCTGCAATTCACTGGTTTTTATATTTAGATGAATAATATTGAATAGTTCTTAAAAATATGTATGACTACATATGATGTATGATGCAGCGTGAACTGGATAAATAGGGCCGCATTTTTCTCTACTTTTATCCGTTAATTTTATTTACGTTTATTTGAGTCGTTGTGTTTTTAATTAAATAAACGAGATCGCATGCGATCTCAATTAATTAGTTAGAGATTTGAAATTAATTCAAATCAATTAGTTAGTTAAATTAGGATAAGTCATTTTGAATTTGAATTTGATTTCTATTTTTGTAATCTCATCCCTCCTATATAAAAGGATGAAGGTCTATTGATTTAGACAGTTCAGTTGATATTATATTTGAGATTTTATCTCTCTATCTCCGTCTCTCTCCTTCCCCACGTGATCTTCACGTTTCTCTCCTCCAAAATCCCTCGTTCTCCAGAGTCTTCTCTTCTCAACCACTCTCATTTCTTCTACCGAAAATCCACCAACAAAAGAAATATTTTTTTCGTCAACGCAAAATTCAATTTGCATCATTTGGTATCAGATCATGGCCTACAGATCGTCCTCACGATCTGGCGATCCGTCCAGACGTTCGCACGGAAAGTCCAACGGATCTCGCTCCAATGACCGTGCATGGCGTGCCGAGATTAGACAAGCATTATCAAATATGCGCCAAGTTTGTGCTGATATGCAAGTTTGTGGCATCCCAGATGCGAGATACATTGAACATTGAAATAACACGCCAACTTGAAGAAAACGCCGCCAAATCAAAGTCTCCAACCACCGAAGCCGGTTTTGATGAAGAAAAACAAGAAAAGGAGAGCTTAGACGACAAAACGCCTGCTGTCCAGCGCATTTCAGAGGAAAAAGATGCCATCGTCAAAGATTTGTTCGCTGTCCAAGCCGCTCCGGAAGAGAAAAAAGTCGATCCGACTGCTGTCCAGGTCATTTCAGACCTGCAATCAGAGGAAAAGAGGACTCCCAGCGGCCTCCGCATCCCTCCCAAGGGTTCCCGACATCGATCCCATGCCTCCGACCTCTCCCATCGCAATCCACGCACCATCATCGACTTTCCTGCCCCCTCCCGCCGCCACCTCCCGGCTTCACCACCGCCGCCACCTCCCGGCTTCACCCCTGCGCCACCAACCCCACCCGAAGAACCCGTATCCCCTCCTGCCACACCCGGCAACTCCAGCCCCAGCCCCCCCACCATCAACCCCCTTTCTACCATCTCCACACCTCCTCTCGCACCACCAAACCTCCCATCCCCGCCCTCTAATGCCATTCTCAACCCTCTCTACGTCCCTATGCTGTCGCCGCCCACTCCCTTTCACATCGTCACGCCACCAACCCTACTTCCGCTCGACCGCTAACCCAACACCCTCCCCTACTGCCCCTCCCTGCCACTCTCCTTCATCGCCTCCTGAACCGAGGCCGCCGCACCCACCATCTCATTCTTCCACCGCCACCACCCCAGTTCGCCCCAAACCCACTGTCGTTCCTCCACCATCGAATGTGTCGCTCGTTCCCCATGAGCCAACGCCACCGATCCGCCCCCGCTCTCCATTCGTCCGCCGCTATTGGAGACGAAGTCCCCACCGCTGCCGTCGTCGCAAATTGAGGGGAAGGGAAACCCCTAACAAGGGGCTCCTTACCCACGGTAGTCGAATTCCATAAAATGTGGGATTGGGAGTTAAGTTGGGTAAATTACATGAAGGTCCCCCCATGCAAAGGTTTTTATTCAAAGGGAAAATTCAAAAGCTCCTCTTACAAGATTTGTTTAATTGAAGGGGTACGAAAATTGCAACTCACCCCCCAGCTGCAAAAATATTTAAAGGGGAGAGTTGGAAGAAGAGAAATTGGAAAGACTCCCTATCCCAATAGGACTAGGATCATGGGTTTCACCTATTTAAAGGCCCCATGGCTTAATTTATTGGACACATCTCCTCCCTCTACTCTCCTTGTGCTATTGCTTTGCTATGGACTCTCCAAAGGCCGAGTTGATCGTCATGAAGATGCCCCATCAGTTCTTCGAGCACCACGTCAAAGGGATAAAGCTCGGATGGGAGCCCGCATATGCACCACACCTACTCTTCCGTCACGAAGTCCACGTCGCCAACACTCGCATCCCCACACGCCAATGTTCAGGAAGGTGCTATGCGGTATTCATTCGGAAGGGTCGTTGCATAGAGAGTATGCGGTATGCATAAGAGCATGCGGGGAGAATGCGGTTTTATGCGGTTTGGTATTTTTTATTATTAAAAATATAAATAAAATATTTAATATCATGGTAATATCCTCAGTCAGGAGAGCATGCGGGGAGTATGCGGTTTTATGCGGGGAGTATGCGGTTTTATGCGGGGAGTATGCGGTTATGCGGGTGGGGCTATTTGGCTTTAGAATAAATAAAAAAAAGTTCTATCAGAAAAGCGGCCGAGTATACGGCCGTATAGGGGGTATACTCGACCGAGTATGCGGTTCAACCTGCATACATGACCGTTTCATCATACCCGGAGAGGCAAGGCTACCGAGTACGAGTATGCGGCCGAGTATGCAGCTTACTCGGCCGTTTTTCTAAACACTGCCACACGCATGGATCCCGCCATTCGCGCCACACCAATTCTTCCATGGGATGATCGAGAACGCTGATTCGAAGTTATCAACCTCCAAGCCTGCAGATCCAGCAATTCGTCGGGAGACGAATTTTTCAAGCGAAGGAGAGTTGATGCAGCGTGAGCTGGATAAATAGGGCCGCATTTTTCTCTACTTTTATCCGTTAATTTTATTTACGTTTATTTGATTCGTCGTGTTTTTAATTAAATAAACGAGATCGCCTGTGATCTCAATTAATTAGTAAGAGATTTGAAATTAATTCAAATCAATTAGTTAGTTAAATTAGGATAAGTCATTTTGAATTTGAATTTGATTTCTACTTTTGTAATCTCATCCTATAATAAAAGGATGAAGGTCTATTGATTTATACAGTTCAGTTGATATTATATTTGAGATTTTATCTCTCTATCTCCGTCTCTCTCCTTCCCCACGTGGTCTTCACGTTTCTCTCCTCCAAAATCCCTCATTCTCCAACAAGTCTTCTCTTCTCAACCACTCCCATTTCTTCTACCGAAAATCCACCAACAAAAGAAATATTTTTTTCGTCAACGCAAAATTCAATTTGCATCAATGTATGTATGACTATGTTCTGATGTATGCATATATAACTATATTTATGACGTGTATGAGTGTTAAAGGGCATACATGCTACAGCTGTGTGTGTGTAAACAGGTATACAGGACATGGCTGTGTGTGCGCAAACGGGTATACAGGCTACAGCTACTGTGAATTAGCACAAAAGAAAAGTACGAACGGCTACAGATTGCAGTTTTGGCTTTTGAAAGTCGAGGTATGGAATGCATATTATGATTCCAAAAAGTTCGATAGGAGTTGTTTAAGGCCTAATATTGGAATGCTATGTGGGTTAGCTTTTTCAGTATCCTATACAATGAGTCAGTCTTGAACCCTCAGATCACTGAACCACAGGAATTCAATCATTTACATAAACGGTGGGAAAACTATTAACTCTAAAAGCCTCCAACAAGGCAGCGATCTGAATATCTTGCTGCATTAATTATAGAGCTTTGAATTGTTAGTAAAAAAAGGGCTTGGTTGAAAGAGGGCTCCAAACATTATCCGTATATATTTTAAAGAAAATAGAGCTACAGATGCCCACATATGTATACGGCGGATATATTAGTGGTTCGGATGCAGATATATCCAACCATACTATTCAGCCTTGCACGTGAACTATGCACCTAACCAATCATGGATAAGTATCTTTTGCAAGAAACAGCTCTCATACTGACGGAAATAGCAAATTAGATGGCATACAGTACACAGCCAACCAAACACTAAACCATAGTTCTTGACCCACGAGAAGCATTTGAATACAAAAAGGCATACCAAAGAAGAAGAAAAAGGCGCGACAAGATGATGTAATCGCGCAAAACATATCGGAACAAGCAGACCGGTAATTTGGGATGACTTTAAAACATTCAAACAAGACAGCAAACAGAAATTTTGAGGATCGAAACCCTAGAAATGAAAGAGAACCTGCTCGAACGGACCGGGAATCGCCGCTGGGTCGAACTCCAAAACCCTAACGAGGGGAAAGGAGCAACGAAGGGGGAGAGATGAGGACGCCGCGGGGGTTTAAGGGCAAGACTGAAGATGATCCGATCCGGATCCGTGTAACCGAAGATTTTTTAATGGGTGTTGTCATCTACCTCACCAATCTATACTGTATTAGTTGATGTTCGAAGAATCCGGAGGATCCGTGTACCCGAAGTTCATTAACGCGTGCCTGTCGACTATTATACTCATCTTCTAAGCAAATACGGATATCCATTTCTCGTGGATATATATATATAGAGGAGTGATCCTATCAGAGCAAAAAATTGTGAGAGCATGAGAAGAATGATTCTGGACCACATGATTCTGTTTTCTCTCTCCTGATCTTCTCTCTCCTGGGTGAATCATGTGGTCCAGAATCATTCTTCTCATGCTCTCACAACTTTTTGCTCTCATAGGATCACTCCTATATATATATATATGGGGTAAAATGGGGCTGCCCCCAGGGAGTAGCCACTTGGCTACTCCCACCCCCTATTTTTCCCTCATTTTTTTTATTTTTTTGGAAAATAAAAATTTGTATATTCATCATTATATCCCTCTCACATTCTATTAAAATTTCGTCAGAAACAGAGACTCCTAAGCCCTCCATCCAGACGTCATTTTTTTAACGGTCGCAGGATTTTTTAAATCGACCATGTTTGGATAGAGGCCATAGGAGTCTCTGTTTTTGACGAAATTTTAATAGAATGTGAGAGGGATATAGTGATGAATATACAAATTTTTATTTTCCAAAAAAATAAAAAAATGAGGAAAAATAGGGTGGGAGTAGCCAAGTTGGCTACTCCCTGGGGGCAGCCCCATTTTACCCTATGCCCCCAGGGAGTAGCCAACTTGGGCTACTCACACCCCTATTTTTCCCTCATTTTTTTATTTTTTTGGAAAATAAAAATTTGTATATTCATCACTATATCCCTCTCACATTCTATTAAAATTTCGTCAAAAACAGAGACTCCTAAGCCCTCCATCCAGACGTCATTTTTTTAACGGTCGCAGGATTTTTTAATCGACCATGTTTGGATGGAGGTCGTAGAAGTCTCTGTTTCTGACGAAATTTTAATAGAATGTGAGAGGGATATAATGATGAATATACAAAATTTTTTTTTCCAAAAAAAATGAGGGAAAAATAGGGGTGGGAGTAGCCAAGTTGGCTACTCCCTGGGGCAGCCCCATTTACCTCATATATATATATATATATATATATATAGGATCTCTTTCAAATGAGGTGGGGACTCATCGAATTTATAATGCGCCATCAATCGGATCCATTAGATCTCAATTTGAAGGTTGTTTAAAAAATCTAATCCAAAAGGCATTTTTGTCATCCAAGGTCATTAAATGAATTCCATTTAATGATAACAAATTGCTATTTTAATACCGTCTATATGTGGCATCCTCGTTAATACGTGCATTAATTAGTTTCCATTAACGTGATTAGTGAACTGGATTTTTTTTGCATATATTAGTAAATTCAAACACGATATGTGTAGAATTTATATTTCCATATATGATTTGATTATTACATTCATTTATATTACCAACTTGCCGGCAATGAGATATAAAATCAAAGCGTTTTTGGAAACCGACAAATGAGTGTATTTGTAAACACGAATGATATTATGTGGAATTAAGTTTTGATTTTGTAAATTCCAAACAATGTATTTTTTCAACTCCCATTCATTAGTTTTTTTGTAAAGTTTTTATCATCATTTGTAAATTTTGTATTGTCCTTTGTAAAAAGTTAATAAGTAGTTGTAGTTTCTTTAAACTACTATGTAAATTTCATCTTTTATACCTTTGTGTAACATTGTGTGGATCTTTGTAATTGTTTACGTTCTTTTGTATTTCATATGCGTTCCCTTTGTAAAAAATACGGAATCTTTGTAATTGTTTCACGTTCCTTTTTAAACCCCACGCAGAGCTATGCAAAAAAAAATCAATATTGAGATTTTGTAATAAAAAGTGAATAAGTATGTAAAATCGAATGTTAGTTATATAAAAAAGATACACATCAATGTAAATCCAACTTTAAATATGTAAATCCGCTCCCCTTCCACCCCTCCTCGCTTGCCATCCGTCACGCCGACGACCTGCTCCCCATTTCCACCAACAAGATCTAAAAAACAAAAAGGAGGTAAAGCTTCTCGTGTCATCCATGTTGCACCATCACGAACATCCTCTTGCTCGTGCGTCTCTGCCTCGCTCCTGCACGTATGCCGTTGCCGTCTTCCTGTAAAGCCACAACCTCTCGCGATGCCGCCCACTCCCGCGCAACCTTCGCCTTCTCCACCATGCACGGTCGTGCAATCCCTCCTCCGCCTCCTCCGTGAGCGACAAAGGAGGAGCTACCATCGTCCTCAATGTGCACCACCATCGGAGGGGGGTCGGCCTCCACATGTAACCTCCCGCACGTCGTCGATAGAGAGAGAGAGAGTCGCGACCCCGATTCCCGGACCGTCGGATCCTCCCATACCCGGATCTGGTTACTCAGCAATAATTTATTCAACAATCGCAACTAACATTCAGAAACAGACTGCAAATAAAAATACTCAGAAGAAAGTATTTCAACACTTTTCCATTCACAAAATAAAGTTCAGATGATACACTGTCCCACTATAACCATTTACATGTACATCAGTTTGAAAGGAAAATATACAAAAGATTACTAACTACCTTAAAAAGTAAGTGGCTGACTGGATGTCTAGTATATAAGCTGGATGAATTTTAAAGTCTTTGCGATGGCTCACCGATACCTGTTGGGTTTTCCATAAATCATAAGATAAAAAAAATTAGCGAATGCTAAGTAACGAGAAAGAGAAAAGCAAACAAATTATGTAATTTTACAAAACTTGTTATCAGCAAAGGTTTCATTCGTTCTTGTTAATTTAAGTCTTATTCCTTTCTGTTCCACGTCAGGGATTAGTCCAGGGGAATTACCTCACCCTTCTTGGACTCCGAAGCTGTGGATACTTCGAGATTGGAGATTGGTTGATCTTGGTAAGCTTATGCCGCCGCACGTCGCCTCAACCAATCCTCCAATACTACCCTGACAATTTTCTTTTATTAAACAGGGTCTCAACCCTCAGCTTGGAAAAACAATGAGCACACCATCCTCGAAGACTCGGTTGCTTAAAACCTCAGGCTAACATTCAATCATATAACTTAACGGCTTTAAATATATATTATCGTGAGCCATCCGCTATTGAACCACCCGTGCCTCCACTTGGCACGACCCCATCTTCCGTCGTCCAATCCGAAGATATTGGCTCCTGGTACCACGCGTTGCAAAACATTCATTTCGTGCGCACTTAACATAACAGGGCAATCGTGTACCACCTAGGTAGGGAAACGCCAATACAGGTTCCTTCCAACAAACCTACAGGTTGCATGCCCGGCCTGTAGTTCTACTCCGAGTCATCCTTAACGTGACACACGATCCTTTTCAGGATCCAATTCAAGCCGCATCAATTCCCATGATGTAATTCTTTCGTTAAGTCTTCGATTTGCATAATCAGCAATACTTAGTATAGACTCACATATATATTATTCATAAGTATATATAAACGTGTTTATGCTTATTTTAACTCCCAAACCCTAACTTTCAAAATAACCGCATCAATTTGATGCTTAAATCTTATTTTAGTGGAAATCATAAAGCAACTCTTTAGACTTTTCAAAAATAGCCAAAAATTAGGGTTCTTCATAGCAAAGAACATGAAATCAAGAATTTCAATAATCTCATATGAAAATCCAACAGCAAAAGGAAGGATTTCGTTACCAAATCGAGCTCTCTCTCATGTATGCAAGGCTTTATCGTGTTTCGTTTTTAGAAAGGTTATTTTAAGGCTCCTGAAAAGATCGATTTTCATTTTCGTATCAAAACGCTAAGAACGTGTCAAGAACGCGAAGAACGAACGAAGAACGCGAAGAACGCAAAGAACACGAAGAACACGAAGAACGCCAAGAACATATTTTCTCTTAAAATTTCGGCAGTTTCCCCTTATATCGGGACATATTTCTCGGAAAATTTCGACAGAGTTTCCCCTTATATCGGGACATATTTCAAAATAAAAACGAAAAGAGTTTCCTCTATAAAATCAATCGAGAGGAAAATAACAACGAAACTAAAAGAATATACTCAAACAACACGAGATGAAGAATCGGTAGACACTACGCATCTTAGGTGAGTGAACGTGTGACGAATCACAGGGTCAATGACATGCATAGCCGCCCGCATCTAAGTAGGGTATTACACAGATTTCTCCATCAAAATAATTATAAAAGCATAATAGAAAGAACATAAACGATGGAGAATCGGTAGACACCACGCATCTTAGATGAGTGAACGTGTGACGAATCACAGGGTCACTGACGTGCATAGCCGCCCGCAACTAAGTAGGGTGTTACACAGATTTCTCCTCGAACCACAACAGGAAAACGAATCGGAAAGAAAGATGAATCAAGAACAAAACTTGGAAGAACAAGGGGATGAATTGAAAGCCTAGCTTACGAAGCAAACTAAGAGAGGATCATACATTTCTCCTCCTCGTTCTCCCATCATCGCTTCGCTAGCGCTCCTCCCTCGCCTCCCACTCCTCCTCCCGACCTCTCGACCCTAGCCCAAGGGCCTGCTTGGTTGTTGGGTTGGACTGGATTGGGTTGGGCTGGGTTGGGATGGGTGAATAGTAATCTGTGAGGAGAAAGTACCCTTGTGAATAGTAACCAGGGTTGGGCCAACCCTGCCCAACCCTGCAACCAAACATGCCCCAAGTCGTAGAGAATGAATGGGTACGGGGGTCTATTTATAGGCTTCCGAAAACCACTAACCATGGTTTAGACCTTAACCATGGTTTAGCAGCCCGTGATTTTGGCCCATGGTTTTAGCCAAAATTTATCCCAAACTTGGGGCTTAAGTTAGAACATTGTAGAGGATTCTAGATTCGCTAATGACGCTTAATTAACACTAATCGTGATTAACTTTCACTAATCGCAATTTAACTTTCACGGCTTACACTTATCTTTTGTTAACTATTGATTAGTGTTTGCTAATGATCATTCACGGTTTTCAATCTATCATTAGTTTCTTTAATCTTATTTAATTAGTCTTAATGACAATCATTATGGGTTAATGACATCTTAGCCTTCCTTCTCTTTCTTCCGAAAATCATAACAATTCGAAACGAAGTCCGATTCACACGAAACAAATTTCGTTGATTTTCTCTTGACGAGCCGAATCTTATTATATAGGATCCCAGATATGCCAAGTTCAAGGCTTTACAGAGAGAGAGATGGAGAGATAGAGGAGTTGCGAGAGAGAGAGAGAGAGGAGTTGCGAGAGAGAGAGAGAGAGAAGATAATTAAGGTTAGGGATATTACATACTATTTTTAGAATTTGACAAATGATCAAAATATATTTTTTACCATTAAGTAATGCAATTAATGTGTTATTTATCACAACCATGTGATTTGAAATAAATAGATGAGATGGAGGGCTCACCACAAAAGTGGTGAGACACCACCTCATTTGAAGTTTCTCCTATATATATGTGGAAAAAATGGGGCTGCCCCGCCCCGTTTTTTCCGTAATTTTTTTATTTTTTTCAAAAATCTCACCATTTATATTCATATATATATATATATCCCTCCTATATGTCATTCGAATTTCGTCAGAAACAGAGACTCGTACGGCCTCCATCCAGACAGTCATTTTTTAACGATCGTAGGATTTTTTAAATCGACCCTATTTAGATGGAGGCCGTACGAGTCTCTGTTTCTGACAAAATTCGAATGGCATATAGGAGGGATATATAGATGAATATACATGGTGAAATTTTTCAAAAAAAATAAAAAAAATATGGAAAAAAACAAGGCAGGGCAGCTCCATCAAACCCTTAATGTGTGTATATATAGGGGGTTGGGGAGCATGCACCCAGGTGCATGTAATTTTACATGCACTGGAGCCTATATCTTCCACATTCTCTACTTTTTTTTTGGAAAATATCATCATGTATATTCATCTATATATTCCTTCATTATGCTAGTCGAATTTTGTCAGAAACAGAGACTCCTATGCCATCCAACTAGAACCGGTCGATTACAATAATTCTAAGACTGTTAAAATTACATGTTCTAGATGAAAGGCATAGGAGTCTCTGTTTCTGACGAAATTGGAGTAGCGTATAGGAGCTATATATAGGGATGAATATACATGATGATATTTTTCAAAAAAGTTAAAAAAACATGTAAGATATAAACCCCGGTGCATATAGAATTACATGCATCTTGGTGCATACTCCCTCCCCCCCCCCACACACACACTCATGGGAGCTAACTTAGCTTTCTCATCTTTTTTTTCCTTGTTTTTTGTATTTTTTAAAAAACATTACTGTAGATTTTCATTATTATATATGTATATTATGCCATTCAAATTTCGTGCGAAACAAAGACTCCTACGGCCTCCATTCAAACGGGATCAATTTTAACAATTATGTGACCGTTAAAAAATAACTGTCTAGATGAAGGACGTATTGTTTCTCACAAAAATTGAATGACATAATATAGAGATATATGATTAATTTGCGCATATTCATTTTTCAAAAAAATATAGGGAAAATGAGATAGGGGAGCCAAGCTAGATCCAACTAGAGGACAATCCCATTCTTTCCTACATATGTATATAGGGGAAAATGGGGTTGCCCCCTCCCTCCCCCGAGGGAAGCTAACTTGGCTCCCCCACCTTAAATCCCTTATTTTTTATTTTTTGAAAATAAATCCATAGAAATTCATCAATATATCCATACATTATGTTATTCAAGTTTCGTGAGAAATAGAGACTCTTATGACCTCCATCTCAACAATCATTTTCTTACAGTCATAGAATTGTTAAAATCACCCCGTCTGGATGGAGATCGTACGAGTCTTTATTTCGCACGAAATATGAATGACATAATATAGTTATATAATAATGAAAATCTACAGAAGTATTTTTCCAGAAAAATATGAATAATATGAGGCGAGGAAACCAAGTTAGCCCCCTAGGGGGTAGCCCCATTTTATCCAGGTATATGTATATATTACTTTTTAACATGTATGGATATTGATGAAGATATGATTTTTTGTGGATATAAATGTTGATCCATTTAATGTTTTTTTAAATATATGATTATGAATATGTTATAAAAAAATGCAGATATGGTTATTAATACGAGGAAATGGAAGCTACTCCATGGAGTATTTTCGTGACTATATCTATCTAATATATCTTTCAAATTTCGTCAGAAATCAAAACTCATATGTCCTCCATCCAAAACAAATCAAATACAACAATTTTAAGACCATTAAAATTATATGTTCTCGATGGAGGCATAAGAGTCTCTATTTTTGACAAAATTAAAATGATATATTAGATGTATACAGTGATGAAAATACACTGGTATTTTCACAAGAAATAAAAAAATGATGAAAATGCCCATGGAGTAGCTAAGGTTAGCTACTCCATGGAGTAGCTTCATTTTCCGCTGTTAATATATGTATTATTGAATTTGTTAGTTTGTAAATTTGTATGTGTGTTGTAATAAATTAATCTTATTATAAAGCATGTATCAGTATATAATAATTAGTATAGTTATATTTAATGATACCAAGTTATTGAAATATTATTTTATAAATTATTTGATTCGATAGGAAATTCAGGAAGATTTTTTGTGCGACAAACAAATAAAAAATAAGATTATTTTTTTGCTCGATCAAGGGTGATTAATCAGGAGTGTTAAGGTGATCGGTTGTATGTTCAAAAAATTATTTTGTGGAATTGATGGGTTTAACTTAATGTGCAGAGACTATGAGACTTTTTTCAGCACAAAATTGTAACAAGTCCCAACAGCATCCGAAGTCTTCAAATCTTGAGCTTCTGGAATTGAGTCTTTCTTTGATTCTTTATGTAATATGATTCTGAGTCGTGAGCCTTCAAGTCTTTCAAAACTGCATTAGGATTTAACGCGGTCGTTAATCAAGCTACAAAACAAATATACAATTGGATCACAAGCAAAATCTAAATTACTAACAGACATTACCATGTGCCAAGTCAAACCCATACTTTATCGTGTGTTGACCCTCGTCACTGGTCAACAACCATCCCTAGCTTGAACAATCCTAAACCTTCTCCCTCAGATAAACCACAACTTCCGAAACTCCCCTCTTTAATGTTTCCACCATGAATACCAACTAATGTGACCTACACCAACCAATACGCGAATGTTAACTCCGGTGAAAGAAGCGAAGCACATACAGTCACTCATAGCTACTTGGCATTACACATCTGAAATCAAGATTGTACAATGTGCAAACAATGGCACACTGGTGCACTAAGTAGTATGTTCCCCGACTAACCTTCTGGGATCGTAGTCATCTAAGCTTCTTTTTGGAGCCCCAAGGGTGCATGCCCCTCCCTTCGCAACACTACTCCAAGCTTAACTCATGCCACTAAAAATCAGACACTATGGCATGAAATAGAAACTACATCGGAAAACTCGATTGATGGTCCTAAGAGACAAAACTCATATATGAAGTGTATGTATGGTGCTCAAATCTCATTCTAATCGAGCCTCGACAAACTCATTAGCATCCTTTATTTTCAATTTAAGTTGTAGCTGGCCCATTTCACGTGATTATCAATATATTTCTATAATCCATGTATTTAATATATTAATGTCATATAAGATCTACATCATTTTCAGGATAAAAAATTTGTAAATTTTAAGGTTCAAATAGGCCCACGATCTCACAATAAACTGATCATCCTACTTTATTGATCGATCGGTACTGACAGATCAGAAAGTCAAATGTGATCAATTCTCTTGGATCAAATGATCGATCAGCCTTGAGGGTAGATCGATCAGTAGAAATGATCGACCAATAAAAATGCATGATCGATCATACCTTGGTCGGTAGCTGAAACCACTCTAAGGATGTCCCGTGAACTCACGTCGATAGATGATCCAACTACACCATTACATTCCTACTAACATCCACATCAAGAAAATGTACTCAGGTCGTGTTTACAAGCCATCAATGGCCAAAAAATCTGGAATTGTAATGCGATAAGTTACCTATCGTGCCCAAAATAACGACGAAAACGTGAAAAATAACACCATCAATGAATAACCGACAACCCCCATAACCCAATAATATAAAACATCGTGAATCCGGTAGCACACGAAGGGTAGAAACCATAACTTAGGACCATCCCTCGCGACACTCCCTCATCCGGAACGGTTGTTCTGTGACGTTTAGCGTGAATGCCCTCTGCATGACTCCCGATGCCAAGGTCTTCACGATGGTGCCTTCGGATTTTCAATTGGCTATAAAAACCTTTCTTCAAATTATCCCAATGGTGTAAGGTCGTTGACTTATTGGGAAAAAAGAGGAAAAGAGCTTTGACGATGTAAGTGGTCTAGTTACCCAGACCACTTAGGGGTGCACCTCTATCATTGACTCTCTTCTAATCGGACATGGGTTTAGAAGGCGTAGGTCATTCATATTTTGCAGTAACTTTCTCATATGAACTCCGATTTCGATGTTCTTGGGTTTGTTGGAAAGGTCTCGATGAGTATTATAAGATAAAATAATTATTTATTTCATTTGAATAAAGGATAAATTTTGAAACATATAATTAGTAAATTAGTATGATTGGAGGTCTTACAACCCACTCTGTGCATGGTATTTTGTGCTCATGCATTTCCCCAACAAGTATTATCAGAAGTCCTTGTTTCTTTTTGTTTATGCTATGCTCTTCCCTTCCCCAACATGTGAGTGTAGTTCTTGGTTGAAGAATCAAACCTCCTGGTATGTACATTTTGTTGAACTCTTGTAGCTTCCAGATATTTTGGGTTTTGGGATGTGCCCATCTTTTACGATTGAAATTAATTGAAATACGAAATAAATAGTCTTTTTAAAAAATCAACAGTAGTTTAACAGATATGCACAAAGAATTCATAGTTAAAAATCTATATTTCGACCCCTGAGGTGCCGACCAAGCGTGGAAGAAGTTGACGTCAAGAATGAGGTGCTGAAATGAAACTGCCCATGGTGCACAAAATTCTACCAAGTCCAAATATGGGAGAGGTGTTGGGTTGAGTAAATTTAAACAAAATCCTTACTTTAATCAATCTTGAACAGTAATATTCATAGCAAACATAAATTAAAGAACATCTTGTTGGGGATGGATCCAATCGAGCACAACACGATTAGAACCACAATCGAAGAAGAAAGCACGCATAATCACACAAGATAAGGATTTATAGTGGTTCAGCAATGTGCCTACTCCACTTGCTCACACCAGACTCTCTCTACTGTTACTTGAATGATGTTGGGATACAATATGTGGTGCCACTGGGCTCCTTTTATACTACAACAAAAGAATACCAAGCATTCAGCAATCCCCACCATCGGCTCTCGGTCAATCAGGATGTAGGATGTGGATTAAGCATCTCAGCAATCTAACACAACACCTCTCAACCAATTAGAATGCAGGAGGCGGATCAGACACCTCAGCAATCCATCACAAGAGCTCTCAGCCAATCAGAACACAAGAGAGAGAGATCAACCTCATCAGCAATGCTCTCCACTTGTATTCAACCAATCAGTCTTCATGGGATAAATGTCAACACATCTAAGCCATGCATTCCAATCCATTTAAGCTATAATATTTGTTGCATTCAGATACAGTATCTGAACCATTTACTGTCTCCCTTTTGATTCATACTGACCTTTGCCAGATTTTCAATTGTCCTCACCTGATAAACTGAATTGTGTAATTCCTGGTTCATATAATTCGATGATATTTCCCAATACCATTTCATTGCACTCGAAAGTATGTAACATTATAGGTGTTGAATTCGAGCACCAATGTCAGGAGGCAGACTGTTACCAAGTTGTGGTCAATCTAAGAGGATATCAAAAACACAGCAGAAAACACATAATCTCTAGAAAATGGACTCAAATATCCTTTCTTAGAACACTTATTTTACACTGTCAAGAACAATAAATAAAGAACATGAATATTTCCTCTTTATTCTTTCTTTATCCCACCAACATAAAAACATCCGAAAGAATACAAAGACATAACTGACACATTGTTCTACCTTCTTTATTTTACAAATGACAGAAAATATATCTCTATCACGTATTCCTTATTCTACTCTTATTCTACCTTCCTTATTCCACAAGTGAATGATATAACAAAAATATATCATTAGTTTGTGATGGACTTTTGTTATAGCATACAAAACTGAAAACGTTGAGGGAACGAAATCCAAAAGTAGAATATAAAATAAGCAAGGGATTTTTAAACCACGACTCCTGTAAAGTTTCGCAGTTGCACGACAAACTCTACAAAGTTCATACTTATCTCGCAACCCTCGAAATCTTATGTCGCGATCCTTGCCATCAATTTAATTCTTCTTGAGTTGATTTCATTGAGTTAATCGTACCACGTGAAGTCCAATAATGCATTTTTTTCACTCCCTATCACCTTCCTTCTCCTCTTCCCACTTCTTATTGCTCTCCACCTCCCTTCTACCAACACACTCAAGTGGTCCTTTGACAATTGGATCGACCCCGATTGGGTCCTCGAGGATTGGGCCGACTCTCCCTGATAGGATGATGATAGATGAGGATGGAATGGGAGAAGGAGTATGCGTGGGAGGAGGCGAGGAGGAGGAGGCGGTGACACGATAGTGCAAGGGAGAGAAAGAAGAGGTGGCATCTCCGGGTCGTTTGTGAGAGCACGAAGGAGGAGGAGCAACGGATATGGTGGCAATGACATGAGGAGGATGAAGGGGAGTCCTATGACTGATGGTGATAAAGAAAGAGGAGGGACAGAGAGTTTTACGTGAAATTTGATTGAACACGAAGGCTGAATATCACACTTTCTTTTCAACAGATTTTGTCCATTTTAACAATCAAATGGATGTGAGTTAACTGCGAGGATCATGGTATAAGAGTTGATGACTTTATAGGGGGTAGCGGAGTCGTTAATTGCAAAAGTTTATAGGGGTCATGATGTAGAAATCTCGTTACTGGATAATAAATTTTCTCATATGAGGATTAAGAAGTCAGAGGGATGACTGCCCCATTCTCTCTCCCTTCTCCAACACTCCTCAGCTCGTCAGACGTCACAACATCTCCTTTTCGCAAGTTCAATCACCCTTTGATTCACCGTGCATGATCACTAACCTTCCCCATCTCCTCCAATGCAACTTAACTATAATAGTCTTCAGGCTGTCAATGCAGTTACCAGAAAACAACATCTGTTATACAGTTCATTTAATGTAACAATTTAAATGCATTTACCAAAAATCAATATTTTTTACAAAAATCCTTCAATGTAGCAATTTATTTGTCCTCGACCTCGGCAAGAAATATCTATGTTTTGCTTTTACAAATCATGTTATCTAGAGTGTTGATTAATTGCGTACTAGGGAGACAAAGTGGTTGGATGAATACATATATAAATGCTACCACACGACTATAAATGAGGATATATATATTGAAGGTTTGAAATGTGCTATTGTTAAAAAGTGGGTATGGATATAAAATGGATGTAATTTCCATTCCAGATAAAAAATACCAAATATATTAATTTAATAGCAGTTACATCAAATATACTGAAAGAAAATAGAATTTTTATATATAGTTATTCTAATTTATTAGATCATATTGAATTTTGATTCTATTTATAAATTTGATCTTTTTATATAAATATTGATCTTAAATTCACCATATGTTGGTCAAGGTCTACAATATTGTATAATATAAATAAGTGTATTTGATCATGAGATGTTTTTCTTAAAGAAGCGCACATAAGTATGCAACTAATGGGCCTTCACTGCACGGGAATATGGTAGTCATCTTGGATAAACTCTTAGGGTATGGATCATCTACTGTTACAGCGTAGGGCTGTCCGATCACGATCGAGCGGCACACACGATTTCACAATTTTGGTGGGCCTTCCGTGTACGTTGCTTAATCATGATCGAGCAGCCCTCCGTTGGACCGCTGTCATAGACTCCCAAGGACCTCTGTTCAAATCAAAACATGAAAAGATCATAACTTAAAGTCAACAACATCAAACCACATCATGGAATACCCTTCACAATACTAATACTCAAAGTACAATCTAATGCAACCACACATAATTTCCTTCAAGTCTAATACCATGTATAAGTTTGAAACTAGGAATACCAACCATGCCACTAGCCTACTCCATCAAGCGATTCTATATGCAACCAAGATGCTAGGCGCAATGCATCTTGGTATTTACTCAGAGCCCACAGATGCATGCTCAATCCTCTGCGATGCCTAACTCCTTCTACCCTATCGTCTTGAAATCTCACCCACAAGTTGGTATTCGTCATGAATACAATACCAACTACCTGTAAATTTAATCTCCATTATCTGATGATTGTTGTATATTCATCGCGACAAATACATAGCTTTCCTGATTATATCAAGTGGACTCACATTATCTGATTTTTATCCATATCACAATTCTCAACTAAGAGGTATCCCTTAAAAAGAAAAGTTTTCAAGTGTTATTTTTGCAACGATCCTTCCACCATGTTAATATGCATACCCAAGTTTTTGTCTGTAGATTGTTTGTGGTATTCCTTCTAGAAAAACAATGAGTGTGTATGTTTACAATAAGCTAGAGGTGATTAGGATTTCAATCATCACAAGAGCATAAACACTTGGATACATAATTGATACTCATTAAAAAAAGTATAATACGCCCTAAATTGATCAATTTAGTTTTGATCTTTTTTTCGAAGAAGTTACCATATTTGTCGAAAATCTAATGACGATCATTTCGCATGCATTTAGCTTTTAATTTAAAGAAACTACCATAATTATAGCACTTCCTACTCAAGTAATGTATCTAAATTTCAATGCACGTCTAGGAAAAAAGAAGCAAAAATCTTTTGTTCATACTCTTCCATGTTATATCCAAAGCAATCCTACAAACAAAATGTTATGAGCGTGGAAAGTTGACATTTATCGTAACCCATCATTTAAATCTTAATTTCTGTAACAACAGGAAATCAAATTCCACAAATATGCATCACTTCCAATGCGATAATCCAACAAATAGCGAAACAGCGTACCATAACACGGAATTATATGGATACTAAATACTATCACATTCAGCTCATCACAAAATCTATATGAAAGCAATCAAGGCATCGTTAACCATTTGGGCAAAAGGACATTTATAGGTTTAAGAGAATCCAAGAACATATGTTCAGATTCGCAGATGCAGCGAGAGTTATAACATGTAGATCTGATTGCCTTCACGCAGACATTTCAGAAGCCAGATTTGTCAGCTCCAACTTGTCCAGAATTGAAGACCTTACTATAGAGCATGAAGTACATATTCCTTGCGAGTGAGCCAAATATGTTCCCAGTCATTATCTCAGCAAATTTGATTGGAGATCAAGAATCTCGTTTGATGGAGATTCGTGAAAGAAACCGCAAGGCGATTGGATGGAGTCTAGATAATCTCCATGGGATAAGTCTAGCCATGTGCTCCCACCATATCTATATTGAGGAGGATGCCAAGCCATCACGTGAGCTCCAATGACGATTGAACCTGAATCTTAGAGATTTGATCATGAAAGAGATATCTAAGTGGTAAAGCACTTATTTTATCTACCTTGTCTCCGACTCCAAGTGGGTTAGTCCATTACATGTCGTACCCAAGAAGACGGGTATCACCACAGTTCCCTTAGAGCTTTTCTCATATACAGGAGACCTATAGGGATATGAGGAATACAACTTTTCATTTCATGTCTTTCCACATTATATCAGAGCGACTGTCCTAGACTGGAGCATGTGCCTTAGAGCCCTACCCCACCAAAACCCTAGCGTTACACGTGTGTAGCCGCCAATGTCACCCATCTGTTGGTCGCCTCCACCGTCATCCTTCTCTCAGCAACATCATGTGTCATTGACACCCATCTCACGGCTACCACCGTTGTTGCCAACCCGTCGTCAGTTCAACCCGCCGCTGTTGCAACGGCCACTATCGACGTTGTTGCCACCAACGACGCTCCAGCCGCCATTGCCGACAACCCATACCACTGTCGGCAGCCTGGCTTGCCAGCTAAGACCACTTTTGGCTTTCTAGGATGTGACGTAATCATCTAAAACTCCCTAGTTTCCAAAGGAGCCTCTATCGAATGGAAGATGTTGTGGTATGCGTCTACACCCATAACCACCTTCCCATATGTTAGTGTATACGCAGTTCTTTCTTACTGCAGACCTAGTCTTGGAGGTAGTTGTCGTCATGTTAGATAACAAAGCTAATGTTTCATCCATGGGTTCTTCAAAGGTCCAGCACCCATCGTCAAGATGGATGGAACAAACTATGAACTGTGGGCCATGCAGTTCATGAGTTTAATGTAGTGCAATGGCAAGAAGCACATCCTCATGAATGAGGAGCTAAGCTACAAGATTGGGGTTAATGTCTCATGGGAGGCAGATGATGCTTATGCACGAGTATGTATATCTGGGACTGTATCAACAGAGATAACCAATGATATACTTAGTCAGCTGACCACAAAGGCTATGTGGGACATTCTTGCCGCCACATATTCTCCTGCAAAAAAATGAGTTGAAGGTACTATAGCTCCAGCACGGTATCTTCACATTGAAGCATAATGGTCGTCCCCTCAATACCCTCAACACTTCTCCGAGGGGTATGTTTAATAAGCTCCATGGTTACATTCCTTTGACTACTACGCTTGAGTAGATCAAGGCATACAAAGACTTTGCCATGACTGTGGTCTTCCTAGCAGCTCTTGATCCTGAGTATGATGTTGGTTGTGCCCAGATTCTCACTGATGCCATAAATACATCCAATGGAGGAGGCATATCGTTGATTGAACATGCTCTCTATATCATCCGGTGCTATCTCGCAGTCTCAGACTTCTTCATCTATGGCTACACCTCGTGGTAGGGGGAGCCTTACATGATATCGTGGCAGGGGGAGCTTGAACGGTGTCAGGGGAGGGGGTAGTCGACCCCATCAGCCGTGTACCATCTGCCATAGGACTGGTCATTATGAGGAAACATGCTACTCCAAGCATGGGCTTCCAGATTCAGCACGCGTTGCAGAGCAGACTCAGTAGGTTGGGAGTTTATCATTTGTATCTAATCAGAGATTTGATAAACTCATAGCACGGATTAGGGAGATTATGCCTACCTCTGGATCAACCAGCTCTCCTTCAGGATCCTTAGAGGTAGTTGCCTCTGCATATGCGTCCACATCAGGTATAGCATATGCCTTTACTATCTTTTACAGGGGAGATTTGTTAGAGTGGATTATGGATTCAGGAGCATCTCATCATCTCTGTGGTGACAAAGGACAGTTTAGTAATTTTATTCTGATTCAATCAAAGAGATCTATTGTGATAGCTAATGGGACACACTTCCCTTTTATTGGACAGGGGGAGGTGCAGTTAACTCCTGCAATGTAGCTTCAGAATGTTCTATATGCTCTTGAATTTTCCATGAATTTACCATTCATTTGTCAAATCACCAAGGATTTACATTGCCGCGTCATATTTGACCCTTATGCTCTTGTGTTTCATGACAATCTTACAGGTAGGGTGATTGAATTTGGCCGTGAGAAAGGAGGTCTCAGAGATCGATACAATCTCCTTATGTTGGTGCTTCTTCTTTTCGCACTGGATTTATTTCTCCCTATGTGCGACATCTCCTATTTGATCATCTTCTTCTATAAAAAGTTGTGTCACGTCCTTCCACAGATTATCCTTGGTTCAACTTTTCAGTGTGAGGCCTGCCAATTTGGGAATCATCATAGGTCCACTTTTTAGAGTCGTCATGGTCGAAGTAGTCGTAGTCTTTTTGAATTAATTCATTTTGACATTTGGGGTCCAAGTCTTGTCCTAGATCATATGGGGCAAATGTTTTATTTTGTTGTTGTCGATGAGTTTTCAAGATTGTCTCGGGATTTTCTTCTTAAGAACAAATCTCGATGTTGGTCATGTTATTCAATCCTTTATTAATTAAATAAGAATTGTTTTATGTGAATGTCAAGGTTATACGTTGAGAAGATGCGCTAGAATTTTGCAGTACTCAATTTTCTAAATTTCTTAGATCCTATGGTATTGTGCATCAGACTTCTTATGCATATACTTCTCAACAGAATTGGATGGCTGAACAAAAACATTGTCATCTTTTAGATGTTACCAAGACTCTTTTGATCCAGAGTCGTGCTCCTCATTCGTATTGGGGGGATGCAGTTCTAACTGCTTGTTATCTGGTGAATTGTATCATGTATGCCTTCATCGATATTGGGGAGAAGATCATGTTCTTGATTGCCTTTTCCGAGACAGATCTTTTCTCTCCTACCCCTCGAGTTTTTGGACTATTCCTTTGTTCATCATATGTCTCCAGGGATAATCAAGCTCTCTCCTAGAAATGTCAAGTGTGTGTTTATTAGGTACTCCAAGACCCCAAAGGGACATTGTTGCTTTGACCCTGTTCGACAAAGGTATTGTGTTAGTGCGGATGTTACCTTCTTTGAGTCTATGGATTTCTCTCCTATAGGTGACAAGCTTATTCCTTCAAAGAATGGAGAAGAGGTTTATATGCCTCTACTTATGATTTCGTCTCCATTATCACCACCGCCATCACCTCCTTCTCCATTACCTATCATGCATGTTTTCTTTCCGCGGGTTTACCAATGCCGATCTTGTGCTCATGTGTCTACTCCTTCATATATCACACCCAAGGTATGTTCTAAGTATTTGAGTTCTTCTAATGGCACTGGTGATTTGTGTGTGCAACCTGAGGTGCATGATGTCTTGGAGGATACACCGTTTGAGTACCTGGATGCGTCGATTGCTCTTCGGAAGCATAGGCGTGCATGCACTATGCATCTACTTGCTTCCCATGTTTCTCTAGCACAACTCTCGAAGGATTTTCAGAGGTTTGTTGTGGCACTGTCAACCATGGAGATACCACACATTGTAGAGTAGGCAGTGACATCTGACAATGGAAGAGAAGATGACAACTTTACAGTCTCGTGGTACGTGGATTGTTGTAGAGGCTCCTCCAGGTGCATCTGTTGTTAGCAGCAAGTGGGTGTTTACTGTGAAACATCGAGCTGATGGTAATTTGGACATATACAAGGCCATATTGCTTGCTCATGGGTTCACCCAAACCTATGGGGTGGATTACCAAGATACTTTTCTCCCATCGCATGTCACTCTACACCGTGGATTCTTATTGTTGTTGTGGCAGAAGCTCTCTGAGTTGATTGAACGTAAGGGGTTTGTCAGATCTACTGTAGATCATTCTCTTTTTGTTAAGAGAACTCAAAGATGTACTGTTATTATTCTGATTTAGGTTGATGACATCATTGTTACTGGCAGCGATGAACATGGCATTCAGGCAACTAAGGATTTCCTTGGATGGTACCTTGGCAAGCTATGCTACTTCCTTGGCTTGGAGTTTGCACGAAATCAACAAGGTATGGTTATTATGAAAAGGAAGTGTGTTATTGATCTTATATCTGAGACAGGCATGCCAGGATGCAATCCTGCCACCATACTAATGGATCCCAATGCTAAGCTCTATGACGATGACTATGATGAGGTGGATAAGAGACAATACAAAGAGATAATAGGGAAGTTGTTATATGTTACTATTAGTAGACCTGATATATCATTTGATGTGAGCAGAGTCAACCAATTTATGGAGCAACCCGGACAGGCTCATATGGACACAATTTGCATGATCTTGAGATATTTGAAGTCTTCTCCAGGTGCAGGTCTTCTTTTCAAAAGATATACGTCTCTCATTGTTACTGGATGTGCAAATGTGGATTATGTTGGGTGCCCCAAGTATAGGAAGTCCACTTCAGACTTCAATGTGTTTGTTGGTAGCTCGTTGGTTTCATGGAAGAGTAAGAAACATATGGTTGTTGCTCGATCCAGCGCTGAATCATAATATATGGCCATGGCCCAAGGGAGCATGGAAATGATGTGGGTCAAGTCCGTCATGACTGACCTAACTATTGAGGTGCCTCTTCCTATGCACCTCAAATGCGATAATCAAGCAGCTCTGTTCATAGCTAATAAGCCAACTTTCCATGAGAGAATAAAGTACATTGAATTAGATTGTCATTACACTCGTGATTTGATCTAAAAGGGGCTTATTTCCACCTCTCATGTTGCTTCGGGCAATCAAATTCAGACGTGTTACTAAAGCTCTTATGAGGGGTCCTTTTCATCATTGTTGTTCTAAGCTAAGCATGATAAACATATATGCTCTAGCTTGAGGGGGAGTATTGAGATACTTATATCTCCTTATCTTTATTATGTTTTCTATTTCTTCAGTCTACTTTATTTATGTTTTCTCCTATATAAGGAGCTCTAGGGCTATGAGGAATACAACTTTTCATTTCACGCCTTTCCACAATAACCATGTGCCTGGAGATATTGTGATCCTGTTCTGATCGCAACAAATGTTATGCAAATTTCTAAGGTTGTAGAAACCCTAGATTTTCTGGAACTTAAACTTGATCTTTAGAACTTTGATGATGATCTGGGAAGAATCAGGGTTTAGTAAACCCTAGAACTTTTGTGAATCTCAAGCTTTGGACATATGAACAAAATAATCTTCAAGAATAAAATTGTGATCGAAGCTCAAAAATTCAAATAATCTTCAAGAATAAAATCGTGATCGAAGCTCAAAAATTCAAATCGCATATTCAATTGCCCTGATATGACGTTGAAATAAATAATGTGAAAGCATAACTGATAATCAACTCAAATGCATTGAAATATAAAAGCGGGACACTCTGGTATTACGTGGAACCCTACTCCGAGGAGAGTGCGATAAAACCACGAGAGAAGGCCTCAAAGTGCATGATCTTCTATTGTGAATCTCTCAATGGATACATGGAGTGTGGGGCTTTATATATAACCTCACAAACAGACTGGAGCCCTACTTATAGATGACGTGAGACTAAACATGAGAACATGGTAATTGGATCTTACCTATACATTGCTTCACAATTAGGAACCTACTTTTTCAATTGTAGCAAAGAGGGGCATGGTTTTATTTTTGTTGGTTTCAAATAAAAGCCTCTTTAAGCTTATGTGACCCTTTTATGTTAACATAAGTCCTAAAGCTGGATCTTCATGTCCCTCTTTATTACATTTGAAAAATGAAGCCACTGATTGTGAATTTCTACATAGCCGGATGCCAGATAATACCAAGATGCTGCATGATGCAGTTTCCAGGTTGCAGTGAAAGCAACTGGAGGCCATGTGTTTCTTCCATTCAGCTGATTGATTTGGTTGCTCGATTCACATTAAATAATATGAAACTAAAACTAAATAATACAATAAAAACAAAAATGTTATCAGCTTCACCTGAAGAAGTCTGTCATCAAGAATTAGAACAGAAATAAATGAAAGAAAGCCAGTCATGGTCATAATATGACCGAAATCAGAACTCTCTTTTAAATGTACAATCTACAATTTCAATCTGTTCCTGCTATTTCAATCATACTTGAGATCCGTAAGGATCCACTTATTAATCAAATACATAAATCAGAAGCACTGAATAGCAGTAGAAAACTACAAGGGATTGATGAAGACTCTGATTATCAACAAGAAAAACTATATTTGTGTATTTCAAGATGACACAATATTGACTGATACCACAGGAAAAGAAACGCGGAAGGGTCAGATCTTCATCTCTTTTTTCCTTGCTAAACACCGCAGTACTAAGCCTCATACATTCGTATAAACACAATGGTTTTCAATCTTTGTTACGAGAAGAATAATGTACACTAATCTCATTATATGTTAAGTGTTCAGACTGCATACACGAGAACAATATATAACATAATTTATTTACAAAGGAAGACCTAATTCACACAACCACAATTTCCCCCGTAGGGAACTATTAGAACACTTGTAGAAGTAACAAGATGACAGCAACAATCTCAAAATGTGCCTGATGTTGGTTTCCATGTCCAACTTATCAATGGTTCGGTAATGACTTGGGCAATCCTTCAAAGAGGTCGAACAGATAGTCATGCAAGTCTTCGGGGCTGTGCTTTACGTGTTTTCCATCAAGAATAGAACCATGCCTGCCCATGAATGTTCTGTAAACTGGAACAACCTTGTCAGATATGGAAATCCTCAAATCATCGCGAAGGCGCTGATCAGGGATTTGCCATCCCGTCTGGACCCTGTACACCTCTTCAAATGCATGGTTGAAATCTTTGAGCTTGTCCTTAATCTTCTTGGCCCCGAAGATGTGCTTGGAAATGCCTTCATCCATGAGAATGGAGAGGATTGGACGCCAGGTCTTACTTTGATAATAATTTGACCAGGAACGATATTTACGAATCTGAGTTTTTAGCCAAACCTCGCCAAATAGACGTGTGAGGTCGGAGTTCTCTCTCACCTTTCTCACTACGTAGGAGATGTTGTTCATCATGAACAAATGCCGCAATGCGTCGTTGTGATACAACCAAGATTTGGTTTCCAAGTTGGACTCCAATACCGAAACAACCGAGATGAAATATTCGCGTATGGAAAAGGTACCACCGTGGCTCGTTTCATCCACATCAGTGGTTACGAGTGCATCTGTGCTGTCCGAGCATCCGAAGACCAGAGAAATGGGCTTTCGATAAGACGACAGAAATTGCAAATAATTCATGACAAATCTACAGATGGGATGATATCCACCTTTGGGAGGCTGAACAGATGATTCATTCTGGATCTTATCTTTCAACATTGGAAAGATCGCTTTCGCGCAGTCACTCAGTCTGGACAAGATTTCTTGACATTCAGTCATTATACATAGACCAGAATCTTCCAAATCCAGTACTTCTATCTCCGGAAGAAGATCAAACAAAGTCTCGTAGACATCCAGGATACGGAACACCTTCTCCTCCGAGGGATCTAGGAGTGCTATGGCTTCTGCAAAGCTGAGGAGTTGCATGATCGAGTCCTTGATGCTCTCGAAGAAGCATTCCCTGCTTGCTGATGGTGAAAGGTCTCCTAAGATAAGTCCACAAAGATGTTTTTCGCTGGGAAGATAGACACGGACAAAATTTTTCATTACTTTAATCCACCTAGCGATCTTCCTGTCCAATATTTTCCATTCCATCGTCACAACATCCTCGATGCTGATCATCTCCATAAAAACACGGGACAGATACTCATCCAGTGCGTCCTTTCTTGCAGTGATATAAGATTGGCAGCACTCGCCGACATAATTCGATGTAAACATGAGCCTAGTTACACGCTTGATATCAGGTACAACATTAGGATTAACCAAATCCTTCAAATATTCCTCTATGTCATGACTTTCACTCATTTGCATCCTTCCTTGTAGAAGCTCCTCGTTTATGGAATTTATAGAAAAATCATCGGTGAAGCCATTTTCAGAACGGAATGATGAAATGTTGGATTCCACAGGCTGGCTGTGACGCATAAGAAGGTCGACGAGATCCTCCTCGAGCTTTATCATTGCACTGTGAATAATACTATCCACACGAACTAACAGCGCCTTCCCATGTTGTCCTTCTTTGTTGAACTGGCATGCTCTCAGATCTCTTTCTACCAGTTGAAGCTCGGTCACGGCATCCAGAAACTTCGAAGCTTCCACTGACTCGAGGTCCGATTCCCGGAGTGCATCTAGGGTTCGCAATAGGATAGTGTCTTCTAGATACTCAATCCTCTTCTCCAAAGCTGTCAGCTCCCTACCATCACCAAGTTCGACCAGCAAAAGGGCATTGGCATTATGAGTAGCATCGATCATCACACTGGCTAGCATCTGCTTTTCCTTCAGTATTTCCAAATTTTCCTTCATGTGAATCTGCAGAATTAAATGAGCAAATGTTCAAGTAAGACAAATCGATATGTTGACTCAATAAATATCAGTCATTTGAACATGCAAAGACGGAACTATAGCATAAGACAAGTAAAAGGTTGCCAAGATGCTGATACACAGTTAATAATAACCCACTGGAACATGTATCAATTGATGCTCTTCCTCTCTTCCCAGATTGCATTGATACTGATCGCTGTTTCACAAACATATCGACCTGTGTAGAAACAACGGCACGGGGAGACAAGACGTAATTCAAAGAATTATGCATGGCAATGTTATGGTTCTCAGATCTATAGATGTTGTATTTCGTAGAATTGGATTTGCCATCTAAAAGGGATTGGTGGCGCAGCTTGTTGCCTGTCTCCCATCAATCTCTCTGTAATAGCTTACCGAATGTTTCCAGCATCCTATAGTTTCATATAAGACACACGATAAGAGGCAGAGACGAGAAAGTATTGGATGGAACTGTTCTCACTGCATGCTCGGTACATTAGAAGATGGAGGAGATGAAGGATTTAGGCTTGGGAACCTTTCCTCGAGTAGCTGCAACAGCAGTGGTTATAGAGTATATAAAAGCTAATAGTTGTGTCAATTGCAAATAGATAAGTGTATCTTAATGAAGACTTCTTTATGGAAAATTTAGCTAATCGATTCATAATTCACCAGAAGCCCATCATAATCCCTCGAAGAAACCGAAGAAAAATTCAAAAGGATTCCGGTTGCTTTAAACACTTCGAGTATCATCGATCAGTTAATCTAAAATCTGAAATTTCAGCACCTTTACTCGGTATCATATGTCACTTGGTGTCAATAAGTTTATAGTATATACTCATGTAAAGAATCTATATCCACCGGCATCGAGTTCAAGTCATAGAAAATACGTCATGCAAAAGAGGTGTCCAAAGGTTTGATTTCTTGAAATCAAATAGCAGATTCTTAACAAGCAGGAAGCGGAATCAAACCTTGTTTCTCGAAGGACGGAAGGGGAGAAGATGAATGATGGAAATCCACTCCCAGACCTCAACCCTCCTCGACTTCCTTGCAGCAACACAGAGTACACATCTTTTTTCTTCTTAATGGACTCCCCGAGTGCAATCAATGAACTACAGTCGGCCACCAATATATGTAGATATAACCAACCACAGACGCTGATCCATACTCCAAGAAAGTTCCAGGAACCTTCCAAAGTTTGACTTCAACCCACAATCTCTCCACGAAATCCTAAAGTCGTTAACAGGAACCAGTCCTTAATGATGAAATAAGAAAACCCAACTTATCCGACCCTGCAAATATTCAAGAAAGGGTCTAAAATCTACAGATCCACCATCAAGACTAAAACTTTAAGGTCAGTAAGAGAAGCTGAGCTTCCTGGAAAGAGGGGAAACGGAAGTTTCCTACTAAACAGCCAATAATTTCCAAGAAGGAGCAGAACCCACAAACCAATTTTGATTGGAAACAAAACAACAAGGAGAAATAGATCAGAAAGCAAACCCTGATCATGCAGCTAGGGATTTTGGGGGCAAAGATCGGACCTTTGCAGGCCTATCTTCTGTTCCTCCTCCGTTTCTGAATGGGTGGGATATTTCGGGTGCTTTTCTTCCATTATTTTGAGTGGTATTGAACATATTCGTAGTGTTGATTGGGTCAATGGGGTTTTCGTGCGGGACCTTCTTTACTGTCACTGTACTAAAAAAATGGACGGATAGAATATTTGAAGAACTTTAGGATTAAGTTATCTTGAAGGACCAAGTCATACTAAATATATAATTCGGGAGTGGAGAAGGGAAAATAATTACAGATCCTTGTTTTTTTACTTTGACTACAGTCATAAGTCCAACAACAGTTGATACTACCGTACAAATCATCCTGAAATTAGATACTGGAAATGATTTTTCTGCGTATTAGTAAGAATACTTGAATATTATCATGAAAACAAATATGTAAGCGGGACGTATAATGATTATTATCTGTAGATAGGTGTATATAGACATCATAATATTGGATAAAATCTGTAATTTGATCAAATCCATTGTTATTGGTTTGGATTGATTTTGTCATTATTCCAGTGGATCGGATCGGATTAGTTTTTTTTAAATCAGGTCATTAGCAACATGCGATCCATCTGAGAATGATATATTGATTATTATTTGTAGATAGATGTATATAGATATCATAAGATTGGATAAAATCTGTAATTTGATCAAATCCATTGTTATTGGTTTCGATTGATTTTGTCATTCTAGTGGATCCGATCGGATAATTTTTTTAAATCAGGTCATTCGCAACATGCGATCCATCTGAGAATGATTGTTTACATCATATGTTTGTAACGGTCATTATCGATCGCTTTCCTGTCAAAATCATATCATATGCTTAAACAAAATTAAATTTGTCTAGTGCATAATACTGAGTTTTTTATTCAAATACATGATATTTTAATTTTCTTTAGGCCATGTTCGGTAGGGGAATATCCTCAAGAATAAAGACGTTATTCGCCTCCCCTTCCCTCTACAAATGAATATGGTTGTTGTCCTTTGACAACCATAAGAGATTGCACCTCGACCTCTCTCAAGGGCGAGGGCTTATTCCACCCCAACCTCAATGGTTATCTCCCCTTCCCCTCTCACATGATCCTCCTACCATCTCCCATTCCCCTCGTGCGATGCTTCCTCTTGGTCCCTCCCTTCTCAAGTTCTCGTGTATGGTCTGCTTTCGCTTCATCCTTTGCAAGTAGGGATGAAAACAATCAGATATTGATACAAATATATGTATAATCACATCCTTATCCATTTTAAAATACAAATACGAATGTGGATACAAATATTGACAGACGCAAAAAATGTGCTACCATATCCTTAAAAACGAATACGAGTATAAAATGAATATGAATTGGATACGAATAATAACCGAAATACTTTATAGATTAACTAAAAGATACATGCTTAGGATGGTTTGCACATAAGATAGTTATACCAGATATAGTAGTTCCATAACAATTATATCAACAATAGTGAATGCAATCATAAAATATTATTACTCACGATTTTAAATGAATCTATTTGTATACTTATGTACGAAAACGACTATACGAATACGAATGTGAATATTAGCGAATGCCAAAGTGATATCCATGTCTGCATCCATTTTAAAACGAATATGAATACGAATGTTAGAATATGTATAAAACGAATATGATAGCGGATAGGACACAAATATATTCACAATCATTTTCATCCCTTTTTGCATGGCATCCTTGCATCATGTGAATTGTGAATCTTGTTGCCTTCAATGTTGGTTGGTGGTGGCATGCATGGCTATTTAGTCGTTCTCACGGCCTTCTGAGAGGCGTGGTGTCCTTGAGACGGTGTTTTCTCCACCATGTGTTCAGACGTGGAATCTAGGGTTTCTATGACCCCATCGAATCCCTATAAAGGGCCCGAAGATGATCTCTGATCGCACGCCACGACTCCCTACTGAGCTATTCCTTCTTTTCTTGTGCATTCACATATCATCCACATTGTGGGTTTTTTGGATTGCGAGATATATGAACTAACTTTGCTCTTGGATGCCTATCGTCGTAGCGAGAGACCATCTATGGTCGGTTTTGGCTTTTGATTCTTTGTTTTTGCGGAATTTGGGGTCTTCATTTTCATTTCTTGGCACCAATGGTTTACATTTTGTATTATAGTTGTTGGTTGATGCTCTATAATGGACTCGATTAAACAGTACACTGCTATGTCTATACTGTTATGCATCCTAGTTGCATGATCTTGGGTTTGTTTACCTGTTATCGATGAGATGTTTGAGCCCTTATTTAGTCGATGAGATGAGATGTCTAAACTAAGTTTCATTTTCACTTGTTTATGTATTAGTTCACTTTACTTCGATTATTTTCAGAGGTAACCAAACTCTATCTTGGAGCATGAGTAACTTTAGTTTTGTATTTGTTCAATCGTTTTCGGTTTGCTTCCAATAAGCTTTGTTTGAGATAAATGCGTTCTTGAAAGGAGGGTTTGATGCTCTGGTAGGTTGAGAAAAATTTTGAGGATTTTTAGGTCAGTGTGTTCATTGTAAAATGGAGGTTTGTTGTTGTTTAATGACAATTGGGCTACGTTTTGGTGTTTTTAAATCTCAGTCCTTGCTTGAGTTGCTTTAAGGACTGAGTTTGTCTATGTTAGCTTTGCTTCAGATCTATGGTTTCTCGAAGGAAGGATTTTCCTCTGCAGTTGATTGCGAAAAAAGTTTTGTTGTGATTTCAGGTCGGTGACTGCTTGAGAAATGGAGGTTTTGGTGCTTTTTAATGGCAATTGGGCTAAGTATGGGCGTTGTTAATTATGACCGCTTGTTATCATTGCTTTGGGGGTTAATTCCTTATTTTGATTTCCTGAGTAGATATAGTCCCTATCCGAACTCATATATGCGGAGTCGGAGTCAAGGTGTCATCGTTGCGACAAATGCTCAAGCCCTTATCTGTGGAGAAGGCGTTCTTGGCAGATGTAGTTAACGTGCTGAAATTTTCGCAGGAATACCATGTGGAGAAGATGAAGGAAATCAAGCTGCTGCTTCGAGAGAAGGACCAATTAATTGTGCATCTGATCGACAGATCAACACTGACACATGACTTTATCGATGAATCAGTGTGCGATGAGCATGTCGTAATGTAGAATTCAAACTACTCTTGTCGAGCACCTCCGTTGACCCTTTCCTCTACCGCACCCAATCGACCAAGTGGGCACTCCGATATCGTGAGATCGATGGATTGCTTCCCTGTCAGAACCTCAAGCACCACCACGCCGTAGCTGTAGATGTCACTCTCCTCCACGAGCTTTGCTAGGCCGAAATCAACGATGTAGGCCTCGAACTCGAGGCCTACAAGGATGTTGTTGGCCTTGATGATTCTGTATGACAACTTGATTCTGCGTAAAGAGTTCCCAATCTGGGAATTTATTCTGTTATATGTCAAAATCTATGCGCGTATCTGAAGCTTCGCACTTCTGAAGATCATCGAGTCCAGTTTACATGTTCCAGCATTGACTCTCTCCAGGAATAGGCCCAACTACGAGAAACAACCCAAAAAAGGCGGGAGGGGGTGTAGATTTTAGGCCCAATGTGGGCTGCAAGTTTTTTTAATGAAAAAGGGGAGTTTTTTTTGGAAAAAAGTGGTATCGATCAATAAAATCATACGTAAAAAAAGGAGGAGAAGAAGAAGGAAAAGCCAAAAAAAGGTAGCTTATTGATTTTTTTTGTTTCCCCGTCTTCAGGTCTTCTCCCACCTTGGTCGATGTCATTTATTCCGACTAGTTTGGGAGAAAGGGGGAGTATTATGTAAAGTTTTACTTGTCAGATTTTAGACTCTATAGATTGTCTAATTCAGTCTCTACATATTATTTCAGAGTTTACAGTTCAAGGCACACATATGTGTGTTCATTGTTTGAAAGGTCCCCATACTTGATCTGGTAAGCTCAGGGTTTTCATATGATCCATAGGGATTCTAAAGTAGGGATCCCATTCCCCAAGATATTGTAGGCTTAGGGTTTCATGTAGATTCATAGGGACTTCGAAGTAGAGTTCCCGTTCTCTAAGACATTATGGGAGAGACCCAGTTCTCTGACGAGGCGACTTTCAGACTTCATTCTCTAGCGACCTTGGACTCGTACGAGGATGTTTCCATGGGTTTTTCCTATTTGGTACTTCAAAGAGATGGAACAGTTGCGAGTCTGAGTTCTCCAGTAGGTAACTCATTCCAGTTTCAATAACTTTGACAAAAGCAGTGCATAGCAAAAATACTCCGACGAGGAGACCCACTTCAACTCACACTCCAGCCCTTCAATTTGTCCTCACCAGTACAGCTTGAGAAGCAACATCCTCAGCATGCAATCAATAGAGTATGTGTTCAGTTGATATTGTCCATAGTGTCTTGTATTGTAAATGAGCGATTTCTTAAGTTGGCAGGATTGAATGCTTTGTATCTCTTAAGAGGCGAAAGATTGGTGCTAATGAAGGCGGTTCTTATTGCAATTCATGTTTTCTTCTTATCCACGAGATTCTTACTTGTGGGCATTCACTGCAGTCGATGCGGTAGTTCTTTTGGTCATCCAAACTTGATGGGTATAGTCTTATACTAGTGGAATGGTCGATGGTGACTACACTGATCAAGGAGGGATGACCAGGTGCGGTGTGGATTGGAGAAATGAACAAGACATTTCTTGCGAAGATGGTTATGGGTATATGGGGTGGAGGGAGTGGTCTGATCTCTAGAATGGTTAGATCTATTTACGATGTGTCGCCCAGCCTTTTCCTTGATCTAAAGTTGTGCCTTCACGAACCACTTTCTGGAGAGGTGTCTGTTCAGTCCTGCCAATGCTGATAGACTCACTACGACCTTTGTTGGGAGATGGGAACGAGTTCAGGGTTAGGACGTATGATTGGTCCAAGGAGGGCACATTCAATGATTTGTAACTAAGGTTTTTTGCTCTAGCAACGAACAAAGAGGCATGTATTGCGTACTGTCCGGCTAACGGATTTTGGACCCTTGAGTTTGTGTCTGAATTGTCGGATTAGAGAGTATAGGAGTATTTTTTCTCTCTGGCAAGTTGGCGAGGCTTGCTGTGTTGACAGATGGAAGAGATTCTTGGTGTTGAAGAGATGCGGTGTTCACGGCCAAGAAGGCATACAAGACAGTGTCTACGATGCCATATTCGATGGACACGAAGACTACAGGATTGTGCTAGGATCGGGATGTGGAAGATACCCTCAATGGTTACAGTTTTCTTATGGTTGCTAGAAAAGTGCAAATACTGATGGCTACACGTCGGGCCATACTTTTTTTCCAATTGTGGAGGTGGGATGCAATAGGTGTGGTGGAACGACGGAAGACATTGAGCACCTTTTGCTCCGGGACATAGTGGATGCATGGTGAAATGTGAACATTCCGAGCGTCTAGTGGAGTGATAAAGATTCTTTTTGGGCATCACTTGGTAGAGATCGGCCAGGCTCAGAGGAAGTCTGGACGAAGGTGTGCGCACTTGTTTGGGCATTATAGCTAGCTAGAAATGTTGTCATCGTAGGTGGGAGGTTTCATTTTAAAAATGTACTCGGGCACGTCAGAACCCTTTACGACCCCGGCGAATGTAATTACCGTAATATTTTTTAATATATGTTTTGGATAGGCCTCTAAAGGAGGTCCGTCCCATCCCGTCTAAAAAAGGGACTTGACCAAGAAACTTAAGAATTTTATGGGTGTGGCCCCATCCTAAGCTCCTCTTCAGTGGATGTACCACTGATGGATGGACCTCACATTATTATGTTTATGTCAGATATTTTTTATTCCCAATAGGAATAAAGACGATGAGATTACACTATCATCTACAAATCATTCTTCTCAATTGAACGGATAATTTTGGTAATGAATATTAAACACAAAAGGTTCTATCCATCTCTGGAAACCTTTCTATCAAACTAATCGGGGAGTTCAGGTTCCAGATACCCAAGCATTTAATTTGTCATGTGGTTTTTTCATTGGCTAAAATGAAGGCTTTAAACTTTTGCAGGGACAAAGGGGAAGAGAAAAAGGGACAAAGGCCAAACTGCTACTACATCTGGTTTCTTAGCACATATATAGTTTTGAATGAGAGTATTACAGTTATTTTTCTTGGGATTTTCATGGCATGGAAGGCGGCTGGGGATCAATACCAATCAAAGAAAGTGTTCAACAACTGCAACAATTTGATTCTCTAGTTGCTCCTTCCTGCCATGGTGGATCGTTTTCATGGATATTCCTGCAGTAAGATCTCTACTTCTACAAAGAGTTGTTGTTAGGTCTTTTTTTATCATTATTCTGATGTGTTGTGTGTTTAAAATTAACTTATTTCAAAGTACTTTGCTTCTTTTAATGATAGTTTTAACTGGGAAATTGACTACAGCATGTGTGCGTATTTATTTTTTAAATAAAAAAAGGTAGAGCAAGCAACATGCCTGAGCACTGATTCAAGTACTTTTGAATCTACATGCAGCATGATATGATGATCTGGAATCATATTTTCGATGGTGATTTAAAACTGAAACTGTAATCCTTTGTGGTGTTCTAAGAAAAATAAGCAATGGGAGACTATATCTTGATCAAAATTTATCAAGAGAGTATTTGGGAAGAGTGGCACACAATAATCTTAAAGGGGTGTATCCCTCATATATGTTTATTTCTTGGTTTTGGTTATCGAGTTTCTACTTTCTTGGTTTTGGTTATTGAGTTTCTACTTGGGACCTGCGGTTAACTGATATTATTGGCATTATTTTGCCCTAGCTAAGAATATAAAGAAATGAATGAATGCCCGCGACATAATTGGCATCTTCTTTTAGTATTTTCCTGTCCGTTCGATTTGTCCCTCAATGTGACGAGGACTGCTTGCTGTTCATCAAAGATCTAGTATTTTCCTTCTTGGTGGCTGATCCATCTTTGGGGGTGATGTCCCCTAAGTGACTTGCCGGAATTGTATTAAAATCAGGAGGGATAAACCATTAGTAATCCAACCATGGCATCAAGTTTTTCCGAAATTGATCAGATTTTGATTTCGACAAGTGATCGAGATAGTTGACATTTGAGATTTTAAGGTTGTCAACGCAGGTGATCGAAATGACGAAATTTGTTTCGGTGGGTCACTGATATGGACCATATGGTGATCGAAATATTATAAGTTTACTTAAGTTGCTCCTCTCAAAAGGAATTTAAGATGCTACTTGCTAGATTACAGAAGATCATCATTTGTATGATTTGTATGCAAGGTTGCAAAAATTAATAGTCTGTATTTGGCAGTTGGGTCACTGATTAAGAACTAATTGGCAGTCGGACGACTAATTGGATTTAGTTGGGATTTAGTCAGCTTTGATTTTTTTATTTTAAATTTATATTTTTATAGATGTATCTTTATATATTTACATAGATTTCTACTTTTTTATACTGAAAGAAAAGAAGTGATTGAATTTAAATAAAACATTTAACTTATTAGAATAAGTTTGCTTTAAAAATAAAAAAATATAAAATTGCTATCTCCAAGCAAAAATCGATCTACTAGTTAGAATTAATCAATACTCGGTCGGTCACCTGATTGACTGGACTAGTTGGATCTACTAGTCAGGCAACTTTTACATCATTGTTTGTATGGGCATAGCGTGGTTGATGTTTTGTATCCACATTCGATGGAATATCCTTACTCTGATACCAATCTGTGATGTCTCAAGCCATAAAGATCAAAGTTATTGTGACACCTGATCTAAAGTATCCTAATTATGTAATGAAGCGTAAATACACATCTCCATCACTCAAACCAAGCACTGGTTTTATGTATACATCAAGCCATAAGGTTTCCAAGTCCATAACTAGCACGATGATAAAAAGGCGGCGAATAAAGTATTACATAGTTTACATGAGATATTGAATGAACCCCCATCATAGGAAGCAAGAGAATAACACAATAAAGAAGCTTTTAAGTCAATCAAATGTCTATTATGAAGAGAATGAGCTAAACTGATCTGGAAAGGGTGTACGTGTAGATTAAGTAACACACGAGAATAAGCTTTAACGTGTACCATAATTTACTTTGCGTATAACGAGCAATATAATTGTATTTCTCATTTTCCATGTGATATTCCTCATTTTCGGAGGTAGAAGACATAACGTCATTAGGAACTTAAATACACTGGAATTTATCACCAAATATCCATCGGTCTCTTTGTGATTCTTGTTTGTTTGGCTATTGAAAAGGAATGTCGCGCCAACGAGTTGAGTTGACTCCAATTTGGGCTCAAACTCGATAAGAAAAGTTGGGCTCGATCTCAATCTCGATAAGGTTCGAGACTTGGAAAGATGGCTTGAGCTTGAACTCATCGAGTTTGAGATGGTTCACAAATCTGTTAACGAGCTATGATCCTAATGAGCTGGTTCACAAGCCTCTTACCGAGCTGGCTCATGAGCCTCTTAATGAGCTAGCTCACTTTGGCCAATAGCCCACATATCAGATATTAATAAAAAGGCCAAGAAAGGTATGCTTTGTATAAGGGAGGAGCTGGTCAATGTATATAGCTGCTATGCCCCCATTCACTTCTCAAGCCCAACCGATGTGGGACTAACACATGTTCCGATCTCATATTCTTATCGAGTTATCGAGTAGAGTAACAACTCAGCCTCGACTTAATAACTCTAATGAGCCATAAACTCAATTCGAGCTCAAGCTTGATAAGTTTTCGAGTAAGGCTCACGACCTCTCAATGAACTAAGCCTGAGATGTGCTCATCGAGCCCAAGCTCAATAGACACCCCTAGTTGGAAGGAGCCAGATCCAATCAGTGATGGGAACATTGATGCATGACATGGGGCATAGGTTTCTGTCTAAATAATGTCGGGAGATGATGACATGGAGGTAGGTTTCTAGAGATTGAGGTTAACAGATAGGCGAGGGCGGATCCCACCCCCTTGAAGGCCTTTTTATGAAATATTCTCCCCTCATTTGGACCTCTTAGCTTATCTAATTAGCTTATTAGGTCAAAGCCGTATACTAATTTTTTAAGTATCAGTGACCCAAAAATTGATTATATGACATAGATTTTTAATTGTATCTTCTGTTTGACCCCGGCTTCGAATTTAGTTGAGAATTTCGCATTAGTGAGCGAGTGAGAGAGTTGTAACTCCTATGCCAAAATAACAGATCACATCATTCATCAAACCAACCAAACAAAAACGAGGAACATATTACACTCATCCCTTATTCCACCTCAGTTCTTATCCCTCATCCAAACAAAATTGCATGTTCATGGGCTTTCTGCCTATCGCAAAAAGATGCTTTCCATGTTAGACAGACCCAGGAAGATAGTTTGGCAAACAACAAGAAGTCAAAGTGCGCAAATTGTCAAATAACCACAGTTGGGAACGAGAAGCTGCGGTCTCGCATAAAGGCAATAAGAACAAGTAGCTGTAGATTGCTAACCAGCAACAACGATTTGAAAAAGTTCGACTACATCTGATCACTGTCCTCCTCATCCAAGACTTGTCCAAAAATAACTGAATGAGCAAAGACTTCGACATTTCTAGTCTTTTAGAGAGACGACGAATGGAGAAAGACTCCAAAAAAATTCAAAACTATCAACGAAAACAGTTCATCACTGAGACAAGAACTAGCCCTATGAACTCTTATAGTGGCACTGGGTTACCTCAGATCCCAATGAAGATGCTGTAGTAGAGAGATCTTTGGTCTTGTGGCTTGGTAAAAAATAAAGTATATGGATGTGTCGTGGATCGTCCATGCCTTGGTAAGCGTTGTAGTCTTCTTCTTTGCTTCTTCCGGCGACATCTTGATATAGTCGTCATCGCATTGCAGGAGCAAACCCCGAACATCAGTGTATACAATCAACTCCTCAATCTGTTACAATATAAAAGGAGCAAGGGCATCTAGGGTAGCAATGGTAACGGTTGGTGAAACAATATGGATCAAGATCAAAGTTAAAACATGCCCACATTCTTTGGTATTCAATACGTATAACTACAACAATACGAAGAATACAAGGGTTTCCCTGTGAGATTACACAATATATCCAGATAATCCTTATAAAAAGCAAACAAAATCAAAGGCTATCTCACTCCTACGAATCTAAGGAACTTAAAACTTTCGAAATATTTGGAAAAGGAAATTATGAGAAATCCCTGCCAAACAACACATTTGAAATATTTGGAAAGAAACCACACGTTCAAAATACATGATACATAATTGTTTCAAAACTAGTAAAGTTTTAAGGCTAGCAAGCAAAGGTACAATAACATTGAGAGGGCAAAAACAGCGGCATAATGATGAGAAGTTTTTAGAATGGCACTAAGATGCTCATATTGGTGTATATCATACAACAGGCACAATCATCTGTAGAAATTGCAAGGGTGAGTATTGATGACGCGCATCATTGGAACAAAGCATTTATTGCAAAAACAGCCACAGAACCTTCAGGCCTAAATGTAAAGCCTGCCCAAAATAGCATCGCATTGGAACCAGCATTGATTTCTGAAAGCTAACATCACTTGCACGTCTTTCAAGATTGGTGGTTGCGCGCATATTCTGCTTTCCTGGTGGCAGCGTGCTGATATATCTCATAACAACATGCTGCCCAGATGAAATTTTTTTTTTTGAGGGACAATTTAAGAAGAACGACTGCAAAAATACATAAATATATAACATATCAAACATGCTAGATCGAAGGGTTTCTCTCCTATCCACCACATCAAGATCGCTGCTTCAAGTCAATATTGATGTGTTCCAACCATCTTCTCATGGAAAAATGGAAAAGATACCAAATGGTAAAAAAAATGGAATAGACCACCATACACATCCATATCATACATGTTCTTGGCCATGGAGAGTCCAGCTCCGATACCTGCTGTAACATGTTTTCACAGTTTCAATGAAGATACTTTCCAAAGATGAGGAAGACCGTACTATCAGATGGCTAAGTGCAAAGACTAAGAATGCTGAAGGATGTAGACGTTCCAATTACTGAGCGGGCAGCTCACCATCTCCAACTCTGGAGGAAGAACAGTGAGACAGTGATGGGGGAGACAACGGAGGAGGGGCATCGAGATGGTTGCGACAGGAGGCTGCCAAGGCAGAGAGGAGCCGAGAGGGCCCATGGACCAGAATGTTTCGAAAGTCAATATGCAGTAACCATCAAACCATTCTCATCTCTACAGTTTGCAATCAGCTGTGAGGTGTAGTAACCTCTAATGAAATCTTCAAACCATTAGTATAATCTAGATGATTTGTTGTCCTGTGAAGTATCAGTAGGTTGTGCCCCATTGCTTGTTTGAAGAAAAAACCGTGTTAAGATAACATGTACTTGCATCAAGTTTATGATTATGTGAATTGTAGCACTTACAACTGAACCCCGCAACTCCACAAAAGCTAGCACACAATTGCAGAAACCAGAAATTGGTCAAGGGCATAGAAGGTCATATCGTGATATATCGGTATCAAGAGGAAGGAGATATCGATATCAGGGTGCATATCTGTTTACCATGATATCGGCGATATATCGCCATATCGATCAAAAATGAATGGATTCAATACAAAAAATCCCGGATATCAACCGATATATCAGCAAGACCCCCATCTGGTAGGGTATGGTGCAACAGGGGGTGCATACATTGGTTCTTCAACCTGGAGATGTCCAATCGACTTTATTTCATCTTCTTTCCCTCGAAAATATTATTATGAATTATGTTTCTTTAAAAAATGCTATTATTCTCTTTATTTCTTTGGTTCCAAAAATAGCTTAAACATTTTGTTTATACATAATATGTGATGCAATATAACTATATAAGTCTTGGATAAACTCCATTTCCAATATCTTTAAGTCAATAATCGACATTAATAATGATATGCTCAATACGACATGTAATGTGCAATATAAGGGTCAATCGATATGGCCATATGGGTGACATAAGTGTATATTTGCAAGTTATTTAGTGTTATAAGAACTAGGATGGAATACATTTCCAATATCCATAAGTTAGCAATCAACAATAACAGTGATATGTTCGATATGACCGATATATGCGATATAAGGGTCATAGATGATCGATAAGAGTATATTTGTAAGTTATTTAATGTCTAATAACTTGGACGAACTCCATTTCCAATATCTATAGATCAACAATTAACAGTACCGATGATATGTTTGATATGACTGATATGTACGCAAGGTTCAAAAATTCGATATGTGGTATTCGTTCGGTCATGCGGTCTAAAGTGAGTTAACGGATATGCGGAGGAGTATATGGAGGCTTTATGCGGTTTATAATATTTTAATTGAAAATATTATAAAATACAATAATAAAATCTGATTATAATTAAAAAGTTGATGATCTAACAAAATCCAAAATAAAATTTCAAGTAAGATAATATAATCGATAATCACATAAGCATGATATTATAAATTGTTTGTTTTTTAGTATATATTTTGAAATTAATACATATATATACACACACATACAAATTTGGATTCAACAGGGAACACAAGAATTCTATAAGAAAATCTTTAATGTGTATATAGATCCAATAGATAACAAAAGCTAAAGAATAATCATAGGTATACAAATCATAAACCTAAAATTATACACATATATGTATCTCCACGGAACAAAACTTGTTGACACAAAATATAGAGGAAATTGTATTTGCATCTAAAATTTATTAGAAGCACAAAAATGCAAAGTGACGGACTGTTAGTCGATTATTCGTGTTTTATTTGAAGAATTAGAATGAATTTCATTAGATATAAAATTCAAAAAAACAGTAAACGATTCATTAATAAGTGTTGAGAATAATGAAAAAGACTTTATTTTTGTAGTAAGATTTGGACTCTAAATTTATGTGGAGAAGGTCCACTTCTCAACTACTAAACTAGCTTTATCAAAAACATCAATGAAGGCTGGTTTAAAAGGAGCTGATTTTAAATGTGAATTTTAAATGTGAATGATATTGCACGACATCTATACTTTAAACCCAAAATAGTCATGTGAATTCATGTCGGATCTTTCACAATCTTTAATTGACAACCACACGAAATTCATAACATGCCCAATTATTTGAAAATTCGCTCTGCCCAACATAGTTAGAATGCTGCTTTCACTATCCAAATATTTAAGAATCAAAGGTTGATGCCAAAACAACAGGGCCTGTCTCAAGTATGACATTTACAGGTTTAAGTTCAGGGACCAATATTGCACATGCAGATAAGAATACCCTAACTAATGAATAGAAAAAGTACCTGCAGCAACAACCACGGTAAGAGCATCCCCAATCTTTCTTATCCGCCTTACAGCTGGCTTGTATGACTTGAAGTTCTTTAGAATAGGATCATCAGCCAATAGCTACAATATTGTAAAATTTTATGGGATTACATTATCACCCTAGACAAATTTGAGAAAGGAAAAACAAAAATTTGCAGGAAAAATCCTTTTTAAGCACCAATAACAATATCCAAATTCATTGTATCCAAAATTCTCGAATATTTCATCAGGACTTTAAATCTGACAAAACTGCAAACTGCATATTAATGAGATTGATCTAAACACTTCCCTAATAAATATTGAAATTGAGGTCGGTTTTCTAATTGCACAAGAAATTTAACTCAAACTTCAGTATTTTTGTTTTAAAAACTGTAGAGTTTAGGAATGATTTTGATAAACTACTCAGTCTAATTTGAGTGTTTCAATCACATCAATGACATGGATGTATGTGAGTAATTGGTCCAGGGTATAATCAGGACTCAACTTCACGTCTACAGCTAAGCAAGAAGCATTTGAATAAACATTGAAAAGGATTATTCTTGAAAACTATGTTATCCTCTGCTGTCGAGTGAACTTCATATAAGCAAATTCAGATATTTGAATTTTCATGGGGGAAATTCTCGATTTTCACTCTATCACAAAGTAGCCCCACACCTCTGTCTCTCTGTTACCAAAACCAAATTTGCTTATGTATCCATGAAAATAGCTTTGGTTGGAGATAAGGAAACATGTCACTCAGATCTTTCAAAAGTAAAATGGTTATATAATAGCAACTTTCTGAACGATGCCACTGATCCTCAACGTACAATTTAAATCTGGTGTTGGCGAAGTGATCACTTTTGATGGTTTCCACCCTCAAGGTTGCAGGTACCATTCTCATGTGTGTTATTTTTCCCTTCTCAAATTCAGTGTACAATGTCTGAAAAAATTACTGAACTATATTTTTAAGATAAATACACTGTATAGTGATGTCTTCCGATTAACATCATTAAAGTTGGAGGCATCTATAGTTTATCAACCTAATTATTTAAATGATGTTTTTTTGTTAGAAAATAAACATGCGGAAGCGTAACATGGAATAAGATAAAGAACAATAAGAACAACGGGAATTAACGTGGAACCCTACTCCGTAAGGAGCAGGATCAAACCACGGGAGAAGCCCTCAAAGAGGCATATGCTTCATTGCTTTTTCTAAATGGTTACAGGAGGTCTGGGGCTCCTTATATAACATCCCCAGAGCCTCCAAGTCCCACCACTGATCGATGTGGGACCAAACACATGGATGGAGTAAATGGATCTCTCCACGATCCATTTACCCATCTCCCTCATATATGACGCATACAATGAATACTTCAACACCCCCCCTCAAGCTGGAGCATGCAATGCTCAGCTTGGACAAACAGAAAGAAACTCAACTCAACGCTACAGGACACTACGGACAATATCAACTCAATGCACACAACTATCGGTTGTTGTCGAGAACGTTGCTTCTCATACCGTGAAGGTGAGAATGACGAACGGGCTGGAGCGTGAGTCTGCTGAATCTCCTCGTCGGAGAGCATGCACTCTGAACTGCACCAGTCAGAGTCGCTGCAACTGGAAATGAGTCTTCTCGTCGGAGTACGCTGGCCCGCTACGATAATGTGGACAACTGCTCCATCTCTGAAAAGGGCCAAACTGAAAAGGCTGTGGAAGTGCAATCCTCGTCGGAGTCCATTGTCGCTGGAGAATGGAGTCTGAAAGAAGTCTCCTCGTCGGAGAACTGGATCTCTCCCATCTGACACATAGAATGGTGTACTACTCTAGTGTCCTTATCATACCACATGAAAACCCTTGCCAACATGGCATAGGAAATGGTCTTCTACTCTGGAGTCCTATGGCTCACATGAAAACTCTAGCCGAACAACAACAAGAAGAATGATGGGGACCACAAACAAATGATGGCAAACACGTGCATATCTGAAAAGACCGCAAACAAGTGCGTGTCTGAAATTGACTCGGAAATCATGATCGTCGAGTCTAAATCTATTGTAGAGTCTGGAAAATCGGACTGGCCTCGAATCTGGAGATCTGATTTGACATCTAGAACATCTCAATGGACATGTGACTCTACATAATACTCCCCCTTTCTCACATACTTGTCGGAAAACATGGACGTCGACCAAGTTGGGAGAAGACAAAGAAATTGGGGAAAACAAAAACCCAATAGCTGATCACAATTTTTCTTTCTGGCTTCTCTTGCAAAATTTCTCTTTTATCTTCTTCTTCCTTTTTTTTCCGGTTATCTTCATTCCAATTTTTTAATATCTGTGAGATATAATTCTCTCCTTTTTTAATAAGCTGTTTGCCTTTTTTTTACAGCTTTCAATAATCAATTTTTTCCTTTCTCCTTTTTTTAAACCGTTTAAACACAATTTTTCCTTAGGCCGTTCGATTTTTTTATACGGTTTTTCCTCTTCTCATTTTTTTGCAACTTTTTTTTATAATATGCGTACGGCTTTTACCTCGTACGCTTCTTTTTTTAACTATCATGACGCAAATTTAGGCTTAAAACTGTGACCCTCCTCCTCCCATTTTTTTAAAACGTAGGCTGAAGGGGCCCCAATAAGGGGTATCGGACCCCCTGTTTTCCATATTCGAAGAATAGGGTTTCTTGGGAACCTATCGCAACGTTGACGCCGCTGCCCCTCCCACTAGGGCTTGGAGATGAATGGTCGACCCCCGCTGGAGCTCACAGCTGTTGGGAGGAGCACGGCCTGATATCGTCGCCTCCGCTGGGGCTTGGAGATGGAGCGTGCGAGGGGGGGATGTCTCCTGGTGTCGCAGCGGAAGAGGAGCGCGATGCCTCCACTTGGAAGGCATTGAACGCGATGCTTGCGTCTGGGAGAAGGGATGGCATGTGCGTGTGGAGGAGCCGCCTGATGCGCCTGGATGCGAAGAGGGAGATGGCGGTAGGGGAGAGCGCCATTGGTGAAGCTCCAGACTGCCGCCTTCTTGGAGCGACTCCGCCAGCGCTGCGAGGTCGCGACTGCGCTAGGGTTGCGGGACTGGTGAAGGAGATGAGCGTGCTCCCTGTAGCATCGCCCGTTGATCTGGAAGATCTAGGGTCGTGAGATGGTGGCTAGGGCTCGCCACCACGCTTTTGTTGCGCACCATGCTGAAGAGGAATCGGATGGGCGATGTACCATACTGATGTGCCGCCTGCACGATGGGAGATCACCTGGAAGTGCATGCTTGGAGAACAGGAGATCTGTTTGAGCAAGGATCAATGCTTGTAGATGATCAGAATACCGTCATAAATCTTTGAAGCAGAACTAGGGTTTCAAGAAAACCCTAGAAACTTAAACTCTCTAATTTCCAAACATCAAATCTTCAATAACAAGAACTCCAAAGAAACGAATCTCGAATAGAATTACAGAAATAAAAAAATCCTCGAGAATCGATCCACTCCGATACCATGTTAGAAAATAAACATGCGGAAGCGTAACATGGAATAAGATAAAGAACAATAAGAACAACATGATTTAACGTGGAACCCTACTCCGTGAGGAGCGGGATGAAACCACGAGAGAAGCTCTCAAAGGGGCATATGCTTCATTGTTTTTTCTCAATGGTTAGAGGAGGTCTGGAGCTCCTTATATAGCCTCCCCAGAGCCTTCAAGTCCCACCACTGGTCGATGTGGGACTAAACACATGGATGGGGTAAATGGATCTCTCCAGGATCCATTTACCCATCTCCCTCATATATGACGCGTACAATAAATACTCCAACATTTTTGTATATGGGTCTAGTTGTTATGGTGCTTGAGTTGGTTGGATGTTTTAATCATATATTGATAATAAATTGTTAAGATAATTTCCCACAATTAATCAAACATTGAGAGCAATTGCATCTTAATGCAATTATTTAAACACTACGTGTACAAGAACACTGAAGTCCAAGACCAGGACACGTTGACAAACACCAAATATTATGATCAAACATCCAAGTCGCAACCAAGCCATCCAGATAATTTATCATGAATTTACAAAAAAAGTTATAAATACCCAATTAACGCAAACTTTGTACCAAAAATATCTCTTTAGTTATGATGAAGCCATACGGTTAATTTACAGTATTACCCTTAAAGATTCTGGTACACATGCCTCGTCATCTAACCGTGAGTTATTGATTGCATACGATCCCTTGAAAAACATATTGTTGTCCTTTAATCACTCCTGAAATCCTAAAATGCATGGCCATTGCTACCAGAAGATTTTTTTAGGAAAAAGAGGATATGACGTCAAGAAGAAGCCTACCCTGTAACTTATCTTGTTTTATAGTAAAAAATAAAGACATTTAATCTCTTTGCATGTTCAAACATATTTTCCATATACATTCGCTCCTCTCGAAAGATAGGCTATTTCGAGCCAACCACACATACCATAAGATAGCAGCCACCCATATGTTGATTGAACTATTACCACATCCAAAAGCATCCATGGACTCCCAGAGATGACCCCAGCCCACTGCCGTAACCCTCTCCACGCTCATCGCATCCCAAAACTCCTTAGCAACATGGCATGCAAAGAATAGATGTTCAATACTCTCTTCTGTCGTTGTGCAACGCATACAAGTGCTGTCACATCCAGGAAAAAAATCTCACTCTTCTATACCCCATCATAAGATGATTCTTTCGCAGCAACCAAATGAAAATCCGGATGTCATAATGTACCTTCAAGCTCCACAAGTGAGGGAATCTATCTAAAATCAACACTTGATCCCAAACCTCCACATGATAAAAAAACCTTATAGGCTTCCCGCATAGTGAACCGTTCATCGGTCCAGGACCAACGATCAACGGATCCATCCATCCCCCCATCAATTGGCAGTACGTCAAGAAACAACAAGAAATCCATGGACCATTGATCCGGCAACTTAATACGAAAGTGAGGTATACAAGTACCGCTCTCTCAACATTTCCTGACAGACTCTCCATGTCTGACAGAATCTTCACGTCTGCTACCAAAGCGTAAAGACATGGAAAACAACTCCTCAAATAACCCTGCCCAATCCAGTCATCTCTCCAAAATCTGAACCCACAACCATAAGCTAAAACATGCTCCATGAACGAAACCACACGCAAAAGCATAGAGCGAATCTTTTTCCAGAAGCTGGAAAGCAATAGAATTCGATCATATGGCATCGAGGGATCAAGCGAGATCCTGTAATACCAAACCATTGAAGTTTGGCAATCCAAAAAATGGCAAAGCCTTCTCCCACTATAATTAAGATCGACTACATGGATTCTTGCTCAAATTTATGCTGAGATTCGACTAATTTTAACGTTGGATGTTGATTACCTAACGCAACCCCAACAGGGGGGGATTGAACTATGGTCTTTTGGGTGACAGGCACACTGCACCACCACCATACCATTTAAGTTTGGCAATCCAAAGATAGAGAAAATTTTCTGATGCTTTTTATGCCCTCCAGAAGTTACTTTCCCACCAATCCTTCTACGCACCTGCATTAAAATTCCAACGTGAGACGTTTCAAATCATTTTCTAAAGTACCCCTAATTTGGTACACCCCCACTGAAAACTAAGTTGGGAGGATTGCTAACTCCCATCTCGGGCTCATACTTCAGGGGTCAGTACATTCTCCCCTTGGCCATACACCCTACGAGTAACCATGGCCAGTTTTCCTCTCAGATACAACTCAAGCTCATGCAAATATATGACCCTCTAAGAGAGTGCAAACATGTTACCCTTCAATTTCCTTCACCTCACCTCCATATTGTAATTTTTTATAGCTTCCCATTACTTTTTGCAATACCCCTAATGATATTCTAAGACCACCAAGATTTAACTTCAAAATAAACTATATAAGAAACAAAGATTACTCACATGTGCACACATTTTAGTTCCGAACTTTAAGGGCCTTTCAGAGATAGGGATTCCTCAGGAGCATAAATTTGTTTTGGAATTATAATTAAAAGCTTCACCTTGCATTATATAATCTCAACCGATTGATTACTTATACAACCATCTATCACATCACGATGTCTTTGTACTACCTAGAAACCAATAACCAAACACTGCCTTCAGTTGGGAAGTGTGCATATCAAATTAATATATACACAACTTATCCACCTTTAAAATACATTCGTAATAATTTTATGGTTTAAAGAGCTAATTAGGGTAAATCTGGATATTTCATAATTGGGGTAATTAGGATATCTGCTAATTAGGGTAAAGCTGGAAAAAGGTTCATTTCTGCTGTTGAAGACACCGGATCTATTTGAATGGTCTGTCTGGAGGTCCATGCATCAATTGATGTCTGCAAAGAAATGAAGCATCTTTCTTTATGTTGCTAGCATTATTTGTCCCGCGTCTATTGCTGTTTGCTAGTTTTTCATGGGCGACATATTGAGTATTGGTAGCTGCGCATTGTTTGACAGCTACTACTGGAGTCACAATCTAAATGGAGAGAAGTTTGACTGATGGAGCAATCTGCTACTGTCCTACTTCTGAACAAAGGCATAATTTTGTTCACTTGAAAGTTGAGCTTGCTATACTTGAAGATCAATACACACTGAAAAAATGGATGAGATGGCCTGGCATGATTACATTTTGCTTTATAAGATATAACCCACTTTATATAAGTTGGAGACAGATCTTTGGATATTGATGATGCTGGCCACACTGGACAGTGTAACTTTAGAATATCTGCATTACAAGATTATTCAAAGATGCATTTATTTGGAGCCAACTACAAGTATAATGTTCATATAATGTGAAGGCTTTCTACGATGACACAAAAGACAGGTTGCTGGGATGTGCTTCATAGGGGCTTCACAGCTGTACATGGATGATGCTGACTACTGGGTTCTGAGATATCAAGCACAAACAAGTCCAAAGAAAACTACTCTTAGTGCTGGAAAAGGCTTTGGCATTTTAAATAAGGAAGTGTCCCCATAATTTTGATGTGTGCACAACAGGAATCATGGGAGGGTGCTATATGGAGGAATAATGCTTTGTCACTCTTCCCTGTGGTCCTCAATGTTGGAGTAAATGCATATATCTCTGGAAGCACTTGTAATTGCGGCTGTGAAAGATGGAGCTGATTACTGCTAACAAGGTTTTCATGGAGAAATGGAAATCTATCCACTGGATAAAATAAGCTCGAAAAAAGTGAGTGAAACATTGCAGTATCATCGAATCTTGATTACAATGCCGCAAAAAGGTCAGTTAGAATAACTCAATCTGAAAGTGGACCTCATTAATCTTAATGATGATACCAAAACCGATGGTCTAGTTATTTGGACAAAGGATCTAGTACTAGTATTAGAGCTAAGGGCGGTGGAGAAGTGGAGAACACAATTGCAAGCCAACTTGCTTCATTTCTCCACACTCATCCCTTCTTAAAGAGAGAGAGCTCTTCCCGACAGCACATTCAGGTCATGTAACTTCACTCCCTGTGGCTTCAGTCGGTCATTCCATAAGCAAGCATCTCATACCACTCACAAAAGATAGGCTCGTGCCGGTTTGGTACAATCGTGGGCATCCTGCCTCTTGATGATTGACGATATGATTCAGGTTGAAGAGAGGGTCTTAACCATGGTTTTAAAAAACGCGCCTCGAGGCGCTGAGGCGTACGCCTCGAGGCGGTTTCCACAAAAAAGCGCCTTTTTTTTGAAACCAAAGCTCTTCGGGGGATACACGTCAAGGTGTTCGCCCCAAATTTTATTAAAAACTGCGAAGAAGGAAAGGAGGAAGAGAAGACTTACAACCAGTAAGGATCGAGAGGATCCGCATGAGGTCCCAAAAAAAGAAAAATAAACACCCCAAACCAAACAAATTACAAGAGCATCCAGTCATTCACCAACCAGGAGATGTGTGTTATAATATTCTCCTTGTAAAAGAAAAATAAACACCCCAAACCAAACGAATTACAAGAGCATCCAGTCATTCACCAACCAGGATCCCGCATGAGGTCCCAACAAAAAAGCGCCTTGAGGCGCATGAGACGGTCCTGGAAATAGCAACTTACGCCTCGAATCAACGAGGCGCTCCACGAGGCGTTGAGGCGTCGAGGCGTACGCCTCATCTGGAAACGGGTTAAAGGCTAATACCCGATTATTTCGAAGCCCCATTCGCACGAACGAATCGCTGGAGGTTTCCTGGAACCCTAGACCTGCGCGGGCGGAAGAACAGGGTATGCAAAGTCGCCTATCCCCCCTTTTTTTCCACAACGTTGCACTTTGGATCTCCTCTCCCAAAGATTTCGGTTGATCCTCTTCAGCCTTTTCGTCAGATTTTGTTCTTGGCACCTTGCCAGCTCGCCGTCGTCTCTATCCTAAACATTCCTCTTGAAGATGACTCGTTAAATGAAGACATTGTAGAGGAACAAGGCGAAAGGAGACGACAAAAGAAGAAGCAAAAGAACCATCATGGGAAAGGTACCGTAACACATATTATTTTGTTGTTGCTTCTTTGATGACAATTTAAGGACAAATCTTATTTTCTATTTTACTACTTTCAAATAGGAAAAAGTGTTGTGGATGTTGATGAAGATGAATTCCAAGAAAGTGACGGACATACTGATGAAGAAGATAATGAGGATGTGATCGTGCAGTATAATGACGACTCACTGGAGGACCCAATAAGCAACACTGATGACGAAGATGATGGGCAAGATGATATTGAGGCGGAAATTGCTCCTGACGAGTGACAATATTTAGCTAGATAGCCTATATTAATAGTTAATACTTTCAGACTTTCAGTCATTTTTGGATTTGAAACTTGTCTCCTTTTTATTTTCATATGTTGGACTCTAGAAACTTTCTTTTTTCGTTAATCAATATTGTATCTTTAATGCCAGTGACTTTAATGCAATCTTATTTCTAGTATTTTAATACAAAGTTCTATATTTGTATAGTTTTTAACCTACAAACTGAGGCTTACGCCTCGACCGCCTCGAGGCTTATGCCTCGCCTCATTCACAGGAAACCGCCTCGATCCGCCTCACGTTTTTAAAACTATGGTCTTAACTAATGATCTTTTGACTGGGATTCTGATAAACTATTTCAGAGGCGGTTGTCTGGGAAAGAAGGCGCAGTCCATCTTGAAAAGTCTTTAGTTGCTGACTTGTAAACTGAAGATTCAACAGACTTAACGCTACACATTTCATGAAATCGATGTTGATATAGCAAAAACGTTTTTTTTTCATTTTCCTTATACTTTACTTTGCTATGCTCCCGTCGAAAGACCCGCCACGTAATGTTTCAAATTGTGGAGAAAAAACCATATCTCAATTTCCCGTAAAAATAAAAAAAGACGTGTTTTCCTTAAAAATCTTTCTCCCGTGGTTCCTCTACAGCAATCCAACACTACAACAAGATAAAATAGGTGGTCGTGGTCCAAACAATAAACCATCATCTATATCGCCTCAGATCTTCCAATAGAACATTGAAGGGAAAACAATGGGGTCTTTTTGGGCCAGCAAACTTACAGCCTTCTCTCGCGCGCCGAGATCCACGTGGAAGCCACGGCCGATCTGCAACTGCGGGATCGAGAGAAGCAAAAACGATCAGATCGGAGAGGATAAGGAGGAGGATGAGGAGAAAGAGGGAGAAAGATCGACCTGAGATGGAGAGGCGCGGGAGTTAGTGTTCCATTTGGAGAGGAGAGACGCCATTGCCGGACAGAGCTCCCCCTCTTTGCGATCTGCACTGCTGTGGATTTTTGGGTGGGGAATGGGCTTATAATATACACACTTTTTTCTATACACGCCCTTCACGCTATCTTTTTAAAATAGTAAATTGCATAAAACCCAAACGTCAATTTAATTTCATCTTCATACATGAACTTTGAAAATTTAAAACGTGATACCTGATCTTAGGGTGCGTTTGGTTGGCGGGTTAAGGCGGGTTAAATTGGTAGAGGATAACCTGTTTTTGGATTTTGGTGTTTGGATAGAGAGTCAAATTGAGGGTGGGTTAGAAGTGGGTTTGGATTGATATGATTGTATTGAAGTTTGAAAAAGTAAGTAGTTATCGTGATGTGATTGTATTGAAGTTTGGAAAAGTGAGCAGAAGTGGAGTAGTTTATAATTTTTATATGATATTATGATATAATATATTATTTTTTGATATGATTGATGATGTAAAATTGATTTATTTAATTTTTAAAAAAGGAATAAAGTGGGGTCCACGGGGAGAGGGGGGGTGTGAGGTAAGGGGGGTAAACTCTCCAAAGGGGAGTTTAACCCGTCACCCGAACGGTACCTTAAGGCCCCGTTCGGTTGGGGGTTTACCCCCCACTTTGGGTGGGTAAACCCCCAAAACCCACACTTCTAACCCACTTGTGGGGCCCACTCCCTTCCCATCAAAAAAAATATATATTATACCATCATATCATCTAAAAATCATAAAATACTCAACTTCTACTCACTATTCCAAACTTCAATACAATCACATCACAACAACTACCCACTTTTTCAAATTTCAATACAATCATACAATAATAACTACCAACTTTTTCAAATTCCAATACAATCACATCACACAAACCCTCACAACCCTTAACCCACCAACCAAACACACAAACTCAAATCCGGGTTATCCACCCCTGGATAACCCGGCAGCCGAACACCACCTATGGTTTATAACCACATGAATTTAGTTGATAGTATTATCTTTCTATCCTCAAATCACTATAGCTCAAAATTGCATGAAACGTATCTCATAGATTGAGCATTAATTCTTACTTATTAGAGTTCAAATACAGCATTAAAATGGAGTGTGTATTTCAAAAACTTATTGTAATTTTACATATTATTTTATTTTTGGAGGGTGTTGTGCCTCACTCCTATGCGTGACGCACATCTACCTCTATTCATCTCGACCTTTTAATATTAGAATTTTAAAAGCATGTCCTTGTAATCATTCAAATTACACACGGACTCCTGCAATCTTTGAAATTATGTAGGGATGAAAATGAGTATGGATATATGTAATTGACATGCTTCCATATTCGTTTTATATAAATTACGATTTTTATATTTGTATCTATTTTTAAATGGATGCGAATATGGATATCATTTTGGTATCTTCAAATCTTTGTATTCATACATTTATTTAATATACGGGATTGTGGTGTATATGCCCATGTGTATGTAACTTTCCTACACCTAATCCTTTCTCCCTCACAAGTTTTCATTTTGTTGAAATAGATCCTTAGGGGATATATTTCAGAAGGTGGATGTGTGGACACACACACACACATGTAAAGATCGGATTCAGAATGATGCAATCGGAAGAAAAGTTGGTGTAACTCTGATCGAGGATAAGAAGCAAGAAAGCTGCCTAAGGTAGTTTGGCCATTTGCAAGAAGATCAACAGATGCACCAGTTAGGAGATGTGAGTTTTGAGATGTTGAGCTGGCTAAGAGAGGGCAAGGAAGGGTCGAGAAGTGCTCGAATGAGACTATATGAAGGGATCTTAATTTTTTGGATCTAAGCTCAAGAATGACCCAAGATAGATTTGAATGGAAGCAACGATTCCATGTAGCCGACCCCACATAATGTGGAAAAAGGTTGTGTTGTTGTTGTAGATCCTTAGGGGATTGACTTGAAAATATTAAGTGGAATGTGTATTTCAATTTTGTGTAAAACAAGCATTCTTAACAATTTCATCGGAAGAAGTTGATTTCAACAATTATGAGTGGATAAGTTAGAGCCTCGAAATAAGTTGAAATTTGAATAATGCCACAATGATATATTGTGATTTAAATCCTCCAAGGAATCAATTAAAAATAAAAAATATATAGAGTGAATGGTTCTGATTTCCCTTTTATTTCCCATCCAACGAGGGCATGGTAGCAAATATCCCCCTTAATTTGAGGGAACTCGTTTTTTTCTCTCTCCTCTTTTCCACAATGAGCCCTCTAATCCTTGTGCACAATGCCTCCCTCCCTTCCCTTTCTCCTTCCCATCTGCATAATCGACATCCAACTCGGCCACCAACGTAGGCTATCGATCGCACTTCAACAACAGACGATCCTCTTGCCCTTTCCATTATCCATCGCCTCGACGTCCTTTAGGCCATGTTCGTTGGGGGGTTACCCCCACTTTGGATGGGTAACCCCCCAAAACCCTCCCTTTTAACCCACTAGTGGGGCCCACTCCCTTCCTATCAAAAAATTATATATTATACCATCATATCATCTAAAAATCATAAAATATTCAACTTCTACTCACTATTCCAAACTTCAATACAATCACATCACAACAACCACACACTTTTTCAAATTTCAATACAATCATACCATAATAACTATCAACTTTTTCAAATTCCAATACAATCACATCACACAAACCCTCCCAACCCTTAATCCACCAACCAAACACACAAATACAAAACCGGGTTATCCACCCCTGGATAACCCACCAACCAAACGCCACCTTAGTATCATCCTCGACAAACCCTCCTCCCTTCATCTTTCTCGGTGGTTGCCGTCAACAGTGGGTTCTCCTCCTCTACATGACAACGGTCACAACAACACCTCCCCTTTCTGTCAAAGAAGTTGCTGCCACAACGACCATCCTCCTCATCATAAGAGCGGTCATTTTTTTTCGAACTGTCACCGTCACCGGCATCCGCAATGACAAAGTTGAGGTTGGACATCTGACATCCGCAACGGTAAAGTTATGGTTGACAATAAAGTTATGGTTGGACGCCAATACCATGCAAGTTGTTTTACATGAATTTTCCTTTAAGTTGTGGTTGGATGTCAAATATAACGATGCATCATAAAAATATTATAATTAAGAAAATTGAGAGCAAACATGTTTCACATTTTCCTTGATATTAGGAATAGTATATGCATGCTCTCGTCTATTAATTAGAATAATGAGTGTTGTCGATAATATTTTGCATTATAACCTATTATGCATTCATTTCGATTAATGGGGACAAATTCAAGTCGAGTAATGAATTGGTTAATAATGCATTAATTGTTAGATTTGAATGTGAGGGATGAGGGAAACCGGTCCAACAAAAATTTGCGATGCACATTTTTGTATGTTGAGGACTCCCTGAGATCAAAATTGAATGATGTTTGCTCATAGCAACATTTGCATGTGCTTCTTCTTGTTGTTGTTGTTGATCAACTACCTCAATTTTTTGTAAGAATGATGTGAGTTATAGTTTATTTTGTATGGTTTGTACATTATTATGCAAATTTTGACCTCTAATTTTCCACCTTAGAATATGGATGAATTGAGTTCCTACCTCAAATTTCTCCAAGTCCATAATAGACCTTTGGTTTGTATTAACAGATAGTAACATATCACTCACAGAATTGGTATTTTTTATATGGATATTCATGAAATACCATGGAATTTACATATAAATCTATGAATAAATCCTATCTTGTTAGTGAGAAAAATCAACACATTAGCATCTATTATTGCTTTTATTATTGGATTATTAACAACATATTACATATTTAACATCAATTGAGACATAGAGTTAGTATGCTATCATTCATTTTCGTATCATGTATTTACAGAAGATACTGCACCACAATTGTTAGTATATATTTAGAGAAATCATTAAGATGCGTATACATTATGTTTCAAAAATCGGAGCCTGTGAAAATAATCTTGAAAGGAGAATATTTCATAAATAACTCCATCAAGTTAATTATGCAAAGAACTCCAAATAGTACATCATAAAATAACAATCCAACCATTATATTAATAGAAAAACCATTTCATTAATAGAAAAAACTAATAACATCGATATCTTCTTGTAAAAAGCAATATAACTGTGGATAATTATCTCCATCAACTACATTGCTTTATTCGATTCGTCCACTACAGAGTCTGAGTTTTTTTAAGAAAAGTCAAAATACAGGTAGAAAGATAAACTTTTGAAATTTTTTTAGTAAAGTAGCATTTACCTATAACTTTGCAGGACAATTTCGACTACCATGATAAGATTGTTGTCCACATGATCTGCAAAATCTTGGTCGCTTTTTTTTCATCAATAGACTTCTCCTCGTCCCCCTTTTAATCTTTTTCCGCTTCCCTTTATCTTTGAAATGGATGGTATGGAAATGGTCACTTCAGAATTTCCTCTTGGAACACTTGAAGAAACTTGATTACTTGAAATATTGTTTTCAACTTGTAACTATTCCTTCATTTTTTCCTTCAAGATCAAAACCTTTTCTTTTGCCATTAAAAATATTTCATTAGCTTTATCAGCTAGGTACAAACACCTTAAAAATGAATCCCATAGTTGTGCAAGATTTAGCGAACCGACAACATCAGAATAATTTTGGAGTTCATTTTCAAATGCATAAAAAAATGGCTTCGTTGTGGCATTTTGTATCCATCTATTCTTTATATAACGATGTGGCAGTGATTCAACTGAGTTCCATCGCAACACTACAAGTATGTGGTGGCATGGAATACCTTCGGATTCAAAAAACTTTCATGTACAATTCACAATCTTTGTTATATGAGTGTATGTCACTTCTCTTTCAATGCAAGTATCACTTACTTTCTCCTTAATCAACTGAGTAATTGTATCTCATTCTTCTTTAATTTTGATTGAAATACAATGTATGCAAGAAAAATAAATTTCTTCTTGAAATATATAAAAGCATTCGCGTGTTAAAAACTCTACCATTTGTTTTTTAATATCATCTTCAACTTTTAATTCACCCTTGAGTATAAAATGCTTATAATCAGCCTCTAATTCCTTTTGGCTTTTTGGATCAATAGCATTATCAAACCGCAATCAAAACTCAACCAAACTTAGTTCTTTTTTGACGAAATGGCTAAAAAAAGAATTCGTACTTTCTGAGCATTGTATAGTCCTCATTTCGATCCAAAACATACCTGTAAAATATGCTGGAATACACTTTTCACGCAAGGCATACATTTGACTAAACCAATCTTTTTTTTCTTAAGGTGCATTCTTGAATTATATATGCCACGACTGTTCAAATTCATCATGTGTTTCTCAACTCCAAATGCATGATCTAAATTTGCTCTGAAATTGAGTATTAGATGCTACAATTGCTCTTGCTTTTTCTGAAACTTTTTATAATATATGCCACATAAAAAAACGATGAGTTGCATTGTTAAAAGAAACTTTGATAGCAGTTGTCGTAGCTGAATCGTGAACATTAATAATTGCTTCCGTTTGATGCCCCCTCCCCAATTGCATTCAAGAATCTTTCAAACAACCACATAAATGATTCAATTTTTTCATTTCTCAATAATCTGCCACCAAATGTAAGTGATTGTTTGTGATGGTTAATTCCAGTAAATGGTGTAAAAATCATAAGGTATTTTTGTCTCATAATTAATATCGAAAACAATGATGTCGTCAAATAAACTATAATTTTTGCGAGAAATACCATCCGCCCAAAAGATATTTTTAAATCTCTTTTCTCGTCCAATTCGCATAATAGAAAGACAGGTGCAGTTTCTTCTTGTTTTCCAAATTCTCAATAAAGGGAAAAACATCTGTCTTTAGTAGATTGACGTACCATCTTCTCGTAATTTCTAATATCTCTATCTAAACATCCAATGTTATGATAACCCCCAACTTGCACCTTTGGAACATGCATCATTTTAGATGTTGGAACATTTGCTTGAGAGAAGACACTATGCAGCGCTTTATGTGTAGGCGTCACATTTATTGCTGATCTCAGAAAATGTCTCTTTGTTGGAGTTGATAATGGATGATTTTGTTCTTCGACGAACTTGTCAACTATTCAATTTTTTCATTTTTTCTAATAACTAGTTTTGCTTCACATCCCTCTCTTGTGTACTCTTTCTTTTTTCCTTCTCATTTGTAATAGGATAAATGGAGGATTTGTTCTCTTGTTTGAATCATTATTTTGAGCAAACAAAATATTTCCTATTAATTTCATTTGTTTTTGTATCTTTTAATTTGGAGAATTCCTTACTCTAAATCCAAAAATCATGGGCATATTTAGTGTAGAAGTTAAATACCTCTTCAAGCGAATCAAGTATCAGGCCCACATATTATTTCACATCATCAACACATGGAGATTTAATCTGACTACTCTATGAAAAAATGATTTTGAATAAGAGATATAATTAATTATGAAAGATGAAATCAATAATAAAAAAACTTGCTAAGTTGTGCAATGTACCTCGTCATCAATATTGTCCGAATCTAAGACTTCGATTTGATTGACTAATATATTCGAACATTCATCTATACACAATTGAGTGACATCTTCCATTCTCATTACGACAGTTTCTATCCCTTCTTATCGTTTTTTAAGTACTAAAAAACTTTTAATAAAAAAAGATACATATTACAAAGAAACTGTTGGGATACTAAATTTAACTCTCATATGCATCCCAAATATGGGTAACTAGATGGAGGAAATACTTACAAACTAGAGAATAGTTCCACAGTATCAAAACCCATGGACGCTTTCAATTTGAAAGAAATATTTCTATATACAAAGTAAAATTATTATTACTCCAGTTGTAAAATCCAGAACATCCTATGGGCAAAAAAGAAAAAAGATTGGACATGAATTAAACAAATCGGATACAAAGATTACAAGTCTACAAGTATTTCTTAGAATGCATTGTTGTATAACGTCTAACTACAACTTGTAGGAAAGTTCACATAGAAATAAACGTATATAAAATCCAAGTGAATTGCAGAAATAAGTATATTCATATCAAAGATTGCAAAAAATCATGCATAGAATAATCATAAAATATGAATTCTGGAATTCACAGTACCCGATGTCTTTACAATTGCGGATGCCGGTGACAATGACAGGTCAAAACAAACGACTTCACCTATGATGGCGACACGAGGAGGATGATCGTTGTTGCAACGACTTCTTTGACGGAAAGGGTCCGATTGGTTGGGGGTGTGCCCCGGGTCGATGGGGGTCACCCCCTCCCAACCCCTCGCGCGAGACCGTGTAGTCTCATGTTTTGGTGGGTTGCAGCATGTGACTTCTGAGGCGAGTTAATGTTGGGCACTGGCTCCATCTCATCGAATGCAGACAGAAAGCTTCTTCTCGAAGCCAACGCCCGATGCTTTCTCCCCCAAAGTCCGTCCATGCCTCTCCCTTTCCTCCAGCACCGCGCATCTCTCGGCAGCTTTTTCAGGCATTTCTTCACCGTCGAGAAGACAAGTCGAAGTCCTCTGCAGACAAATCCGTGATGCAGCCATCCACTATTGCAGCCTCCCTTGCAACTCTCCACGCTTCCATCCCATCGGCACTCAATGGAGGAAGGTCCGTCCTCATGTGAGTCTACTGCTCCCTCGGTATCCCCTCTACCACTGAGGGGCGGGAGGAGGAGACCCCCGCAAGTTGTGGACGATCTGTGGCCCTATAAATTGGGGGCAATACTGATTTCGACGTTGGCAGCGGCTGGCGTGTCACCGGCGGTGGAGTTGGTAGAGCCAGTGGTTCGGGCGATCACGAGAATAGTAGGCAGGTATGTCGTGCAAACCCATCTTCGTTGCCATGTTCTTGTTATGGAAGGGCTTCTCCATTTCGTCTGCGATGGCCGCATAGTTCGTCTGTTCATGTCACCGGCTTTCATATGTCTTCCCCTCCGCATTAGTATAACATGTGAGCCCGTGTGTTTTATCTGGTTGTGTATTCTTTAGCAATAAAGTATAACATGTTGCTTTCTCTGGGAAGGAACAACTGTTCCAGAAGATGAATTTAGAACGTATTAGGACTCCGTATAACATGTAAGCTCGAAGCCATTCGTTCCAGAAGTTGTGTATTCTTCCTTATATATTTGTCCTATTTAGGATTCACATTCTTATGTGAGTGTTCTTCTATGATTTGAACATTAAGTACACAACCCTATTTAGGATTGATGAAGGAACATAAGTACACAACATTCCTATTCTTCCAGATATATTTGTTCTTATGGTTGAACATAAGTACACAGCCCGAGTGTCTCGTTGTTAAATATATTACCGAGTGGAGCTGCCTATACAAAGTTAAATCCCACGTTGATTTCTTCGTTATTTGAGAATGGCTTACTTATACACAGATAGTGGAATCCAGTACCCATGTATTCGACAATTAGTTCATGGAATCCAGTACCCACGTATTCGTTTTATCAAAACCCTTCACCTCTATCGTTAATATACACAGTTATTTCACTTTTGTTTTTACTTGTGATGGTCCTTACAAATACCTCCACTCCGTCATCCGTGCACATTTCAAGTAACAATGTGTCGTGTTTTTGTTTATCTTCCATATCTGTTTTAAATGGACCTGTACCCCAACACCTACGTTAAACAAAAGAGAGGTTCTTCTTGTGTGGTGTTGGACGAGGTAGATAATGGACGACCATTTGAGATTGTTGAGTCAAATAATGTGACAGTGATATTATATTGCGTGCTTCGTTTGTATAACATCGCAGACAGAATCCAATTTCATCCTTTATATACCCTGACTGAAATCCAGGTTACTATTTTGTAATGGTGGGAATATTCGTCATGTTTAAGTTATTGCAGCACTAGCATAACTGATAAGGAATTAGTTATCTGCCATGTTACAGAAATTGTGCTAATTCATCGTAGTATACTATGGACTGGTCTGTTTTTTATGAGCTCCTCATCCATACAACAGGTGGGGTGTTCATCTCTCCCATCTCCATAACCACGTATTGTGTGAATTTCGTTTCAATTTACTGTATGTAATATGCTTCATTTTGAAGGTGCGTTCATGTGTGAACTACCGTCTTGTTTTTCGCTTGAAAGCTTGATTTTTATATTGTAAGATAGTCTATGACTCAAGTGGTTGTGGATAAAATTAAGCGCGATGGCGGGGAGATTCCCACAAGGGGAAAGAGTTGCATCGGAAGCAACACAATGCCCGTGGAATGTCCCTACCGAGAATGCCCACTGGAACCCAGGTTTAGATCGGATATTCATTGATGCGATGCTGGAACATGAAACCTCCTGGGCAGGAAGCACATTCACAGTGCCTGGATGGCAGATGATTATGACAAGATTCAATCATGTGGCCTGTCTCCACTATACGAACGCTCAACTGTTGTATAGGTGGAAAAATCTCAAGAAAGACTACGCAGCGTACATATATCTGCGCAACAAGTCAGGATGGGGCTGGGATGGGATTTACAGCAGACCGATTCCTCCGTCTGAATCGGCTTGGTTTGAGGTAAGCTACAAGTCCATATTCTCCGAGTTTGCATTTTATTTTAGTGGCAACTAATATAAATTGCATTTTTCTCAGCTGCCTGATAGGTATCGCAAGTACCGCAACAAGCATTTCCTGTACTTTAGAGACATTCAGCGCTTCCTAAGTAAAGACATTGCAACATGCGTGCACGCAATCTCGTCTAGACCGCCAAGGGATACTCCTGGGTTTGGCGCGTTGACCTCCTTTTCCCCTCCAAGCCAGAGAGAGTTAAACTTCGACGAGAACCTCGACGAATGTATGCAAGAACCGGGGGATGAGTTCGAAGCTAGTGAGGATGTGACCCCAACTCCGTCCCGAAAGAGAAACTCGACCGGTGGACGCGCCATGAGCAAGAAAACAAAGAGCGGACCGTCGCGGACTGCAGGTGGGCAGGAGGTGCTTAACGACTTCCTTTCTTCATTATCTGAGAAGTTGAATGCGAGCAAGAACGGTCCAGAAGATGTAGCTCTTGCCGCTTGCACGGAAATAGGTCTCATGCGGCCAGATCTTGCTGTCGATGAAATAGACAAAATTGCTGAGAGGTTGGATACACCTGTGGGAAGGAATGCGTTCATGATCGCCCGCTCTGATCCGGAGAAGCTGAAGTCGTGGATCGACAGGATTCTTTCATGTTGAAGATCTAAATTAACCGCATTTCCATTTAAATTGTCTAAGAACTTTTTTTCCAATTTGACATTTAGCAGTACTCGTAGGAACTCCTACAACATTATCGCTTCGTCAGTCGTAGTTTAAAACTTTGAGTAATTAACTTTCTATTACAGGTGAGTAGTTGAACTAACCATCTCTGCTCCAAGTCATAGAGAATTAATGCGAAGTGCTTCATATATTGGTCCATATTAACACTTCATGGATAGGGATGAGTAATAACCCATAACAGGGTTATTAACAATTGCCTTTGCATGTATATTGCAAATAATGCGAAATGCTTTATACAGGGATTGCTTTATACATTGACATTGCAGGTGAATTGCTTTATACAGGGGTTGCAAACAATTGCCTTTGCAACTGAATTGCAAACAATTGCCTTCGCATGTGAATTGCAAATAATGTGAATTGCAAATAATGCGAAATGCTTTATACAAGGATTGTTACAGAGGCTTCAAAAGAAGCCATTGTAAAGTGCACGTGCCATCTACTTATATTGGTCTCCATTTGCTTCTTTTGCGGCTCATTTCATTTTGCAGGTCTAATGCTTCGTTTGCAGGGTTAATTAAAAAAATCCCTTTCTTATGGACATCTTTTTTTCGTGTGATGCTCTCCTTTTATTGCCTATGCTTTGCCATTGATTCCTATTAGTACTTCCGTAGGCATGTCAACTCGGTCGTACAGTCCCTTTGCGGATGTTGGCGACACAATCCTAGCTGCGTGCGTGGGGATAGTTGGAGCTATTACGATAGAGGAGTGGGAAGCAAACGGAAGACAAATCCCCCGGCCTCTGCATACGAGGCCGCTCACCGGGGGACAATGGATAAGGGAGATGCTAGATGGTCATGATGATCGTGCATATCAAAAATTCCGCATGAAGCCAAATATGCTCAGATGATTTGCTCGTGTCCTTACGGACCATGGATTAACATCGACTAGACACATGGATGTCGAGGAGCAGGTCTGCATCTTCTTGTATGCATTCGCTAACGTACACTCAAACAGAGTAATTCAGGAGGCCTTCCAACACAACGCTGAGACGATATCGCGGCATATAAGAAATGTTCTTTCCAAAGCACTAACCTTGGAAGGACAATATATAAGACTGGCACCCCCTGTGACGCCTGATATAATCAAATCGAATCCACGATACTACCCATACTTTAAAGTAAATACCTACATGCTTTGCTTCTATATTCGCGCTCGATGTAGGTAACTTACATGACCTTGTTTCCACAGGGCATTATAGGTGCCATTGATGGGACGTACATTCCATCTCAGGTCGCTCCCCAGGAATAAGGAGCATATCAATGCAGGAAGTTATTTACGGTGCAGAATGTTATGGCCGCTGTTGACTTCAACCTTTGTTTTACTTATGTCATCACGGGGTGGGAGGGCTCTTGTGCAGATATGACGGTGTTGCGAAATGCTGTGGAGACCGGTTCCTTTGTCGTCCCAGAAGGATGCAAGTATTTGGTTGATTGCGGTTATGCAAACACTGACACATTCCTAGCTCCATACAGAGGTTCCCTTTATCATCTTCCTGCATGGAGGGCTCGCGGGTGTTTGTACGAAAACCACAAGGACCTCTACAACCATCGCCATACGTGTCTCCGCAATGTTGTGGAGCGTACGTTTGGTGTCTGGAAAAAAAGATTTTGTTGCCTTCGTGATATGCCTGCATATCCTTTCAACATACAAAGAGATGTCGTTAGGGCTACGTGCATTATACACAACTTCATACAGCTGAATGGGGGAGATTCGGCATTCGATGATGACGAGGAGGAGGTATTGCCTGAGGAGCCCATTGAGGAGCATCATCGTGTTGTAGGCATACTACGTGACGACATTAGGCGTGGACAGCTGTTGCGCGATAGAATTGCTATCGCAATGTGGAACAATAGAAGATCGACGCAATCATAGTGCAGTTGGTCGTGTATTTGTTTGTACTGATGATGTCTACTAAATTACCGTTGTCTACTTGAATGTCTTCGATAACTATCTTCGCATTCCAATCAGCTGTATGTGTTCAATATTTCCTTAATTTAATATATGCCTCTCAATTACATCTTCGTCCCTAATTATAGGTGCAAACAGATGGATCCGACAGAGGATAAATGCAGATGTGGCTATCCGATGATTCTCAGATACGAGGAGGGCTCGCAACATCCATGTCGACGCCTATTCTACATATGTTCCACCGGTCGATGCGACACACAGATTAAGTACACGCGTACTACTCGGACTTTGCAGAAAGTAGCGGATGAATTTTTCTTCATGGCGGACCGTCTTTGGGAACAAGAAAAATTAAACAGGGAACTTTCTTCTACGGTGGACGCTTGCAGGAAGGAACTGGAGGAAAAAGAACTAGAACTGAGTTTCATGTACTCTGAGTTGGATGAGGAAAGTGGACGCACCTCTTCGATGAAGGAAACGATTGACACACTTCGACTTCAGTTGCACGATGCAGGAATTTCCACCGTTGACGACGACTTAGTCGACAAACACGTCGTTGAATGATAGAATTTGTAATGCGCGGTAAAGAAAGCCTGACCAACAAAATGTAACCGTATCCTATGCAGTGAAACCCCCCTGCTAAATAATTAAGCTCGTCAATTTGAAGCTTTTCCCACTATCGTAATACAATATTTTCTAGGTTAAAATTTGCAAATACGCCACTACATGTGACTAAAATCACACTCACACAAATTCAAGAATTCTTTTTTTATTTGCAATCATATACAATCATAAGTCAATCATAAAGCACCCCACTCCAATCCATCAATACATCACATCCTGTCACATCCAACTCTAACCCAACCCTCTTCTTATCCAAACACCTACTATTACAACTGGGCTATCCACCCTACCAACCCACCCTGACAGGGTTGCCCCAACCCAACCCATACCCCTAACCAAACGCACCCAAAGGGAAGGTGTTGTCGGTAAAGGAGGAGAACCCACTGTTGACAGTGGCCGTTGAGAAAAAATGGAGGGAGGAGGGCTTGTTGGGGATGATGCCGAAGGACGTCGAGGCAATCGATAATGGCAAGGGCAAGAGAATTGACTGTTGCTGAAGCGTTACCGCTAGCCTTTAATGGTGGCCGAGTTGGATGCCGAGCATGCGGAGGGGATGGAGAAAGGGAAGGGAGGGAGGTGTTGTGCACAATGATTAGAGGGCTCGTTGTGGAAAAGAGAAAAAAGTTCCCTTGAATTAAAGGTGATATTTCCTATCATGCCATCATTGGATGGGAAATAAAAAGGGAAATTACAATCATTCAATCTAGTTGAGATCGAAGGTAGAAAACTACCATCTCACCATCTCATTTATAATCCATCTCATAGTATAATCCATCTCATAGGATCACTCCTCTCTCTCTTTCTATCTCTCTCTCTCTATATATATAAAGTTATAAATTTAATTATACCGTGTGAAGATAATTATATGACTCCATTCATTATTGTTGGTATTGTTATTACGAAATTAACATATTCGTATACATATTTTGAATGTTGACTATCCGAAACATTCAAATTTAAGTACAACAACAACAAAGCCTTTTCCCACAATTAAGTAGGGTCGGCTACATGGATTCTTCGCTTCCATTAAGATCTATCTTGAGTCAATCCCGGGCTTATATCCACAAAACTAAGATCCCTTCGTATGGTCTATTTCCAACACTTCTTGGGCCGTCCTTGCCCTCTCTTAGCCGGCTCAACATCCCAACACTCGCATCTCCTAACTGCTGAATCAACTGATCTTCTTTGCAAATGTCCAAACCATCTTAAGAGATTTTCTCGCATCTTATCCTCGATCGGAGCTACACCAACTTTCTTTCTGATTGCATCATTCCGAATCCGATCTTTACATGTGTGTCCACACATACACCTTAGCATTTTCATTTATGCTACATTCATTCTCTGCACATGTCTATGGTTCACATGCCAACATTCAGATTCATAAAGCATGGCATGTCTCACGGCTGCTTTGTAAAACTCTCCTTTAATTTTTAAAGGAATTTTTTATCACAGAGAACAACATAGGCTCATCTCCACTTTAGTCAGCCTGCATTTATTCTATTAGTAACATCTCCATCAATTTCCCCATCATGTTGTAGAATAGATCCTAGATATCTAAAGGAATCTCTCTTCTGAATGTTATCGTTACCAATCTTCATCTCGATTCCTCCACCATTGCTTCCATCAAAGGTGCACTCCATATATTCCTTCTTAGCCTTACTTATACAAAATCCTTTAGTCTCCAACTCATGTCTCCAGACCTCAAGCTTCTCATTTACTCCATCTCTAGTCTCGTCAATTAACACAATATCATCAACAAATAACATACACCAAGGTAACTCATCCTAAATGTGACTTGTCAACTCGTCCATAATAAAAGTAAAAAGAAATGAACTCAAAGCAGGACCTTGATGTAAATCAATGTTGATGTCAAAACATTCAAATTCGAATCATTCAAATTTAAGCAAATCTCAAAAAACATGGCTTAATTTTTCATGTTCAATTCATATTCATTTTTAACACATTTTTGGATTTTGTAATATTTATATCGACATTTATTTTTGTATTTTAAGATTGATAAGGATATGATTATATCTATATTATATTCGTATATGACCGTTCTCATCCTTATCGGTACACCACAACAAAATACAATCATCAAGAAGTTGACAGGTACTTATACAAAGTTGTTTAGTTGTTGGTATTCTCTTGTATTTGACCAGTTTAAAGGGAAATTAAACCACAATATTACTGATTAAATCTGACTGGGCATCACCTTCATTTTTATTCTCTTCTCGAATTTTTACACAATGATATCGTTATATTTTGTTCATTTTATTATATAAATATAGTCGTAAATTTACTTTTAACTATATTACCAAAATTCTCTCTTCTTTTACCATATATGGTATAATTGACAAGCATAAATATTTGCGAGTATCGATGTAAAATTTGATCATAAATTTTAAAAGAAAATGCGACTCCCTACAAAAAATATTGGCTTATCACAGTAAACATATTATCTACAGAGAATTTAGCATTGCAATACAAATTAAGCAGCAAACAGTAAGGGTATGTTTGGATAGTGGGTTTAAGCGAGTTAAACTGGTTGCAGGTAACCCATTTTTGGGTTTTGGTGTTTGGATAGAAGGTTAAACTGGGGGTGGTTTAGAAGTGGGTTTATTGTGATATGATTGTATTGAAGTTTGAAAAATTGAGTAGTTATTGTGATGTGATTGTATTAGAGTTTGAAAAAGTGAGTAGAAGTGGGGTAATTTATAATTTTTATATGATATGATGGTATAATATATTATTTTTTGATGGAATTGATGATAGGGAATTGATTTATTTAATTTTTTAAAAAGATAAAAAATGGGCCCCACTTAGAAAGAGAAGGGAGTGAGTTAGGGAGGGTAAACCCAAGGGGGGTTTACCCCCTAACCGAACATGACCTAAGTCATTTTCTCTCATTGTTTTTGCGTGTTATAGTCCTTGCAAAAATCATATGAATTTTAAAGAAAAAGTCAGCTACGACGGTCGCTGTACAATCAATATACCAACGAATACGCAGTACATTGCATAATTCAAGTAACTTCTGCACAGAAACACGATAAACGATTCCTTTTGAAATATGCTATAACAGAACAAGAATTAAGTTTGGCACCATTGGAAACCAACTAAAATGATTCCTGCAGTTGATTTCCCTTTTCGACGAGAAATTTATACAGTACTTGGCGTAATGGATGGTAGATACAAGCACCGAGCTATCCACAATGAAAATAGGAAAGAAAGGAATGCATATAAACATTTCCTATGCAGCTGGCGAGGAACCATCACCTGAAATATGGGATGTTTTTATACAGTAACTGTTTCAGCTATTATATGGAGAACTTAGAATGGAAATCTTGTGTGGCAGGCCGGATGCATTCTTGTTCATTTCGATTGCAGTCGTCCATTCCTGGTAGCGGTGGAGGCTTCCGGTGAAATCCGTAAACAAGCCATCGACGTCTATCTTGTTGATCCAGTAATCATATTCCAAGTAGGGATCTTGACAGAAGTCTAAGTGGAGGAATTCATTCTCGTTCCTGAAAGTGTACGGGTGTACCTGCAGATAATCCAGCGCAAGTGTATGGATAACAATACATCTTGAAAATCTAAATATATTTGCACTTGGATCACCTGCAGATGATCCAGTAAAAGTGAGTGGGTAACAATATATCGTCACTTCTAAATCAAAACGAATCGAAAAATCGATAACAGGTTTGCATTGATTGCTTTAGAGAAAAAGGGGTGATTACTCTGGATAAGTGAATTAGATGGACATAAGCCAGGACTCAGATTACCTTTACGTGAGCAAATGTCAGGGGTTTTATCCTATGAAGATTGATTGGCAACTTCAACAACAACAAGAACAAAGCCTTTTCCACATTAAGTAGGGTCGGCTGCATGGATTCTTTGCCCCCATTCAGATCTATCTTGGGTCATTCACGAGCTTAGATAACTAAGATCCCAATTGATTGAAAACTTACATGTACAAAATCAACCTAGCCAATCCAATCTGACGGTAAGTTGGCTGGGTCCAAAGGGCAGAGGTGAATTTTTTAGTATCCTGGTTAGTTTGATAATTTCACATGTGCCTTCTTGAAACCCTAACCTAACGGTATAAACAAACCCTTTTGGGCAGCTGTTCGTTGGACTCCAAAACATATTCACGAGAATACAAAAAGAGAGTATGGTGTGAGCAAGTGGAGTAGGCATATTACTGAACCACTGTACATCCCTGTGTTGTGTGATTGTGTGTGTCAGTTTCGCAATTAGTGGATTGGATATATTTCCAACAGCCAACACATTAGCCCTTCAAGCAATGCGAACAATGAAGAGGAGGCATGCCCTTAACATCTTTGTCATAACCCTTGACCTGCGCGAAAGCCACATGAAGATCTTTCCCTCGGTGGGGCTCTGCGATAGAGTATCAATATGCTATCTTCAATTATTTTATCATTCCCAGACATGGGCAATGCAGAGAGGGCATTGTAGGTCTTTTTAACTGTAATAACTGTTTTAACAACTTTCTTTCAACAGCTAGATCCAGTAATCGCATCCCACCTCTAGGATTTGAAGTTGACAAATCATCCACAACATGAGGCGTAGGAAGCGATCACAATATACATCTTCCTTAATACAATCAACTCTCAAAAATCTGAAGGACCTCCCACCCCCCAGCAGTGGTCGCAAAATATATATCGCATCCTAAATGATCGAACTAGTACCCCTCCGGAACGTGGTCACCACTGATACTTCTAAACGACATATCCAACGAGGATAAGGCAAAACACCACTGAGTAGCTCTACAGAGCAAATCATCAATATCAATCCTAGATGGTCATCCAGAGCCTCACCTCCCACTTCAAAAGTAGCACTTTGTTTGTATCCCTTGGTCAAAGATGAAAATTTCGATACAAATTCCCAATTGACCCTTTTTTCTTAGAAGATGTTAACAATTGATATTGAATGTATAATCACAATAATTAATATTTTAGATTTTTTTCACCATTTTTTTAAAATTAGAGCAGAACCTTTCCACAGCATCCCATTTTCTGAGGCATAATATCAACGTGACATTGACAAAGAGAAGTCAGAAAGCTGCCAATAATAGTTGACATGTTCATGGGTGATCTAAAATTTGAATCCATTTTATACACTTCCAAAGATTTGACCATATATAACACATGCAGATAACCACAATCCTCTTGACATGAAGAGAATTCACCAAAAAGCCTGTCAAAGAAATGCACAGAATTGCATATGATGACCATAACCTCTCTATTCCCAAAAAATATCAGCAAGTGCCAACATGAAAATCCATGCAGTTTGAGTTTTCTTGAGATTTATACCCAGTTTATTACTCAAAACTTCATGTACATATTGCAGACTACATAATGAAGAATACCTCAAGGCCGTGAGCATGTGCTCGTTCCACAAGATCAGTTGGTTCGGTAAGGTAGTTATTCATTGGAGGTACCAAAGTGTCTTTCCATGGCCCAATCCCAGAAACATAAGCTTGTATGAACTCAAAATATTCATTTGATGTGATTTCCCAATATGACTGCATAATAGAAAAGAAACAAGTAAGAAAACAAAGGCCTAATATCTTGACGTTGAAATAGTTCTTATTTTAAATTTTCAAGCACAAATATGAAGAGCATCTTCTTATTAAGTCGGGCTTCTCATGATGTCACACACAGATTAAATTTAAAAGAAAACTGTTTGGTTTCGATATAAAATGAGAATGTTTGACAAAATCAGTGCTAATTGGAGAAGCTCAATCAAGGATTAGTCGCCTTTTTAATCTAGGAGTTAATGTTTCTAACATCTGTTCCCTTATTGTTTTATTTGGATATAAGACTTGGACCTATCAAATGCATGAAGTGGAGGTAAATCTAGATTGTTCCAACCGATATAATATTTGGCAAGTTCCCCTCTAACGATATTTTTTCTTACAATAAAAGACTTACCAGATTAGTATCTTGAGTTGGCACGTCAATGCCATCAATTAAGAATATTTTTGGTGAATCAGTCAGATTTGATACATAGACAAGTGAAGATGGGGCAAATGACTGTATGAACACTGGTTGCTTTTGCCAATTCTTGGACTTATAAGCACCCTTGTATCCATATCTCAAAAGAGTCTCAACGAATATGTCCTCATACTTCTTCCCGTTAGGCCATTGCACCTACAGAATAACTCAATGACATATTCATCTCACAGAAAAAAAGATAGAAACAGCTGACAACAAGTGATCCCGAACTAAAAATCAATTAGTTAAACTAAATTAAAAATAATTTTAAGTGATACTGGAAGACCTAAAATGCCATATCATTCCAATTGATGCTAGCATCTTGCAGTAATTTCTAGAAGCTGATGAAATATAGAAAGGAAAAGGAAGAAATATGTAAACAGCCGAAGTCATCATCATGATGCCAAACCATATATTAAGGTCATTACATAATCGATGTAAATATTAAAAAAATTGATAGTATGTAATAGATAGCGCAAAAATATCAAAACAAAGATTGCATGGTTCAACAAGGATGGGACGACCATCATCCATGGGAGAAGCGGCACATCAGTCGTGTTATTTGACTGATCTTTCTCACTAAATCATTTAATACAAGGTCCTCTACATAGCCCCCTCACAACCAACTCTCCCTCACTAGGTGATGTGAGACAGCACAGGACCATATACACACCATAGATGGACCTCGATAAGATACAATTACCCAATGAACTCAATCCTTCATTATTTTCAACACCCCCTCTCAAGCTAGAGCATACAATTCTCATCTTGTACAAACAAAGAACTGCCCACTAGCACATTATACGAGGAGACACAGACCACCTCGACATAACACCTACTTCTTTCATTGTTTTTTTAAGAAAAGAAACTGGTCAACATTGGGAGTACTCAACCCAAGAACCTTGTTTATTAAAAACAATCAAAAAGATACTTCTCTTACTGTTGACCGTGACAATAATATATCTTGGGTCACGTTGGTGAGTGTGACAGGGTCAAAATCCCGCAATCGATTTCGACCGATCCTGTGCGGCGTTAGCTAACCCGTAGCTAACCAGCCTTCCCGAGTAGAACGGTCACGGACGCGCTCCAACTCTTCTCGATACTTCTTCTTGCTAACGCACCGACGCTCAGACATAAGCAGAAGCTCGACTCTATGGATCGTTCAGGAACACTCTCAAGAACTCGCTCAAGAACGCTCAAGAACACAACCACACGATCACACAAGCACGGGTACAAAGCTCTTCTCTTATTAGAAGGGGAACTCTCTCTAGAGTGGGTGGACACTCTACACTTGTGTGTACACTGTGTACTCTGTGTATTTACAAATGAGCCAGCACCTCTCCTTTTATACAAGACTCATGGCAACCCAAGGGACACTCATTATTACATTTACAATAATGATACATAAAGACACAAGAGACCCTTCGAGTTCTTCAGCTACCCTTCGCGTTCCTCAGCAACTCTTCGTCTGCTCATCTCTTCGACTCCCTTGTTGTCATTTCATCTTCCCGCACAATTGACGCTCAGTCAACCGCCCAATCATCAGCACACTCGCGCTCCAACGGTTGCTGATGCAGCTTTGCCATAATTCATCGAGTGCCACCGAACACTCGATCTTGTGCTAAAAGGAACCTGCGGCCTCCAGACCCTCGTGCAGTAAACCCTTAGCGTTCTGCATGCTAAGGGGAAATCCTCCAGAACTTCGCTATCGTAGCCTCCAGACCACTCTCGTACATGTACTACCGAGCATGCTCGACAATGCTCGTACTCAGCACCTGCAACGCTCCATGCCTTTGTGGATCGCCACACATCAATACCGATACCGTGCGTTTTCGTGCGTACGCCTCTGTGACCATACCGCATTGCTCCTCAATGAATACTGCTTCACTGCATACCGCCCTTCTGCGCTCGCGTACGTACCCGTTGCATGCATCCACCGTCATGTCTTGCACTGCTGCATGTACTCATTGCTCGCACTGTTACAAGCTTCACGGCACTCTACTACCAAGCTAGTGTCCTCTATGACACTTCTCTCTTGTAACATACGGTTGAGCCTCCAGACTCCCGTGGATAACCTCCGTAATACCCATGCTTTTTTGGACTCCTCCTGAAGTCCAGCTCCATCGATCATTCTCGAGCATCCAGCTACCGTGTCTGCACGATCATTCTCGATCACGGAATTTGGGGGTGTGACAAGCCTCCCCCACCTGAAGAATCGGTTGTCCTCATTCCCGTCACGATCTTCCATCCGCTACGCATCTCCTGGTGCTGCTCAATTGGAAGGGTGGTGCAAGCTTGCACCGCCTCCCTTCCTGCACCTGATCTTCTCACAAACCACGTCCCTCCATGACTTGGTCTTCAACGTGAAAAGTGGAGCTTCCTTGTCAACTCCCATTTTCGGTGTATCCCTCCTGGATACAACAGCTCCATCGCTGGTGTGTTGCAGCTCCTGCTCCAGATGTGGAGTACTCACCTCCATGCTCGCTCGTTGATGATCTCTATCATTCCCTGTGGGCGTACCCGTGTCTTGGGAAATGAGCACCTCCTGCGCTCCGAGCATCATCGGTATCTTGCCTCCTGTAAGATCATTGGTGTTGTGGTTCGTCACCACTCCACCTTCATGGACATGTAACTTCTTGCCCATGCTGCATCGTCCTCTAAAGCTCTGTCTTGCCTTCCGTGCATGGATATTCTCCTATCCGTGGCTTTGGTCGTGTGCCTCCTGCACACACGTTGGTGCTCAGCACGCACCTGCGTACTCATGTACGTTCTCAATCGAGCCTCGACGCCTCCAAAGCTCTTTGTTGTGGAGTTCCCTCCCTCCACCGAATTTGAAGCTCCAGCTCGAAATGTTGTGAGGTGTACCTTGCGCATAGTATCTATTGCTCCCAAGCGTACCTCACCTTCTTCTTCCTCCTCCTCGTCCGCACGAAGAGAGTTCAACTTCTCCTTCTTTGGGCACTCCCGCGCCCGATGTTGTCCGTCGCATATGAAAATCTTGGGTTGCTCCCTCTTCTTGGAGTACTCTCGTTCCTCCATTGGTGGATCAAGGGCAACGCCTTTGCCCTTGTCCTTCGACCGCACCCTCGGCTTGCTGGTGAAATCCTTCTCTTCAGCCTTGTGGCCTGGTTGGGCACCGTAGTCGACCAACGCATCTGCCACCACGATTGTTGAATTCAGGTCTTTCACGCCCTGCCTCCGCAGTTCGACTTGCACCCAGCTCTGCAACCCGATCGTGAAGTTGAACAGCTTGTCCTCCTCGGACATCCCCTTGATGTCCAGCAGTAAAGACGTAAACTGCTTCACGTACTCACGAACTGTGTCTGTCTGCTTCAGGTGTCGAAGAGCCTCACGTGCGACCCACGCAGTGTTCTTCGGCAAGAACTGCTCCTTCAATTCTGTGACTAGATCATCCCATCTGGATATCCTCGGTCTTGCCTCATCTGCTGCACGGCTCCTCCACCATAACTTGGCGTCGCTTGACATGTACATCGATGCCAAGCCCACTTTCTCGGCTTTCTTCGTCTTGGTCACCTCGAAATACACTTCTATATCCCATAGAAAGTTCTCCAAATCCTTGGCACTCCACGTACCTGTGAAGGGTTTGGGTTCGGTTACCTTGCGTCGCTGCACCTCCGTGGAGACTTCGCTGTTCGCCAATGCCTCCTTGATGAGGGAGATCTCGCTGCGTAGATCCCCCATCATCGTGCTGAACGCCTCCAGTTTGTCCTCCAAGGACTTGATCTGCTCCGTTGAGCGTTGGGTCTTGCACCTAACATCCGATCTTTCTGAAGAACGATCCTCCAAGACGGCGATGCGATGAGCATAAGTCCCAATAGTGGACTCCACTTCTGCCATCGCCTGCTCCATTGTTGCTACGCGATCGGTAACACCCACCATCTTTACTCTACTGATTGAAGATGAACATGTACCAACAAGTTCCTTGGTTCCCGCGATCGACTGCACCGATAGTCGCTCCTAGCTTTGTCCACTTTCTTGGCACCAACCAAGATCTGTGATCTACTCTTTGTTCTGATATCAATTCGTGCCAACGAATTGTATCATGAACTGTACTCTGATACCAACTGTCACAGAATCAAAATCCCGCTATCTATTTCGACCAATCCTGTGCGGCATTATCTAACCCGTAGCTAACCAGCCTTCTCGAGTAGAACGATCACGGACGCGCTCCAACTCTTCTCGATACTCATGCTTGCTAACGCACCGACGCTTAGACACAAGCAGAAGCTCGACTCTATGGATCGTTCAGGAATACTCTCAAGAACTCACTCAAGAACACTCGAGAACACAACCACACAATCACACAAGTACGGACACAAAGCTCTTCTCTTATTAGAACGGGAACTCTCTCTAGAGTGGGTGGACACTCTACACTTGTGTGTACACTGTGTACTCTGTGTGTTTACAAATGAGCCACCACCTCTCCTTTTATACAAGACTCAAGGCGACCCAAGGGACACTCATTATTACATTTACAATAATGATACATAAAGACATAAGAGACCCTTTGAGTTCTTCGGCAACCCTTCGCGTTCCTCAACAACTCTTCGTCTGCTAGTCTCTTCGACTCCCTTGTTGTCCTTTCAACTTCCCGCACGGTTGACGCCCAGTCAACCGCCCAGTCATCAGCACACTCGTGCTCCAACGCTTGCTGATGCACCTTTGCCATAGTTCACCGAGTGCCACCGAACACTCGAACTTGTGCCAAAGGGAACCCACGAACTCCAGACCCTCGTGCGGTAAACCCTTCCTTAGCGTTCTACATACTAAGGGGAAGTCCTCCAGAACTTCGCTATCGTGGCCTCCAGACCACTCTCGTACGTGTACTACCGAGCATGCTCGACAATGCTCGTACTCAACACCTGCAATGATCCATGCCTTTATGGATCGCCACACATCAGTACCGATACTGTGCGCCTTCGTGCGTACGCCTCTATGACCATACTGCATTGCTCCTCAATGCATACTGCTTCACTGCAAACCGCCCTTCTGCGCTCGCATACGTACCCGCTGCATGCATCCACTGTCATGTATTGCAATGCTTCATGTACTCGTTGCTCGCACTGCTACAAGCTTCACGACACTCTGCTACCAAGCCAGTGTCCTCTGTGACGCTTCTCTCTTGTAACATATGGTTGAACCTCCAGACTCCCGTGGATAACCTCCGTAATACCCACGCATTTTCGGACTCCTCCTGAAGCCCAGCTCCATCGATCATTCTCGAGCATCCAGCTACCGTGTCTGCACGATCATTGTCGATCACGGAATTTGGGGGTGTGACAGTGAGCATGATGAACTTAAGGGTTAGATTGTGGAAATATGATAAGTTAGGCTAATGAGTAGAAAGAAAGACTTTTTAACTTTTGATTAACATTGACAATCATTGGCATTATGACAAGTCTTTGTTTTATATAGATAGATCTTTAGTCCACAAATTGTCTCCTAATCAGAAGACAATTCCATCTTTTGCAATGAAGTGGTTTTCCATGTTCGAAAACACGAAGATGTGTCTCTTATATATGGACCTCAGAAGGACATCTCCTGTACGAAAACTCAAAGGATTCATCTTTCCTCATGCAGGAACTTTTAATAACATGTTCTCTCACATAAGAACCTCAAGGGAACTCATATTGGTAGAAATAAATGAGGATGGACCCAATTGAGTCACCCATTTCATAGGGGAAAAAAGATGAGCCATTCTTGAGAAATTCAAAGCAAAATTAAATTTACTTTGACCTTTGTTTTATTACGTAATTGTCGGAATCATATTCGATCAAATTAGGAGAAGAAATATACACTAGTTAAAAAACTTCTTCTTTTTCTTTTCCTTCGTTTCTTATTTTTTTTAGTTTAACTTCTTATATTTCTTAAAACAATCAATTTTTGTTATCGTCCTATAAGTAGGGTCTGCGACCTTACTCAAATCCATGTCGAAAGATACGACTATTTTTATGATGGTTTTGGACTACCTAACGCACCCCCCACAATAGAGGATTTGAACCCCGGTCTTTTGGGTGGTAGGCACACTGCAATATACCATGCCATTTAACTGGATACATGCCTTTACAGCTACAAACAACAACAACAACAAAGCATTTTCCCACATTAAGTAGGGTCAAATACATGGATTTTATGCCTCCATTCAGATCTATCTTGAGCCAATCTCAGGATTAGGTCCAAAAAACTAAGATCGCTTTGTATAGTTTCATTCCAGCACTTCTTTGGCCTTCCTCTCCCTCACTTAGATAGTTCAAAATCCTAAAACTCGTACCTCCTAATTGGTGCATCAGCAAAGGCCTTTATAGCTAAAATAGAAAAAATACCTATGCACAAAAGGCCCAATAAAGTACTAATACAATATGTTCTTTCTTATTATATAAGAGGTATAACACTCGAGAAACCTCAATCAAGTTTGCACTTTCGCGTTGCTTTTCCGAAATTGGTCATAGACGATGTGTTCTTATCTCACAAAGGATGCATCATTGTGATGTGGTATCTCCTCTTCTTGTTCTCCAATTAGGGTTCGTACAAACTCATCCTAAATCCCTTTGTCGTTGACATATCATTGCTTCTATCGCCTTCTAGCATTGCTTTTTCACGCAACTTCATCGCAATACCTTGCATGTTTGCCTTGTAATTCCACCATCATGTATGGATTTCCTAATTTTGTACGCTAATCTTGCCTCCACGTGCAAATATCTTCTATGAAAAATGTGTAGTAGCTACGCAATCTCCACAAACCTCATGACATTCAAACAAATGATTGAAATAAAACACGAAGCTCGATGCAGAGCCTGAAATTGACTCGCTATATGTTGGGAGAAAACCTTACTTCTTATTCATAGAGGAGATCCTAGGGCTCTCTTATATAGGAGAAAATCCGTGGGTTAATTACATAGAAGTACATGAAAGGAATATAAATGAGAAAAACATATCTGGAGATATAATTATCTTAAAACTCCCCCTCAAGCTGGAGCATATATCAATCATGCTCAGCTTGGTGCAACATCTCTGAAATGGACCTCTAGCGAGTGCCTTGGTGAAGACGTCTGCAGTCTGATCTTCAGTAGACACATGTGATGTAGATATGAGACCTTTCTGAATCATGTCTCTAGTGTAATGACAATCTACCTCAATGTGTTTGGTCCATTCATGAAATGCAAGATTGTTGGCAATGAATAGAGCAACTTGATTATCACAGAATAGTTGCATGGGAAGAGAGATCTCAGCAATAAGATCAGTTAACGCAGATCTTACCCATATCATCTCTGTATTTCCTTGTGCCATGACTCTGTATTTTTGACTCTGCACTAGATCTGGCCACTACTGTCTGCTTCTTTCTTGCTTCTCCATGAAACAAGAGAGCCGCCTACAGTAACTGCAAAGAAATATGTAGACTCCTCGTCTCTAGGGAACCCTGCATAGTCTGCATCTGCACAAGCTGTCACCTCCAGGGATGTACCCCTGTGAAATATGAGACCATAGCCTGGTGAAGTCTACAAATATCTCAAGATCATGTACATTGCATCCATATGCACCTTCCTAGGTTGCTCCATGAATTGGCTAACTTTGCTCACTAAAAAAGTTATATCTGATCTGGTAATAGTGACATATAAGAGCTTCCTAACCAGCTCTCTATATCTACTCCTGTCTACCTCCTCAGTATCGTCATCATATAACCTCATACTTGGATCCATAGAAGTAGTAGCAGGCTTGCGCCCTGCCATTATTGTCATATAAAGAAGATCCATCACAAATTTCCTCTGTGTCACTACTAGGCCATACTGATTTCTGGCGAACTCTATCCCAAGGAAGTATCGAAGTGTACTGAGGTACTTAGTTACAAACTACAGACTTAGGAATTCCTTGACCTCCAGAATGCCTTGCTCATCGTCCCCTGTGACAATGATATCATCAACATAGACAAGAATAGAAACAATACCTCTCTGTGTTTTCTAAACAAACAATGAGTAGTCTGTTGTAGACCTCACAAAACCCTGTAGCTCTATCAATTCCGATAGCTTATGGTACCAAACTCTCGAACTTTGCTTCATGCCATAAATTGCCTTATGAAACCTGCACACCTTCTGAGACTCCCCCTCAGCAACAAACCGTGGTGGTTGCTGCATATAAACCTCTTCCGGTAGATCATCGTATAAAAATGCGTTCTTGACATCAAGCTGGTAAAGAGGCCAGCCTTGTGAAACCGCAACTGATAAAAGGATGCGAAGTGTCGAGTGTATGGCCACTGAGGAGAATGTATCATGATAGTCCATCCCATAGGATTGGGTAAACCCCCTGCCACAAGCCTGGCTTTGTTGCGATCCATACTTCCATATGCTCGTTGTTTTACTGTAAATATCCACTTGCAGCTTACAACAGATGCTCCTGGAGGAGTAGACATAATGCTCCATGTGTCGCGTGACTGCAATGCCGTCAATTCTTCTTCCATTGCAATACGCCACCTACTATCCTGTATAACCTCCTGATATGTGCATGGGATAGAAACGACAGAAAGTCCCACAACAAACTTCTTGTATTCGTCTGAAAGGTGATTCAATGAAACATGCGCAGCAAGAGGATAAGTTGTGCATTTACAACGAGGCTTCCACAGGGCAATAGGAATGTCTAGATCAGTATCATCTCTATTCTCCGGTGATCCAGTCAAAATACCATTGCTGTTAGATGGACTTATGTGCTCATTACATATTTGAGGCGTGATGGATGATGTGGAAGGCATATGTGCAGAGGGACGAGTAGAAGGACTACGTGTGTAAATCTGTGGAAGGAACTGAGTCATAGGTAAGGGAGGCGGAGGTGGTGGAGATGGTTGTGGTGGCTGAGGTGGTGATGGTGGAGACTCATCATTGGGTGTAGAAGATGGACAAGACGGAGGTGCAGGAACAACCACATCCTCACTCGAAGAGTCATGAGATAACCTGTCACCCGTGGGAGAAAAGTACATAGTAGGCTAAAAAATGTGACATCAACACTAACATGGTATTTTCTTCCTACAGGATCAAAACAACGATACCTCTTTTGGGTACAAGAATAACCAACAAAAACACATTTGACCGCTCTAGGTGATAGCTTGTCACGACCAGGAGTGAAATTGTGAACAAAAGCCTCAGATCCAAAAACCCTGGGAGTCAAAGAGAACATGTCCTTCCCAGGGAATGCAATCGAGAAAGGAACCCTTTCTCCAAGCATAATGGATGGCATCCGGTTCACCATGCAGTGAGAACCGCATCTCCCCAGAACGAGTGAGGAGCACGACTTTGAATCAGAAGGGTCCTAGTGACATTAAGAAAGTGACAGTGTTTGCGTTCAACAACACCATTTTGCTCAGAAGTGTAGGCACACGAGGTCTGATGAACAATACCTAGAGAATTCAGAAATTCTGATAATTGTAATGTGGAACACTCCAAGGCATTATTCGTACGAATAAATTTCACATTAGCAGAGAAGATATTTTTGACCTCAAGAAGAAAATTTTAATGATAAGGCCAGCTTTCGACTTTTGTTTTAGCAAGAAGACCCAAGAAAGTCTAGAATAATCATCCACAACAACCATATAAAAATGATGTCCCTGATGATCAGGAACACGACTAGGACCCCAAATGTCAAAATGAAACAACTTAAAAGACTGACTACTGCAACAACTGGACGACTCGGAAAGGAAGACCGATGATATTTTCCAAGTTGACAGGCTTCGTAGCCCAAGTTGGTGCTAGTAGATATCTGTGGTAGAACATGACACGACTTCTGAATAGGGAGATGTCCAAAACGAAGGTGCCACATGAATAGGGAAACAAATCCAGAAGAAGAAGTAGCGACCACAACAGTTGGTGGAATGGCAGGCTTGTACAATCGCCGCTGCTCACGGCCACATCCAATCACCATGTCCGTTAGTGTCTTGAAACACAAGAGAGGAGAGATCAAATATAGCACGGTAGTGTAAATCCTTTGTAATTTGACTAATTGACAAAAGATTCATCTAAAAGTCAGAAGCATGTAAAATGTTCTACAGATGCATAGATGGTGTCATAATAATCTCCCCTTGACCAATAATAGGAAGATGAACACCATTAGCAATCACCACCGATCTACCAGATGTGATAGACTTGGAAGATATGAATTGTGTTCGATCTCCACACATAAGGTGTGATGCGCCCGAATCCATAATCGAGTCAGTTAAATCTGTACTGCTACAACTGGTTAGGGCATAAGTAATACCTAAGGAACTAGAGGTGGCTCTGGCAGTAGCTGCTGCATCAGATGAACTTGCAGCAGGAACAGTGGGAGTGGCCATCATCTCGCGAAGTCTGGAAACAATATCATCCAGGCATGCGTCCTGTGTAGGTGCAGAAGTAGGCTCAGTCTTCTCAGCAACCCTAGCAGACACAACATAGCCATGCTTTTGAAAACATGTCTCCTCTTAATGTCCATGATAATGACAATGAAAACCGAGGCCACACGGACGTCCTCCTCTTCGACCACGGGGTCCACGCCCTCGAAACTGGGAAGTCCCCCTGCCCCTAGGCACTACCATAGCAGTAGGAGGTGGGGTCACAGTCGTAGATGTAGTAGTAATCCTGCTCAGTCGCTTTTATACCTCTTCCATTGGAGGTATTGTCTCGCCAGTCAGAAGTTGAGTACGTCTTGCATCGTATTCTGAATCAAGAGATGAAAGGAAAACTCCTGTCATAGTGGCATTCCGATACTGTTGCTGCTGCTCAGTACTGGTAGTAATAGGCATGAAGCTGTGTAATCGCTCAAACATGCCTCGAAGATGAGAGAAATGTTGATGAAGTGGTTGAACATTTTGCTTAGACGAGAAAATGTCAAACTGCAACTGAAGGATCTTGCTCTCATTCTTTGTCTGCCCATATGTGGCGGCTAAGATGTCCCACATAGCTTTTGTGGTGGGTTGGTTGACGATATCGTTGGCAATCTCCGTGGTGAGCATCTCGGATAGCCAAATACGAGCATATGCATCATCTTGCTTCCACGAAGCATTAGCCCCCATTTTGTCCGTTAGTTCTATTTCCGTCAGGATGTGCTCCTTGTTGTGATACTGCATAAGAGTGTGATACTGCATGGATCATAATTCATAGTTGGTCCCATCCATCTTAAAGTTAATGATGAGAGCCGAACCTTGAAGGCACAAGAGGAAAAAACATCACTCTTGATATCTGACATCGCACTAATAAAGAGAACCAAGAAAAACTGAGGATTAAATCAACTCAAGAGCATCTACACAATCATAAAGAGGAGTGGTTGTATCTGTAGACTCATACAACCATCCTTATTGATGTGTCTTAAGGGCTAGTTCCTCAATAAAAATGATTTATATGAACGAAATAACTCTGTCCAATCCAAAATCAGACCTGCAGGGCTCTGAGTAAATGCACCTAGATCATCGGAGGATAGCTACGACACACAGGGGGAAGGCTGATGTCCCCTGCATAATGCTGGCGGGCGGCGGGACTACTCCTTGCAGCGTCAGGGACCTAGGTAGTCATGGCAGTTAATGCAGCCAGGGCCGCTAGTCACGCGAATCGCGTCCCTACGACACGCGACGACACGAGAAGACCCCTGGAGGGGTCTGGGAGGCCCAGACGCGGGATGGGAGGACTGGGAGCCGCAGGCGACAGGAATATGCGAGACCCCCTGGCGGCATGCACTAGAGGCGCGGGATCCCCTGGCAGTGTGTGCCTGAGGTGCGGGACCCCCTGGTGGAGGGCGCAAGGGGCTCCAGAGACTCTGGGCAGAGGGCGCGGGAGGTGCCTGGGGTCCGGTTGTCGGTGGGAGGGGAGAAGCGGGCGGGGGGAGGTAGGGTTAGGGTTTTGGGGTGGGATATGGGAACCCCGGTCTAGGACCGTTGCTCCGATACCATGTTGGGAGAAAACCTTACTTCTTATTCATAGAGGAGACTCTAGGGCTCTCTTATATAGTAGAAAAGCCCTGGGTTAATTACAGAGAAGTACATGAAAGAAATATAAATGAGAAAAACATATATGGAGATATAATTATCTCAACACTATAAAAACTAATTATATGACACGATAGAAATACTATCAAAATATCGATTTTCATGGTCTAAAATGGTCAGAATGAACACTCTACTCAACGGGAGAAGCTATCTAATAGTTGCATATCTTCATTGATATTTCTAACCAACTCATGCAGTTCTTGCCATATATACCTTTTCATACCCAATTCTCTCTCAATTGGTGACGTGAGACTAAATAAGCACCACATATCACAAAATATATTGATCTTGGTAATATCTAATCACCCATTAACTCTAATGAAGGTATTATATTGAGCTAAATGGATCTTCCATGTAGATGCATTTACTTATTTTTATATATATTATGCACACCCTCATTTGTTTACATGATCATTGGACAGAGGTTATATAATATTGTTCTTATGGTTTTCCCCCTCTCGTAGAAGAGGATTTCTGCATAAATCATGTGTCTCCATTGTGTGTTAACTTGCTATATTGTTTTCCGGATTTTATCAAAGCTATTGTGAATTGCATAAGAAAAATACAAACAAATGATCAATCAAACAAGTACGAAGACACATTTACAAGGTTTACCCATAACTGGTCTACATCCTTGGAGGCAACAACTGATCTCTTCAATATGGTGGAAGAATTGAGAACAGAGAGATGATTCAAAACACTAACCGTATGAAGGTTTATATAGTACCTCCTCCCACACAAATAAATCCTAAAACAAATAGGACTTCGAATCCTAAAGCAAATAGAACTTTGAATCCCAAAATAAATAGGATTTCAGATCCTAAAGCAAATAGGACTTCGAATCCCAAACCAAATAGGACTTTGTCTGCAGACTTAAATATGTTTCAAGGCGTATCAACAATTTTCACCTTGAATTGAATCCTTTGAGAAGCTTTGCCACACTTCACCGTGCGTATACTGACTAAAAGGGTTAGAATATAATATGAATTTAAATGGATCCTCTAATCAATTAGGATGCAATAATATCCACCTCAAATATGATTCAAGACATATCCTGGGCGTGATGGAAGGAGGATGGGTGGCCATGGATGGAGCGGGAGATAGGGACATGTCAAGGAGCAGACCTGAAGGAGGAGGTGTTGAGGTGTTTGGGATTGGTGCTACCTAAGGGGTCATCAAAGGTGTGCCAATGAATTTAGTCGCATGGAACGTTCGGGGGCTGGGAAGGTCGGAGAAAAGGGGGTAGTGCAAAGTTGATGTGGAATCAGAGTAGGAGACGAAGATTTTGCATGGTATGATCGACGTCTAGAAGGAGGTTGGGAGCACTAGGTTGGCTGAATGCAGAGGATTAGACTCTAGAGGGGCTTCCAGGGGTGTTTTAACGAGGTGGAATGCAGATAAGTTCAACTTGAATGGGAGCGAGTTGCTGGGAAGATACTCTATCACAACATTATTACGTCGGAAGGCGAACGGATTAAAGATCTGGCTCATGAACGTCTATGACCCTTACAACGAGGTCGGCATGACTCGCTTCGTGAGGAATTAGTTGTGGTTAGGACTATGGCAATTGATACTGCCCGGATCATTGCAGGGGATTTTAATGTCACTTTGATCTCAGATGACCGTCCAAGTGGATGAGGGGGTAGAGACAATGGTTTGGTGGAGCTGAGGGATGTACTGGACGAGCTCGGGCTTCTATTGGTAAATACGGCTGGATGTTTGTACACCAAGCGGAATGCGAGATCCAGGTCCCGTATCGAGAAATTTTTCATGTATGCTGAGGTGCTGGAGATTTTTCCCTTAGCAGGGGCTCGGGCATTTCCTAGGGCACACTCGAACCATACTCCATTGATGTGGTGTTCGAGGGACGAGGTTCGTCCTCTAACGTTTCTTTGCTTTGAGCGGGCTTGGTTGCTAGAGGAAGGCTTCAGGGAGTCTGTGGCGTAGTTCTAGGAGGAATGCACACATATCGGTTCGACGACTTGTAAGCCGGCGACCAAGCTGGTCTCGCTCAGGAAGTACTCGAGGGATTTCAATAGAGCCAACAATATGCAACGACGTGGCTAGAGGTCGAGGGCCCAAGAGGAGGTGTGTAGGTTGGACTAGCTTGAGAATGAAAGGTTGTTGACGGAGGAGGAACTTGCAAACAGGGACATGCACTTGCATGAGATTATGCTTGAAAATAAAAAGGACGAGATAACATGGAGGTAGAGATCAAAGCTGTGTTGGTTGAGGGAAGGCAAGGTTGCAAAAGTTGGTAGTCGGTACTCGGTTGATCGGGTTACTGACCAATGATTACTCGGTAGTCGGGCAACTAATCGAATTTATTTAGACTTTGATCGACTTTAAATTTTTTGATCATTTTAAATATATAAGTCATTTTTATACATATATTTACATATATTTTGGACATTATTATACTATCATAATGAAATAAAAGAAGTAGTTGAATTTAAATAAGCCATTAAGCATATCACAATAATTTTGTTTTTAAAGATGCAAAACATAAAAAAATAAGTAAAAATTGGTCGACTAGTGTATCTAGTCGAAATTAGTCAGTACTCGGTCGGCCACCCCACTGACTAGACTAGTCGAGCCAGCCGGTCGACTTTTACAACACTGAGGGAAGGCTGTGTAAACACAAGGTTTTTTCATGCACTGGACAGAGGGAGGAGACATAAGAACTCAATACATTCGATTTCAATCAGTGGGGGGAGGGGGTGGAGGGCGACAGATAGGTGGAAATCGTACTGAGATCTTACTGTCAGGCTTTCGGCAGAAGGCAGAATCATTCTAAATGGGGTTGGGAGGGCAAGGGAGTTTTACATATCTTTGATTTGGAGGCTAGAGAGTTGGTGAGGGGATTCACGGAGGAGGAAACCAGGAGAGCGCTTTTTCATCCTAATGCGGATAGGGCACCAGGACTCGACAGGTTCCCGATATATTTCTATAAGGAGTTCTGGGTGACGGTCAAGGGGGATGTAATGGAGGTGCTCGAGGAGTTTCAAAATGGAAACATGGGTTTCGAGAAGCTGAACAAGGGGGTTATTTTCCTACTTCCTAAGAAGGAAATGCCGGTCAGGGTGGAGGACTACATGCCTATTGTGTTGTCTAATGCTATCTATCTCTTGGTGTCAAAAATCTTGGCCAACTGGTCGAGGGAGGTTTTTCATCAGATCATCTCGCCTAAACAGACAACGTTTGTTCTCAGGAGAGCTATGGCGGGCGGTTTGGTGACGGCTTCAAAAGTTGTGTTGGACTGAAGAGAAGTAAAGCCAAAGGAGTGCTTAGGAAGGTGGATTTCTCCAAAGCATATGAATCAGTGGATTGGAGATACCTATAGGCTTCACTAGAGAGAAGGGGATTTCCGGAAATATGGATTGCTTGGATCAACCATTGTGTTACAGCAGCTTCTCATGCGTCCTCATTAATGGTAGACTGGAGGGTGGTTTTTTCTAACCATAGAGAGGAATCAGGCAGTGATGTACATTGGCTCCACTCCTATTTGTGATTGTGACGGGTGCTTTAGTGATGATGATAAGGCTGGAAGTACAGGGGGAATGGTGTTCTGCATAGCATAGGGAGGAAATATCCATTCCAATTCTACAGTATGTTGATGACGCTGTTTTTTTTCTGAGGGCAGAGGAGAAGAAGATTCGAAAAGCGTCGAATATTATGGATATCTTTGGGGACATTTCGGGACTTCGTATCAATAGGGAAAAGTCGACGGTGGTACCTTTCGGTCTTGCGAAGGATGAGTTGCGACATGCGTCTGAGGTATTGGGCTACCCCAAACGACCTTGCCGATCACTTATTTATTGCTCCCATTGGTGGCTTTATAGCCAAAGTCCGAGGATGGAAGATATTTCTGCAAAGACTGGAGGAAAGGTTAGCGGGATGGAAGGCAGCACTGCTCTCGAAGGGTAGGAAGTTGGTACTCCTGAAGCATGTTCTCTCAGTTATCCCGATCTTCTTTTATTCCACACGATCTTTACCTGTAGCGGTATGCGTCAAGATTGGGGCTCTGATGAGGAGATTCTTCTGGTCGGATGGACGACAAGACAAGAAGGGCATCCACTTGGTGGAGCCGGGACAGGGTGACATCTGCAAAGAAAAAGGGTGTACTTGGGGTGTTGCGTATGGGGGACATGAATAAGGTTTTATGGCAAAGTGGGTGGTACGAGTGTGAGGGAAGTCACAGGACCTGGTGTGTTGCTTGCTCAGAAAGATCTATGGTGTTACCATGTCGTTAGAGGTGGCCTTGGGGCGGCTTCCATCATCCTTATGGAAGGGGAATATTTCGATTATTCCAGAGATTGCTTATAGATTGAGATCGATTTTGGAGGATGGCACATGATTTCATTTCTAGAGGGATGATTGGATAGGAGATGGGGTGTTGGGGGAGCGATACCCATGTTTATTGAGGATAGCGACTGACAGGAAGGTGCGAGTGCATGAGGATTGGGATCGTGAGGCCTGGTCTCCAACATTTTTGTCTGCTTTGTCGGAGTAGAGGGTTGAGGAGTTCCTTCTCTTCAGATCGAGATGCTACAAAGTGAGCGTCCATCCTTAAGAAGATATCATCTTGTCCGGGGAGATGTGAGGTTTACGATACGAAAGGCTTACCGTTTTCTAGTAGAGAACGGGGAGAATGTACATGAGGTGGTTAGGGTCGACACGAATTTCATATGACAGTGCAAAGTGCCTAACAGAGTCAAGGTTTTCTTATATCTTTTCAGAATTGGGAGGATCCTTATCAAAGATCGTCGGGGGCAGATGTTGGGACTGGAGGATGTTACATGCAATAGGTACAGAGACATGAGGGAGGATGCAGATCTTTATTCTTCTCTTACCCTTTCTCTGCTGAGATTTGGAGTCGAGCAAGCATCGCGTGACTGGCACTGAGCGAATGCCCCGCCATCTAGAGAGATATTCAATTGGTCTGTGATTTTGACCATGAGGATAGTTTGTACCCGTTTGCGGTGGTTTGGTTGATTTGGTGCGCTAAGAACAAGGTCATTTTTGGGGGTAGGGATTTCATACGGATAATGTACCGGGGCATTGTAGGGGGATGTAACTCTTTTCTTCTTCTTTTTCCTTAATTTATTTATACATACACATTATGGTGGATCCCACTTTGGGACGTCACCATATTTTTCTTCAAAAAATATTCGTATCCTTTATCTATTATTTGTTTCCTTTATTTTCTTTACGTAATTTGCTCAACAAGTTACTCTCTTATATAAGAGAACCCTAGGGATTTATGAATAAACAATTCATTCTTTTCTCTTTACATGGTATTAGAGCAACGGTCCAAGACCAGAGTTCTTGAACCTCCTGCCCTAACCCTACTGGCCATCCTCTCTTATCCATCCACGCTGCCCCCGCTACCGCCCACACGCAGCAGCAGGCGCCTCCATTATCGCTGCTCATGTGCATCCGCCTTACATCTCCCGACATCGCATACATCCTCCATGGTGAATTTATTTCCTCTTTGATGCCTAACTATAGTCTGAAACAGTCTGATCTTGACCGAAAAATGTGATTTCAGGCCTCTATATCAAGTTTTTCTATCATATCACGGTTCGAGGATTGAAGAGGATGGTTGTATAAGTTTACATGTGCAATCAATCCTTCATAAGATCGTTTAGACTTGCTTGAATCGATCAACTTCCCCAGTCGAGTTATGTTTTCCAGCCTTCTTTTATCATGCCAGAAAACAAGGGTGATGTCTTCTCTTCGTCTGGTGCCTTCAAGGGCCCCGGCTCCCATCGTGAAGATGGATGTGACCAACTATGAGGTGTAGTCTATGCAGTTTTTAACCCTTATGCAGTGCAACAACAAGGAGCACATTCTGACAAATCCAGAGCCGACGGGCAAGACTAGGGACAATGCTTCGTGTAAGCAAGATGATATGTATGCACATATTTAGCTCTCTAGGACCCTCACCACAGAGATAGCCAATGATATTGTAAATCATCCCACCTTCAAGGTGATGTGGGATATTCTGGAATCCACATATGCTCAAGCAAAGAACGAGGCCAAGATTCTTCAGCTTCAGTCTAACATATACATGACAAAAGTAGAATGGTTGTCCAATGCACACGTTCTACTCGTCGCTTTGTGGCATGTTTAGAAGCTTCACAACTTCATGCCAATTATGACCTCCACAGAGCATCTGATGACATACATGAACTCCACGATGGTTGGAATTTCTTGGTTGTACTTGACCCAGAGTAGGAGGCTGCACGAGCACAGCTCCTTACTAGGGCAACCATACCTCCCATGGAGAAGGCTTACAGTTGTCTCGTTAGACTTCTTATTCCACATGTTGCTACCACATAGCCTTCCTCAACAATGGTTGTTGCTCGAGGCAGAGGAGGTTATGCTCAGTTCGGAGGGCATAGTTCAAGTGACTGAGGTGGTGGACGTCATCGTGGTCCCTGCACCTACTGTCGTCGTTCAGGGCACTATGAGAAAACATGCTATCAAAAGCATGGATATCCCACATCTGCTCATGCGGTGGAGTAGATTGAACCTTCAGATACTACAACTCCTCGGGCAGATTCATGCCTTGATGATATTAACTCTTGTATGTGGGAAATTATGACTCCAGTGACCGACACTGCCACTACAAGATCCACAGATACTGCAGCTATAACTAGAGCCTCTTTGAGCTCCTCAGGTATTGCATATATTGTTACAGCTCCTTTATTGTTTTCTACTAAAGAGAAAACCTGGCTGCAAGAGATCTTGATAGGTCATTGTTCACGCAGTCTCCTCCTTCTCGTGGAAGAGGGTTTTCACATAAATCATGTGACTCCATTGTGTGTTTGATCTACTTATTGATTTCTACAAACTCAAGACATCACTATTCACAACAAATATGATAAGAAGGATAATAAAATCCACTTACATGTTCATTGATGAAAATGGGATTTTTTTATCTCTGGATATATGCCAACAACTCTAGCAGCATCTAGAGCAATTTTAATGTATTCGTCGAATGTGATTATTTGGAACTTTCCTGCATGTCCAGTAAAAGAAACGATAAAAAAACAGCTATAACCTTTGAGGCGCATATTTGAAAGCAATCAAAATAAATGCCAATTATATCTAAGGCGCATATGCAAAGAGATTATAAGATAGCCAATTCATGACATATAATGGCATTCTAGATATAAAGTTGGGAAGGGGACAACAGATACAGATATTAATAGCTTTCCACTTCTCACGTTTGGGCAGTGACTGGTGTTGCATTAAGAAATAAGTTTAAAGTGGCATTTGGTTTATGTAGTAAGAGATAGATGACGATTGGATAGGTAGATTTTTGTCCCATTAAATAATAAATAAATAAGATATATATAATATCAATGTATAAAGTGGAGGGTTATATCTATTCTTCCTAAAAATGGAACAGTTAACATGGAATGGAAGTGTATCAAACTCCGTAATTTCTCAAAAGAGATGAACCCTTCTGCGGGGAATCTATTAACCATACGCCTATCTGACCAAGAATCTTAGCACAACTGAAGTATAGGGATACAAGTGTGAGGCCAGGAATGGGATCCTTGAAGTAGATTATGATGGGAAGACCATGATGACTTGGAATTTACATCCTGCAAGATCCCATGGAATTTTCTGTCTAGAAGACAATTGCAATTTTAAAGCTCGTGAAACTATGGTACAGAGGTCCAAATACACGAGCAAGAAGAGTCTTAATATGCTTGACAATCGCAGAATAGAGAGGCAAAAACATCAGTGAACATATCATCCTAAAAAGAAGTATTAAAACCACTAGCCTGTAAACACTGAGCCATTCCTAGCTAGCACAACGCCCACATCATGACAAAAAGTTTTGCTCTCACTCCTGAATGGTAACTTGCACTAGGAAAGCTACTCAACCCTCAGGGGTCAGGGAGTCTCATCATGCTGAATTGGCTCAACTTCGCACCTTATGTGCCTTCTCACAATGAAATTAAATGGCCAATGACCGGCTTCTCCGAACATATGAGGCACTCAACCTTGGTTGGAGAAAAGAGACGATCCCTAAACACTATCACTTAGATATTGTTATAAGCCACATAAATATCTTTATTCTCAATGGAGCGTTAGCTCTCCATATCAATATGCAGTCTATGGCTAGGGCTTCATCATAACAAATGCATGTTCAAAAAGTGGACAAGGGTTTAACTACACCTCCTGAAATATCTAAGTTAGTCGAAGTGCAACAAGTTCATTTAAATAATTTGCACAAAAAAATCACCCCTAGGACCTCACAGATGTGTTTGTACGTAGATTTTTGCTTTTCTTCGCTTAACCTGTAGTACATCGTCCTATATATAGACATAGTTCACAGTTGCAACCAGCTCTCTCAAAATAGGTGATGTGGGACTAGACATATGATCTCATATTTAAGTAAAAGGATCTTTCTACAAAATCAATTTACACAATTATCTCAACCTTCGCTATTCTCAATATTTCATAATTGAACATTTTCACGATTTAAACTAGTGTTGCAAATATCTTTATAATGTGTTAGAATAATTATGTTATTTAGCTCTATTGTCTTGTTTCTGTAATTTATCCATAGAGCTTTCCTCCTATATAAGAGAGCTCTAGGGTTTGATGGAATTTATCTCATTTTTATTCTCTTCAACATGGTATCAGAGCGACGGTCCTAGATCGGAGCCTGTGCCCTAATCCCTTGTCCCCACCTAAAGCCTCGCCGCAGCCGCCGCCCTGGGGCCCAGCCTCCTCCGCGTGCATCGCGCATCTCCATCCTCTCTCGCGCATCACATCGCACATCCGTGTTCTCTGTGTGCCTGTGCACATCGCGCATCCACGTGCATCTTGCATTGCGCATCCGTGCGTGCATCCTAGTGCGGTTCTCCGTGCACCTGCGCGCATCCTAGCGTGGTTCCTGCACTCACGAGCACGCGTAGACGCACGTAAGGAGTGCCTCACCGCATGAGTGCGGCTTCTCCGCGTGGCGCTTCTGAGATCCGCGTGGTTCTGATCTCCTGCGACCTATGCGGATAGCCTAACTCGTCAGAGGAACCCTCAAGGTATGAAAGGCATTGTGGTATGAGTCTACGCCCACAACTACCTTTATATATGTTTACGTAGACATTATCATCTAATCGTGTAACCCCAGTTGCCAGATATTGTTGTCATCATGTCAGAAAACAAGGTAGATCTTCCGTCCCTGGGTGCCTTTAAAGGTCTAGCACCCGTTGTGAAAATGGATGGCACAAACTATGAACTGTGGGCCATGCAGTTCATGAGTCTTATGCAGTGCAATGGCAAAAAGCATATCCTCACACAAGAGGAACCTATTGAGAAGACTGGGGTTAACGTCTCATGGGAGGCTGATGATGCATATGCACGTGTATGGTTATCTGGTACGGTATCCATGGAGATAGCCAACGACATTCTGAGTCAACCCACGGTGAAGGCTATGTGGAATATCCTTGCTGCCACATATTCTCCTGCAAAGAACGAGTCGAAGATCCTATAGCTTCAACATGTCATTTTCACCTCGAAACAGAACGATCGTCATCTTCATACCCTGTATACCTCTCCGAGGGGTATGTTTGAGAAGTTACATGGGTACATTCCGCTGACAGCCATGCCAGAACAACTCAAGGCATATAGGGACTCAGTGATGACAGGAGTATTTCTAGCAGCACTTGATCAGGAGTATGATGCCGCCAGAGCACAGATCCTTACAGATGCTACCATACCTCCTATGGAGGAGGCCTACTGCAGGTTGAGTAGACTCTCCATATCTCATGGTGGATTACAGCTATCTCGGACATCCTCAGCCATGGTAGCATCTCGTGGCAGGGGAGGATATCCACAGTTTCGAGGCAGAGGTGGCCGTGGCAGAGGGGGTAACAAACCCCCTCGACAGGCTTGTACTTACTGTCGCAGAATTGGTCACACTGAGGAAACATGCTATTCCAAGCATGGGTTTCCTAATACTACAACACGTGTCACATAGCAGACTCAACAGGAAGGGGGTCCTTCACATATCCCGGATCAGAGGTTTGAGGAGTTGGTGGCGCGACTTAGAGAGATCATGCCTAGCCAGGGGCCAACAAGTACTTCAGGATCTTTGGAGATAGCTGCATCAGCATCAACATCCACGTCGAGTACAACATATGCTCTTACTAGTTGCTACAAGGCAGATCTATTAGAGTGGGTCATGGATTCAGGAGCATCTCACCATTTATGCGGTGATAAAAGGCAGTTGGATGTTTTTAGTCCATCTCAGACAGGACGATCTGTGGTGATAGCTGATGGGACACACTCTCCCATTACTAGTTAGCGGAGGTGCAGTTGACTCCTACGATACGGCTTCAGAATGTTCTTTATGCTCATGAATTTTCAATGAATTTACTGTCGATTAGTCAAATCACTAGATATTTGCATTGTCGTGCCATATTTGACCCATATGCTCTTGTGTTTTAGGACATCCTAACGGGCAGAGTGATTGGAACTGGCCGTGAGCAAGGGGGTCTCTATAGATTGGTGCAGTCTCCTTATGATGGTGTCTCTTCTGTTAGTGGTGGATCTGTTTCTCCATACACATGGCATCTCAGGTTTGGTCATCTTCTATTGCAAAAGATGGTTCATATTCTTCCACAGATTTCTCCCCATTCTACTTTTCAATGCGAGGCCTGCCAGCTTGGGAAACATCATCGGTCTTCCTTTCAGAGTCGTCAGGGTCCAAGTAGTCATGGTTTGTTTGAGTTGCTCCATTTTGATATTTGGGGTCCTAGTCGTGTCCCGGATCTTTAAGGACACATGTTTTATCTTGTCGCTGTTGATGAATTTTCTAGGTTATCTTAGGTCTTTCTTCTTAAAAATAAGTCTGATGGTCATGTTATTCAGTCTTTTATTAATGAAATAAAGAATATTTTTTCTGCTAGAGTTAAGTACATACGGTCTGATAATGCTCTAGAATTGTGCAGTACTCAACTCTCTCAATTCCTTAGGTCCCATGGGATTGTGCATCAGACGTCTTGTGCATATACCTCCCAACAAAATAGAGTGGTTGAAAGAAAACATCGTCATATGTTGGATGTTACCAGAACACTCTTGATTCAGAGTTGTGCTCCTCCTTCCTATTGGGGAGATGCGGTTCTAACTAGTTGTTATCTGGTCAATCGTATGCCTTCGTCGGTATTAGGGGAGAAGATCTCTTGACCGCGTTTTCAGAGACGGATCTTTTCTCCCTTATGCCACGTGTATTTGGTTCCGTTGCATTTGTTCATTGCTTCTCTTCTGGTCTTGACAAGCTGTCTCCCAGAGCTGTCAAATGTTGTTTGTGGGCTATTCCAAAACCCAAAAAGGATATCTGTGTTTTGATCATGTTCGACGACGGTACTATATTAGTGTGGATGTCACCTTCTTTGAGTCCATTATGTATTTTTCTCCTACAGGTGACAGCCTTAGTTCTTCAGAGGATGGAGAAGATATCTATATGCCTCCTCCTCCATCCGTACCATGCTCTACTCCGACACCACCACCCCCATCATTGCCAACACCACCACCACCACCGCCACCACCACCGTCTACTACGTTCTATCCTCAGGTCTACCAGCGTCGGCCCTCTGCTCATGTGCCTCCTCCATCATCCAGCACACCCGAGGTGTGTACTGAACATTTGAGTTCTTCTGATGGCACGGGTAATTTGCATGCGCATATGGATGTACAGGGTGTGGATGATATCTCTACTCCTCCAGTTGATGATCTAGATATCCCTATTGCACATCGGCGGCAGAAGCATACACGGACGATGAATCCTAAATATGGTCAGGAATTTGGTTCTCAGGTTTCCTTGGAACGTTTATCCAAGGACTTTCAGCAGTTTGTTGTTGGGTTATCAGCTGTAGAGATTCCACGGTCATATCAAGAGACACTACAGAGCAGTCAGTGGCGTCTTGCTATGGAGGAAGAGATGTCGGCGTTGCGGTCGCGAGGTACGGGAGTATTGTGCATCATCCACCAAGTGCGTCGATTGTGGGCAGCAAGTGGGTTTTTACTGTTAAGCATCGAGCTGATGGTACAGTTGACAGATACAAAGCCAGGTTGGTTGCTCGTGGGTTCACCCAGACATATGGGGTGGACTATCAGGACACATTTTCCTCAGTGGCACGTCACTCTACCTTACGAATCCTTATTGTCGTTGCTGTTGTGTGTGATTGGCCCCTCTTTCAGTTGGATGTCAAGAAAGCTTTCTTGTATGGTGACTTGCAGGAAGAAGTTTATATGCAGCAGCCACCAGGGTTTGCTGTTGAGGGGGAGTCTAGTATGGTGTGCCATTTTCATAAGGCCATATATGGCCTGAAGCAGAGTCCGCGAGCTTGGTTTCAGAAGCTCTCGGAATTGATTGAACAAAAGGGTTTTGTCAAATCTACAACAGATCATACTCTCTTTGTAAAGGAGATCAACGAGGTATTGTGATCATCTTAGTTTATGTTGATGACATTGTTATCACTGGTAGTGATGAACAATGCATTCAAGCAACCAAGGATTTTCTTGGAGAGTAGTTCGTTACCAAGGACTTGGGTACACTTCGTTATTTTCTGGGATTGGAATTTGCACGAAATCAGCAAGGCATGGTAATGACACAAAGGAAGTATGTTACTGATTTGTTATCTGAGACAGGTATGACATGATGTAGATTAACTACTACTCCTATGGATCCTAATGTTAAACTTTATGATGATGAGTCTGAGGAGGTGGACAAGAGACGATACAGAGAGCTAGTGGGGAAATTATTGTATGTTATTATTACCCGACCTGATATATCCTATGCTGTGAGCAGGGTAAGTCAGTTCATGGAGCAACCCAAGCAGGCTCACATGAATGTTGTTTTTATGATCCTGAGATATCTGAAGTCATCTCCAGGTGCTGGTCTTCTGTTTAGAAGAGATACATCTATATCCGTTACAGGATGTGCAGATGCATACTATGTTGGGTGTCCTAATGACGGAAAGTCTACTTCAGGCTTTATTGTTTTTGTTGGTAGTACACCAGTAGCTTGGAAGAGTAAAAAACAAACCATCGTTGCTCGATGCAGTGCAGAATCAGAATATAGGGCAATGACCCAAGGAAGTACTGAGATGATGTGGGTTAAATCTGTTTTGACTGATTTAACTATTGAAGTACCTCTTCCTATGCATCTTAAATGTGATAATCATGCAGCCTTGTTTATAACTAATAATCCAGCCTTCCATGAAAGGACAAAGCACATTGAAGTGGATTGTCACTATACACGGGACTTGATTCAAAAAGGGCTCATTTCGACATCTTATGTATCATCTGGAGATCAGGTTGCAGACATGTTCACCAAGGCACTTGCTAGGGGTCCATTTCATCACTGTTGTTCCAAGCTGAACATGATAGATATATATGCTCCAGCTTGAGGGGGAGTGTTAGAATAATTATGTTATTTAGCTCTATTGTCTTGTTTCTGTAATTTACCCATAGAGCTTTTCTCCTATATAAGAGAGTTCTAGGGTTTGATGGAATTTATCTCATTTTTATTCTCTTCAACATAATGTACGAGGGAAAATAAATGTATGGTTATGGAGAATTTTGTCAAACTCAATTGCACAGTGAAGAGCCCCAGAAAGAAGAATTTCAATTATTTTTTATAGCCTCTCCTGTTACACAAAAAGCAGACCATGAAACTGGAAATAAACTATATAAAGCTGGCAATCGTCAATGTGTGCACAACATGTTTCCTGACTGGAGTATAAGTAGGTGTGTGGCTATAAATAGAAGGATATCATATGCTAAGAAATAATATTTTTTTATTGGAGAAAAATACGGTGTTGATAGAAGAAAGACACAACGAATGTGGTTAAAGACGACGCACCACAATCCGAAGCTGGTAGAAACATGATTTTAAGGCTTGTAAAGGACACTTGATTTAAAATGTCAGCAATAAATTATAAAGCATGGTTCTGCTTTCTTTTGATCTAAGTAGAAAACGAACCTAAAGAAGATAATATTAGTGAGAGAAACTCCATTTCATGGATCTCACTTAATGTGGGATAACTTTAGACTTCGGATTTGGTTAACCATGGTAGGTAAGCAGGTGAATTCCTCTAGGCATACTTTTTCAAATTTCTTATAGATGACCTTAAAAATGAAAGATTAAAAAATGACTCTAATGAAGATATCACAGGAAGGAACTGTTGAAATTCCAATATGATATTAACAAAGAGAAAGTTCATATAAATTGTCATTAATTATAGATATGTAATACCTGTGGAGTAACTGATTCCAACATTCAATGCTAAAACAAATAGGCAATAAGTGAACCTCAGGAAAAACAATTCAGACATAGCCTACCATTATATTGCTGATCACGAAACGAGTATCTCTGCTTTACCCTGAGCTTTTCTAGTTCTTCGAGTGTGAAGTCAACTGCAAACAATGCAAGAATTCCCAGAATTAAAGATAATGGAAGCTGCTATCTGGACATAGGCTTTTTTTAATGTTTAGACATGTAGTTCTTCGATTGTTAGAGAGGATGGTAACAAGTCCATTTGAGAACCACTCTCATAACACCGATCCAAGAAGCAGAAGGAACTTGTAAAGATCAGGATAAGATGTCTCTACTCAATTAAAATGGCACATGCCCAAATGAACATATAGGTGACTGCATTACCAATAGTATTATTCGATCCCTTTAACGACCTTATAAACAAAAAATCAGAACTAACCATATGGATATGAATATGATAATGCAATAGAAGAGTAGCTTGAGCGTACCAGTAAACCATCCAGTAATGTTATACCCTTGAACAATATAAGATGTTCTGCGAGCAGCAAACTCTTTGTGATCGGCAATGTCGGTTGTTAGATCAAGAATCACGTCATGGAAACAAATGAGATAACCGTCTTTGCTGGAAAGTATATCAGCTTCTATAAAGTCAGCCCCTTCTTCAATGGCTCTCTGCAGTATAAATCAGAAATAAAAATAAAATGGACACTATAAAGTATGATTCATTACCAAGTGCGTGGAGAAACTTTTTGCCAACAAAAGTATTGGTTTTATCCGTCTAAACTCTGCAGTAATTCTGGCAGTAACCAGTTCTGATATATATCCAACTATGCAATCTCACTACTTTATAACATATTATTTCTTTCCAACAGCAGATTGTTTCAGATAAATTTTAGTAATATGTAAGTTCCATGAGTAAACTGCAGAATGGCAAGGTAAGGACTTCATGAAATTTGTAACAAGAGAAAAGATCCATGATCGGGTGATGTTGTATTTTATATATGTTAAGTTGTCATACTTATATGGGTAAACAGATCTTTGTATCTTTGGATGAAGGACCGCTTACCTATCATTCTCTATATATTGTACTCATCCCTCATTGTTTTTCAGTCTTTGGTGAAGAGAGCTCTAATTGCAAGTGAGGGATATTAGGGATTGGGAGCCACTGTGGGTTTTTTCCCTCCCCATAGGGTTTTCCACATAAATCCGTGTCTCCATCTTTGTGTGTGCTTTGTGTGTTTGTTTCTAACATGATATCAGACCCAACCACGGTGTTGTACTGATCGTGATCCTCTCCTGGTGAAATCGGTGGAAGCCCCTTCCTGTGCGCCTCGCCTTGCCCTCGCACTGCTCTCTGTTGCGCACCTTGGTTGGGGTCGCATGTTGCTGTGGTGTTGTGTGCACCCCCTCGAGTTGATTTGCAGTGTGGAGGAGTAGTGGTGCTGCGGGTAGGAGCCGAACTCATGCGCCCCACTAGTTGTTTGTTGTGCAGAACTTCATACAGTTGCTGTGCAAATATCCAGAGAAGCCGTTGGGTGCAGAGAATAGGGGCCAACCCCTTTTTATTGTTGTTGTGGTTGATGTCCTTGAGGTGTTGGAGCTATAGGTTGTAAGTTCTCCTTGTTGTTTGTTGCTTTTATGGCTGTCTCTTGAGGCCAACTACTTATCTTATTGAGGCGAATCATAAACTGAATAAAGAGGATAGTGACCTTCTTGATGATGCAGGAAAGGACAGGTACCAAAGATTGATGGGAAAATTAATCTATCTTATGATTCTTATCCTTACTAGGTTGGATATTACATATGATGTAAATGTGGTGAGTCAGTTCATGCACGTTCCTACTACCTCTCATGCTACCGCGGTAAATAGAATTTTGTGCTAAATAAAAAGATCACCAAGAAAAGGTCTTATGTTCAAGAAAAATCTTGAGGTCACTATTGAAGGATACATTGATGTTGATTGGGCTGGCTCCGTTAATGACAAAAGATCCACCTCAGACTATATGCAGGTATATCTATGCAGATATTTGGTTATTAGGAGAAGTAAGAAGCCGAATGTGGTTTCAAGATCAAGTGCTAAAGCAGAATACCGAGCTCTTGCCAACGATGTTACAGAAATTCTATGACTAAAATTTTTGCTCCATGACTTGGGAATCAAGGTTAGCATGCCAATGAAGTTGTTTTATGACAACAAGGCTGCAATAAACTTCACCAACAATCATGTAACGCATATAACAGAACGAAACACTTGCAAATTGATAGACACTTCATCTGTGAGAAGATTGATGATGGATTGGTGTGTCTTCCTTACCTGAAATCTATTGGTCAGGTTGTTGATCTCTTCACAAAGGGGTTGTCTACGGTGCAATTTGAGTTGAATGTAGGCAAGTTGGACATTGTTGACATGTATGCCCAACTTGAGGGGGGTGACTGGGTTATCATACTTATATGGGTAAACGGATCTTTAGATGAGGGATTGTTACCGATCATTCTCTATATATTGTAATCATCCCTCATTGTTTTCTCAGTCTTACTGAAGAGAGACCTAATCTCAAGTAAGGGGGATTAGGGATTGAAAGTCTCTGTGGTTTTTCCCTCTCCGTAGGCTTTTCCTCGTAAATCTGTGTATCCATCTTTGTGTATGCTTTGTGTGTTTGATTCTAATAATATTAAATGACGGATCATGACAAAAAAAACTTAAAACTATTTCAAAGAGAGATTCTTACAAGGTATGCAGCCCTGGTCTCTTCGGGAAACTCCCCATTTGAACCTCTATGCGCGATATTATAAGGGCGGAATGTCTGCAGGGGTTGTTTTGCTATATTGTTATGTGGTAGGGGCCTTCCGATCAATCCATGAAAGAACGTCACAAAAAGAATGAGAAAAAGCCCTGTCAAGAATACAATAAATATTACGCGATCAAGTAATAATCTACAAGAATACGAAAAAGAAAAACATTTCCAACCTCCGGAATTCCGACAGAGTTACTGTAATTTTTTAATATCAAGTAAGCACCTATAAGTTTGGTGTACAAAGACATGATTACAAATTTATAAATCGAGGATAAGCACTTGGTATAGCAACCATGAAACGAAATATATATCTTATTTCGAGAGATTCTTTTGATTGCTTAGCACTTCATCTCTGTAAGGTCCATAGAATTTACAACTTGCATATATATGCTCATACCAATTCTTCCATACTTCTAACATACAGACATCGAAAAGCATCCATGGACACCACCAGCAGGGCCATTTTCTATTTCACTCAACTCCCAACATCAGAAAGCAAAACTTCAGCAGCAAAATTTGATGCATTACAGTAGACTTTATGAAATCCAATTATAATTCACAGTGGAAGAAGTGTAGGATGCATTATTATAAATTGGATTGATTTTTTATGATTTCCATTCAAATTACATTGACCTAGATGGTATTCTCAGTCAGAAGTAAGTTTCGAGGTAATAACTTTACAAGAAAAAGTAATACCCCAAATTCCACATTATCATGGCCAGAAATTGTTCACAACATTTGTTTTCTGAGTGTTTCAATAGAAAACAAGCATTTCCTAAAGTTGTTCTGGAAGATATCCTGCATTGTTTTTTTATAAGCATTAAATGTACCCACATAGCTTGATAGCAATTCTACGCAACTTCTACCTTTCTCAACATCATGTTAGTTAGCATTTTTTTGCAAACCTTTGATTGATAAATCTAAGTAAACAGAGAACATCATACAATATTGAAGTAAAAGTATGGCAACAAAAATTACTAACAGATTGATAAGATCACATGCACTCCCTTTTAAAAAAATCTAGGCACCAAAAACCAAGAGAGCATAAGAATCTCCAAGCCAACAAATCCATGACAAAAAGGAATTAACAAAATATTGGGAATATATGGGTGGTTATATATGAGGCCCAAATCCACTAAAAAGGACGAAAAGGAGCACAAACTAAAAGAAAAGCATGAGCTGTACAATCAATAAGGGGAAAAAAGGAGATTTTTAGAAGGCAAATCAAGAAAATAGGGATATCCAACGACCCAATAGAGTAGATTTCAAAATGCTATTAAATCAGAACTTTTACTAAAAGAAGGCACAAACAACCTTCTTAAAAAAGTGATACCCAATAACCCACAAGAATATTTGACTGATAGAATCATGGCTGATAATACTCCCATATCACAACTGAAGCACAGAGGTATGTCCGTTGATCTTTTCCGGGAGAGTCGAGCGAGAGAGAGAGAGAGAGAGAGAGAGAGAGAGAGAGAGACGAAGGGGTTATGAAGATATGGGAGGGGGGCTCCCGTTGGCTAGCTTCTGATGTCTGTCCATTCCCCTCCCCATGGGAGGTCATTTATAGGACGTAAACCCTCGCCACGTCCGTTCCCCATCCTTCGCGCCCAAGCGGCTAGGGTCTCCGTGAGACTCGGCCTTGCCGCAACCGCCTCCGCGTTGGTCACAGCGGCCGTTCTACATCTCCCACTTGACCGAAGTGGTCAAAACATATATACTCCCACTATTCGTGTAGTATATACATGAAGATTTATCATGTGGGGATCATTATCTATGAAACCTCTTCCTTAACTCAAACATTCCTGAGTCTCATATGTTCCTGCTGTTATTCCCTTGGTAAGGGAATCGGCCAACATGTTAGTGGTAGGTATGTAGGTCACCGTGATTTCTTACTTCGCCACTATATCTTGTATATAGTGATATTGGATCTCAATGTGTTTTTCTTTAGAACTATTAGCTCCACTATTAATCAAGCTTATCGTAGCTTGATTGTCACAATACATTTCAATTGGCCCTTTGACCAATTCGAGCCTTAGATTCTCTAGAAAACGTCTGATCCACACAACATGAGTGGTGGCCATGCTACTTGCAATGTACTCAACCTTATGTGTATGTCGAGATAAACATCCTTGTTTCTTGCTACCCCAAGAAATGATTGCACCACCAAACATGAACAAGTAACCCGATGTGGATTTTCTATCATCCACTTCCCCTCCAAAATCAGCATCAGAGTAACCTTCCACTTCAAGTGATTCTGCTTGATACACAAGTTTCAGTTGTACTGTCCCTTTCAGATATTGTAGAATCCTCTTTACAGCTTCCCAATGTGCTGGACCAAGATTGCTTTGATATCTACTGACTAAGCTTACTGGATAGGCTAAGTCAGGTCGAGTACACATCATTGCATACATTAGACTTTCCACCGCTTGTGCATATGGTACATTTAAAGGTTTCCACTCCTTTCCGGGACACTGACTCTTACTGAGTCGCTTTCCCATCACAAGTGGTGTTGGAGCTGGAGTGTTGTTCTGCATTCCAAATCTTCTTAATACAATATGCAAATATCTTTCCTGACTAAGGCTCAATGTCCTTGAGTCCCTGTCTCTTGTTATTTGAATTCCAAGAACAATAGGATGCTTCGCCCATGTCCTTCATCTCAAATTCATTGCTCAATTTTTGTTTGATTTCATTGAGCATTTGTATGTCATTACCTGCAAGCAGAATGTCATCTACATTTAATGACATGATTGCAAAACTGCTCCCACTCTTCGTGACATATACACAGTTATCCAATTTATTTGAAACAAATCCAAATTGGATAACTTTCTCATGAAATTTGCGATACCATTGCCGTGAAGACTGCTTCAAGCTATATAATGACTTTCTTAACTTGTAAACCTTTCTCTCCTGACCTTCAACCTGAGATCCATTATGTTGTCGCATATAAATCTCCTCCCTTAATTCTCCATTAAGGAATATCGTCTTCACATCCATTTGGAACAATTCCAAATCCATATATGCGGCTATGGCTAAGATCATCCGAATAGATGCAAACTTAGCCACTGGAGAGTAGGTTTCCTGGAAATCTATTCCAGCTTGCTGAGTATAACCCTTGGCAACTAATCTTGCTTTGTATTTGTCAACAATACCGTCAACTCGGTACTTTTTCTTGAATACCCACTTACATCCTATGGTTTGCCTACCTTCTGGCAAATCACATAATTCCCAAACACCGTTTCGCTCGATTGAGTCAAACTCATCTCTCATGGCGGCCGACCATGATTCCGACGAAGCCATAGCTTCATCAAAGGATATGGGATCTGTACAGTTCGCGACATCTTCATCCATGGTGTAGCACGACGCTTCGCATCCATAGTAATGGTAATCTTCCATCCATGCAGGCCGTGTTCTGGATCTCTTGTTGCCGATTATACTCGTAGGTTGTGTGGGTCTACCCACTTCTTCTAAAGGATCATCGTGTTCCATAGGTTCATTATCTACATTTGGATGATCGATATCATCCTCAAGTTCTTGTCTAATGCTCAAGTCGTCTTCATTGTCCTGTAGGACAATCAGAGGATCTGATTCCTCTACTTCATGCTCCTTTTTTTGATGAATTTCAAGAAAAGTTGTATCACGACTTTCGATCAGACCTTTAGTTTCATGAAAGAACCTATATCCTTTAGAGTGTTCAGTATATCCAATAAACTTGTACTTTAATGTCCCGAAGTCTAACTTATCCCTAAGTTGACTCGACACCAGAACATGTACAACACATCCCCATTTCCGGAGATGGCCCAACTCGGGCTTTCTGCCATTCCATATTTCATATGGCATTGATTCTACAGACTTGGTGGGAATCCTATTCTATATATAGTTCGCAGTCAACACTGCCTCTCCCCAGAATTTCTTGGAGAGTCCTGAGTGTGAAAGCATACACCTTACTACATTCATTAACGTTCGATTCTTTCTTTCTGCTACACCATTCTGCTGTGTTGTATATAGCATTGTAATCTGCCTACGAATGCCTATTTGAATACAGTAGTCCTCAAACTCCTTTGAGGTATATTCCCCACCTTTATCTGTCCTAAGAGTCTTGATTGGTTTTCCCAATCTTGTCTCCACTTCTGTCTTATATCTCTTGAATGTTTCAAGTGCATCCAACTTTCTTCCTAAGAGATAGACATAGGAGAACTTCGAGTAGTCATCAATGATATTATAAAGTAATCCTTATTTGTATGTGTGCTGATGCTCAGTGGTCCACATATATCTGAATGGATCAAACCTAATAACTCTGTTGATCGAGTTTCGGTTGAGAAGGGTCTTCTCGTCATTTTTTTATCAGACAATGTTCGCAGGGCAATGTCCTTGCACGCGTGATCTTAGGCAACAGATTTACCTTCATCATTTGATCCATTTTAGAATTTCTTGGATGACCCAGTCGCATGTGCCACCAGTCATAATCAGACAAACAACATAAGGAATAATCATAAGCGGCATTCATTGGTTCACTAGAATTTATTACAGGAAGACAGAATAAGTCATGCTCGAGAACAAACTTTCCCATCGTATAGACCTTCTTATTCTTGCCTATAAAGACACGCTTATTATAAAAGCGGACTTCGAAATCCTTCTTGAGCAAAACTGGGACAGAGATCAGGTTCCTGCGTATTCCTGGAGCATATGGTACATCATTCAGTACCATAATATTGTCCCCCAGGTCAAGCCTGTATGTCCCAACACCTTCCACGTCCAGGTGGGTGTTGTTTCCCATAAAGATTCTCTATTCTCCTTTGCTCAACTCCTTGAAGTCCACCAGGCCTTCCTTTGTCTTTGAGATGTGTCTGGTTGCTTCACAGTCGATCTACCATCCGTCACTGTCCATGATGACGCCAGTTGCATTCCACGACAACCGCGAATTTTATTTTCTTCTTGCCTTTGTTTTCAGGCAATTTAGAATTTCTTGGCTTCTTTTTGTTGGGGCAATTGACCTTTAAATGATCATATTTTTCACAACCATAGCAAGAGCCGCGTGGGTATTTCCCACTCTTTCCCATGAAATTCACCTTGGAAGGGCCCAACCTTTTCTTCGCGTGCACGGCATTTGCTTCTTCTTCTTCCTCGACCTCAAAGATCTCAGCTTTTGATCTTTATTTAGAGAGGTCCTGCTCAATTGCCAGCTGTACAGGTAGGTCTGTCACCAACTTGATGTTGACATTCATTCTCAGAGATATGGCAACCATGTCGAATGACGGTGGGAGACTTCCCAGTATGTCTGCAATCTGCATCCTCTCCGGAATCACGCAATCAACAGCCGCAAGATCCTTGGTCATCATGATCATCTTGTTCACGTGCTCGAGGACGCTTTCAGATTCCTTCATTTTACACGAGTTGTACTTGTGTAGAAGAAGCTAGACGCTCATTTCCGACTTGGAGTGATATTTCTCCTTGACCGCGGTCCAGAGCTCGTAAGTTGATTCACATGTCTCAAAAAGCCGAATCAGGTTCAAATCCATGTGGGTCAGCATGAAGCTCCTAGCCCTATTATCTGTTTTCTCCCACTATTCGCGGGACCTAATTTTCTTTATAGTTGGATTCTCAGATAAGGTTGGGTCGGATTTATCTATGATAGAGTGTATGCTATCGTGTAATAGGCCATAATAGATCTTCCTACTCCATAATTCGTAAATAGTATCGTTAAGGTACTCGATTTTTCCCACCTCAGTGGCAATTGTCTTGCTTGTCATGTTTCTTTGGTTGATCTTTTAGGGTTTGCTTGAGAAGAAAAAAGACGGTGGCGACAATGGAGTCCCAAGTTTATCAGCGACCGTCGAGGATGATGCCAGTCGTTGCGAGCGTCGGCAAAAATAGCGAGGAGCGAGATCGACGAGCTCTGATACCAGTGAAGCACAGAGGTATGCCTGTTGATCCTTTTCGGGAGAGTCGAGCAAGAGAGAGAGAGACGAAGGGGTAATGGGGAGATGGAAGGGGGGCTCCCGTTGGAGAGCTTCTGATGTGTGTCCATTCCCCTCCCCATGGGAGGCCATTTATAGGGCGTAAACCCTCGCCACGTCCTCCCCATCCTTCACGCCCAAGCGGTTAGGGTCTCTGTGAGACCCGATCTTACCGTAACCGCCGGAGGCGGTTGCGTGACCACGTCGGTCACGGCCACCGTTCTACAACAACTTCACTAGAGAAAGATGAGACTTTATGAATCGAACAAAAGAAGTGACACCCAATAAACTAACAACATCAATTAGTAGCTAGGAACAAAAGGCTGAAATATGATGTTGTAATGAACCCGATCGTCCGAGAATGATGCGGAAGCGAGAACTCAGCAGGCATTACGGATTCGTTACTCATAACATTAATCATAATATAAGAGCAGTAAAGAATTGACTTAAAAAAAACTTCCTTTCCATACTATTAATAAGGACATGAGTCCAAGAGTTCCTTAAATAAACTAGATGAATCACATCTACGATTTCCTTATTCCAGTGGGCATAATGACATCCTTCTAAACCGACCCAACAATGGTCCTATACCGTATCTACTTCTTGAAGACGGTGAAGTCTCCCTTGAAGCATAAATAACTTAATCTTCTCGTTCCTCTTAAAAAGAGTAACAATACATGTTATGAGCTTAACGCTCAGTATGTGCCGAGATGAGGTCAAGCCGGCTAGCGTAAAAATCAAGTCACATCTAACTATTCCATTCATAACGTAATGGTAATCATTCCAACAATAAGGACTTATAAATTTGATTCTATATTAATGCCATGTTGTATAAACTATTTGACTAAACACAAACCAACATCATACATATCGTTAATTAATTTAGTGATGTATACGAAGTATATTTCTTTCATATCCATGCATTGCATATTATACTTGCTTACATACCTTTTAGTTTTACCATATTTGCATGTACGTCCATAATGTTAACATAAGTACACATATACCATTAACATTATCTTAAATTGCACATACGCCCTTAATATTAACTTAAGTTGCACGTATGCCCATATCCTTAACATAATTGCATAAATGCCCATATCATTAATATAATTGCATACATGCCTATAACCTTAACATAATTTGTACGTATTCCCATATAATTAACATAATTGCACACTTGACCTTAGCTTAACATAAATTTGCATGTATGCCCATATCATTAGCATAATTGCACACATGCCCTTAGCCTTAACATAAATTGCACGTATGCCCTTGCACAGATGCACTTAACATTAACAGAACTTAAACATATATCCATAACAGTAACATAATTGCATATATGCACATAATATTAACATATATTGCACATATGCCCATGACATTTTTCATGTTTAGAGTAGTCTTGATTGTTAATTCTTAAGCGGCTTTGATGGCTTTGATGGTTTACCGTCGACACAAGCGGTCCATAACAATACATAACATGACAGTGTAGCTACGAATGTAGAGGACTTATCTTTTGCCTCACACACCCGAAAGGCGTTGATCCTTTAGGCCATCGATAAACGGACTCTAGAGGTGGCTCCCACCATAGGTGTAGCACTTAGCTCCGCCTACCATTTAAGTGCCACTATTCATTTAAGGAAATTTCAATTTTTTAAATACAATTCCTTTTTTCCATATAATAATGATTCATGTAAATATTTAATTCCACTAACCAAAGAATTCTTCATCATATAAAATATATAGCCAATATGTACATAGGCATACATTATTTCCTTTCCACCAATCAATCTTTTCGTAATGTTGAGAGTATTTCTCCTTAGTTTGACTCATTACCAACATCTTAATTTATATTTGTTAAAACTTCGTAAATGCTTATTTTGAGTGTAAATGGTTATTCCAATTAAATCATATTATAACATATGACGCGCATATAATGTTAATCACGAGTAACATAATATCGTATGAATAATAACTAATAACTGATACATGAAATTATCCGTAAATTTGTGTTGATTATATGAAATGCGTAGCATATAATTTACAGGAACTCAATAATGGTGAGTTATCATTGTATTATTGCAAATAAATTGATGCCTTAAATTAAAGATTTTGGAAATTTACATACTTTTATTAAGAATGTCAAGTAGTACACTTGCAAATAATCGTATCTAAGGATACAATTATGGTAATCTTACCTATATCATTAATATGGGGAATTTTTCGATTCATCAATGATGAGAAAACAACAATGGTAGTTAAAATTCGAAAACGAAAATGTATTCTGTAATACTTAACTGCATCGGATGAGGAAACGAGAAATAGGCTGACAATTAGGTTTATTTGTTTATATATAAATCACATGATTCATGAATTTATAATCACTCATGTAACATCTGTCTAGCAATAAATCTAACAAAAATATATAAAGGAAAATGACTAATTTTATCTTCTTCAATTCACATGCTTAACATTATAATTTGCATGGAGATATTTACGCATCTATGGGGACTATTTAAATACCACTTATAATTACAGTAATTGTCAGAAATCAAATATAGATTTTAGAAGCTTGTTATTATCGTATGGAATAGATTCAAATTAAGCTTATTCATGTGATAAGACAATATGTGATTAACTTCTTGAATCCAAAATCAGACAGTAAAGGACTACCATATCATACGACATAAGTACAAGGTTAACCATATGATTACTTAGTTTGATTATTCATGAGAATGTTTAGGAAATCAATAATAATAATGATGAACTTATTTTAAGGATCATCTCTCACTTCCATTAACGGTTATAGAAATCAAAACGTAGCCATACACTTTTGACATGATAATCAACAATCAACATAAATATGATCAAAAGGGGATTGTTGATTAACCGATGGTGATCCTAAGGGTGCATTCAGTTCGGGAATAAGCACGAATAAGGATGGAGAATAAAGAGAATAAGGGTCTATTCTTTGTTATGTTGGATGATAGGAAAAAGGAGAATAAGGTGAAATAAAGGTAGGTAAGGTGGGATAAAGATAGGAATAAGAGTGAAATAAGATGGAATAATAGGGAATAGTCGTAACACTGGGAACCGTGTCGAGAGGAGAATTGACCCCTTATTCCAAGGTCTATTCTCTAACCAAACAGGGCCTAAGTGTTCGACACATACATCGTTGACGCAAGAAATTCGTCGACCAAGATTCCACTAATCCGGACCATTGTCAGCCACGTCATTGCTCCTCTAATTTCGTTGGATCAAAACTCCAAAGTTGATGGAGAGGGTCGTCGATGCTGAATTCGGAAAAGACACGACGAAAGAATATCGGTGCCGACTTCTTTCTCTCTAGACTCTCTCTCTACCAAACGCAATGTGTGGGGAAGTCATTGGAGTCCCATGGTATTTATAGGCACAATCCGTGAGATAATTAATAATAATAATTTGGACTTAATTATGAGATAAAGAACAACCAATTTGAGTTGTTGGCTATTTTATCTCTTTTTATCTTATCATGTATTATCTTTAAGTTGATGTGATTTAGTTTTTATTTTAATTATTTTTATTATCTTCAAAAAGTTCATCCGTCCCAGATGTCCTCACATTTTCACGGGAAACCTATTGCTCCATAGAAAAAAAAGGCGAAACCTTTAATGAAACAAACAACAAAAGAAGTGATACCCAATAACCTAATAGCATTGATTGGTAGATACAAAGAGATAAAATCTGAGATGGGATTCTCTAATACTTCCATAAGGAACGTATTACTCCCTCCTCTCAGAAAAAAAAGATAAGTTCTCTATGGTAAAAACTGACTACTGAATCAACACCCAACAACCCAAAAGCAATGGTTTGTTCACAAAAACCAATTGCTCTCCAAAAAAAAGTGAGATCCTTATGCATTAAACGCAAAAGCAACGATTTATAGATAGGACGAGATCAAGGCTGCCACAGGTTATTTTCACAGATACACAAGGAACCCACTGCTCTCTCCAGTCCAGAACAAAGGTGAAATCCTATCAAACAAGTAACAAAAGAAGGGATGCCCAATAATATGATAGGTAGGAAGAGATCAAAGCTGAGATCGTCTGTTGTCACACTTCCATAAAAAAACCATCGCTCCCTCCTCCCTAAAAAAATGTGAAATCTTTATGACACAAACAACAAAAGAAGCAATATCCAGTGCAGCAAAGATTGATTGGGTTGTTTCTGTGTTTACATAAGGAACCCATTGCTCCTTTCAAGATAATGGTGAAATCTTTATGAATCAAACAACAAAAGGAATACCCAATAACCCAAAAGCAGTAGTTAATAGATAAAAAAGAGATCAAAGCTGGCATACGTTCCTTTTCCCTCCGAAACAAGGACTGAATCCTAAACATACAAAAAGCAATACCCAATAATCCATAAGCTGTGATTCATAGATGGGCTGTTCTTGTGATTATACGAGGAGCCCATTCCTCCCCCCAAAAGAGGAGATCTTTACAGGGAAAACGACAAAAAAAGCAAATATTCATTACCCAATAACCCGAAAGCAATTATTGGTAGATAGGAAGGGAGATCAAAAGCTGATATAGGTTGTTCCCATACTTACACAAAGAACTCATTGCCCTTCTCGTTTGCTTCACCACCAAGTCCACCTACTGGTCCTTAATGGTGTAGACGAGAGGGAGGCGCAAAATATTCGTCAGCAGAGGAGGAATATTCGGTATACGAGGTTTTGAAAACCGGCATTTGGAGTCCAAATTGCGTAGAAGTTTGGCCAACAAACGTGGATCTCACGAATGAAGTCTTGTTTGCTTTCCTCGTTGAAAATGAGGAGAGGGGATATTTTATTTATTATTGTGTCAGGTGATGTGACCTTAAGTACGAAGTTTCTTGAGCAATTGGAGAAGCAAGTTGATAAAAAATGATTTTTACATGCTCAACAGAGGTCCACGTTTTCTCTTTCCATTCCTAACTTTTTTTTACAATTACACACATGTCCATCTATTCCTACAAAATTGATAATATTGTCCTTCTATTATTATATATTGGGTAAAATGAGGCTCTCTCTGTAGGGGAGTGTGCGGGGGCGACGAAAGTAGCTGGGCGCGAAGAGAGAGTTGTGTGGCCAGAGGGAATGTGCGGGACGGGAGGAAGAGCTTCGGCAGAGGGGGAGGTGCGGGGGCGGCGGGAGTAGCTGAGGGCTGAGAGGGAGGTACGGAGGCGTGAAGAGGAGCTCTGGGTTGCAGGGGAGGTACACGGTGGCGAGATGATGATTCGGAGGAGGAGCATAAGGTTGGAGAGAATGAAGAGAAGGGGAGAATGATAGTGGAATTTTTAACCTATATTTTTCAATTTAATTCTCGATGTGTCCTCAAAGTTAACGTCCGTTTGTATTGGGAATAGAAGGCAACTAACACGAGGGGTAGAAGTGATAGAACGACAAGAAGTCGAGGGTACAACCCAAAAAGGAAAGAGCATAACTGATATTGAAATATCTCGGAGGACACAACTTATAAAAACCCAAAACTTTAAGATGATCCGATGGCACTATGTGCTTTAGCAAATTGAACTATGCTACACATGTCAAGGTAACATATAAACAATTACCATTATTCAAAAAAATCATTTGTTAAATACCAAAATCGAGTGATTCAACCATGGTAGGAACAAATAGTACTTGTGGATGCAGGTTCATATTCTGATATGCAAATTTTATATCTTTCATTATATTTCCCCCTAACTTGTGTTAGTATTTTCATTTAGGCAAGCAAAGCATGGAGGTTGTTATATAACGTCCAAACTGTTTATATTTTTTAAAATTAGTTACATATATATATATATATATATATATATCGATACACGATGCTATTTTATCCAAAATGATTTAAAATTTTTAAAATATAGCGACGCAATTCAAAAAGGTCTAGCGGCGCAGCTTGTTGCCTGCTTGCCTTCTGTTTCGATATAAACTTGCTCCATTTATAATATTTTCTGAAAGATAATGTCTCTCTATTTTTATCCCTTTTTTCTTGATTTTATTTTTGGTTAAATATAGACACGTAGATATCTGAAATACGAAACTATTTTGTACAAGAGTGCTGGCAAAAAATAACTTCCTAAAATATCCACTGCAATAATTTAAGCAAGTTGTACAAAGGAAGTCTTTTTCCGCATCAATTCAGGTGTAAGACTTAGGACATCTTATGACCCTATCAATCTTTATCAATATGTGTAATTCTTATCCAAGCGTGTAAACATTATGTGTTATGATTGGATCAATGTTTTTGAAATCGAACCTGATCGAAGTAGAAATCTTATCGAAATGATCGGATTGTGTTAAACCATGTAATCAAATCAGTTCAAGCACATGATAGCATCATCATTATTTAAAACTGGATTAAACTGGATCAGTGAGGAAAAGTGGTTGAACCGGCTAATTAAACCGAAATGAAAAAAAATGTATAGAAAATATACACTTATATAAACTTGAAATAGATATAAAATACATAAACAATGTATGTATTTCACATTACACGTAAAATATTTTTTCGTATGAACCATCAAATGTCATACATTTTGTGTGTGTATATATATAGTTTAATTATGTTTAAAACTCATTACATGCAAAAATTTGTGTTAGAGTAGTTGGATAAGAGTGTGAAGTAGATAACCAAAGGACATGTGTTCAACTCCCACTACTGGTATTATTTTAAATAAGTTAAAAGTTAAATGTGTTGAACTTGGTTAAACCGTGTAAAAAATAATAGGTTGAACTGATTGGTTAAAATTTGAACATCCGAACCGGTACAGGCCCAATAGACATGTGTCATGATGTCCGAGACAAAGTTCTAATTCATTACGATATATACCTAAATGGAACAAGAATCAATCTTAACTTGTGCGTATTTGATAACATAGGGGCCTTTACGCATGTAAAGCTCTACATTCGTTGTATTAGTTAAAAAGTATTAGTTGCATCGTATAATCACTACAATAAAATTGACCTATAGCTACGAATAATTTGAATATATCTTGGGATGTTAAATATATAACCACGGACATTACTTGTTACAAAAGTAGATATTCTTTTTGTAATTAGCGATGGATTAATGCCATATTTGTTGCTAAAATTTCGTGTTACAACGGCTTATCCATTGACTTATTTGTTAAAATTTGTAGCAATCGTTGATAAATTTAACAATTAGAAGAAAAAGTCAACCATTAACATTTTTCATATTATTTGTTTCTATGAATACATCAACAAATAATATATTCGTTGTGAATTTAAAGAATTAAATAATGAATAACATGCATTGTTATGCATTTAATTGCAGAAGATATGATAATGAATATTTTTTTAAACCATATGATGCCTTAGGCCAATTCTATTGTAGTGAGTGAATATATATATATATATATATAGAGGTAAATGGGGCTGCTCCCTGGGGGCAGCCCCATTTTGGCTACTCCATGGGGTGGGAGTAGCTAAGTTGGCTACTCCCTGGGGGCAGCCCCATTTTACCCATATATATATATATATATATATATATATATATGAGGAAAGGGAGCCTGCTGCCCAAAGCAGGCAAGCTCCCTGCTGCACTCATCTCCACCGTCCAACGCGGGCTACCTCCACCGTCAGATGCAAAACCCATTTCCCCTCACACACGAGTGCCCTGTCCCAGCCCTTCTCCCCATCTCCACCACCCGACCCCCTCCCTCGTTGGCGCCTCCACCGCCCGAACCCCCTCCCTCTCTCTCGTGCCTCCTCCGCCCGACCTCCCTCCCGTCTCGCGCCTCCATCACCGTCCTTCCTCCCCACCATCCAGCGCAAACCGACTACCGCTTACCTCCTCTCCTTCTCGCCTCGCACGACGATCGCCCGCACCCATCTCGCGGCTCCATGCCTCCTTCCAGTGAAACTGCCCGACCTCCTCCTACTATTGGTACCCTCCACCACGCGAGTCCCTCCCCCTCCCGACGCAACTGCGAGCTGCGGCACTTTCTCAGTATTTTGTTAGTGCAACTGCCATCTGTTTGGTAACAGGACAAACGTGTATTTCAGTTGAGTTATTCTTTCAGCACTTTCTTCTTGTTCAATAATCTTCTTGTCTTAATGGATTCTATGTATAAACTGAATGATTGGAGGTGCTACTTCAACTTGACCTTTAATTTTATCTACAAAGGAAATTTGATTGTGATATGTTTTTCTTCACTCCTGATACTCCATGAAGACCTCTAAGCAATCACCCACCATGTCCGAGAAAATAGACAACATGCATCTTTGGAATGTCACGGGGGCATTACATAGATCAAAGGGCATCCGTCTGAAAGCATAAGTCCCAAACGGACAGGTGAATGTCGTTTTCTCCTGGTATTCGGGCGCAATGGCCACTTGATTATAACCAGAGTACCCATCAAGAAAACAGTAATGACTCTTCCCAGCTAGACTCTCGATAATCTGATCAATGAATGGTAGTGGGAAGTGATCCTTCTTGGTGGCCTGATTCAATCGTTTGTAGTCCACACAGACTCTTCAAGAAGTTGGTACCCTAGTAGCTATCTCCTCTCCAGACTCATTCACAACTGTAGTGATGTCCGTCTTCTTGGGAACCACATGTAATGGACTAACCCACTTGAAGTCGGGGATGGGGTAGATAAAATCGACGCTCCACTACCTTGATATTTCTTCATGACCACATCTCGGAGATTCGGGTTCAGCCGTCGCTGGAACTCATGCGACGGCCTAGCGTCCTCCTCAAGATAGATGTGGTGGGAGCACAGAGCCGGACTAATCCCCTGGAGATCAGCTATACTTTATCCTGTCGCCTTGCGGTTTCTTTCAAGAACCTCCATCAGACGAGATTCTTGCTCTCCAGTCAAACCTGCTAAGATAATGACTGGGTGCATATCTGGCTCATCCGTAAGGAATCTATACTTCAGCGACTGTGGCAAGGGTTTCATTCTGGACAACTGGCAGGTGGCAGATCTGGCTTCTGATATGTTTGTGTGAAGGCGACCAGGTCTGCATGTGAGAATTCTCGCTGCAAGTGAACATCTGACAAAGGGAAGCCTGCTGAATCATCTATAAACTGTACTGGCTCACACTCCGTCCTAGCTATCGGCTCAGAAGGAATCAGACACGGCAAATATTCAGCAAAATCATCCCAATCAATGTCTGAATCCGAGGGATCTGAACTAGATGAACACGACTGAAAATCATCATTACCACTCGTCCCAACACTGTCAGCCTCAACGGTATCCTCGTCCAGGGGTGTGCTCTCCAGGCTCTCAGCTGCCATAAGCTTTAAATATGGTGAATCTGTAGGCAAGGCGAGGGTCTGTGCGACGGGATCTGTCCAAATAGATTCATCATCTGTCATCACAAAATCGCACTCCTGGTGGATGTCTAGCTCCACCTCTGTCATCTGCGCGGCTTCGCTGGACTACTCCGAGCATTCTAATTCTCTCGCTCTGGTTTCCTCGATCGTCTCTATTTGTATGGTTTCGCCCTCTACGTGAAAACATACCTTCCCACTGTCATGGTCGGATACCGCCTTGGCTGTGGCCAAGAATGGGCGTCCAAGTATGATGGGGGCATCGGTTACCGACTCAGGGATCTCCATGTCCAATACAACAAAGTTCACGGGGGATTTCAGGCCCTGAATGGTAACGACCACATCTCTCAATAACCCCTTCGACCTCTTAGTCGACCTATCAACAAACTGAAGGACTGTCCTGCTCCTAAGAAGAGGACCAAACTCGAATCGGTCGAGTAAGGCTGTCGGAAGAAGGTTAATCGAAGAGCTGCTGTCTAATAGAGTATGGTCGAATTTCTGCTCATGAATCTCGCATCTGACATAGGAGGCTCCTGCATCAGGTCTCTTGGCTGGCAATTTATTTTGAATGGTGCAGCAAGTGTCATGAGTGAGCATATGGATTTGATCTTTGTACCTCTTTTTTCCTGCAGACTGTAGTTGTCTCTTTCAAGTTCTTTTTGAAGAGGGGGATATGCTCAAATGCTTCCCGTAAAGTCAGTTGAATGTGGAATTTATCAATCATCTAGTTGCTGAACTCTACCTGCTGGGTCTTTTTAGGATTTTTTTCTTTTATTCCCCTTCGCCCGGTGAAGTGCTTCGGGGAAGGGGATAGTAGGGGCCTCCGCAGATGGAGAACTAGGAATAGGTAACTGTGCCTGTGAAGAATAGAATCCATACCATAATCATCATTCAACACATATGGATCTAAAATGTGAACAGAAACCTTTCCTTTATTCAAATTTTTGTTCTTTTTCTTGTTACCACAGTCCAAAGATACAAAAGGTGGTAACACCACTGGAGGAAGCTCAACAAAAGTAGAAGTGGTGGCCTCAGTACCACCAACAGCATATGACTTCGCGGCATCAGCACCACGCTCTGGCTCTGCATCAATAATGGTGGCATCAGCACCCCCGTCTGTATCTGGTGTCACGACGGCCTCAGCACCGTCATCTGGATCTCCATCCTTGGTGGCATCAGCACCACCGTCATCAATGTCGTCATTAGCGGCATCAGCACCGCTACCTAGCTCATCTGACGCTCCTGATTCTGCATGTGGCTGTCGCTTAGATGAGGCACTGCTGGCTGGCATCCTACCGCTTCTAGTAGTCACAAAATCAGCATCATGCAAAGAAGAAGACATGTCACTCAAATAATCACTAGGATAGGTATCCTCTGTGAACTGTACCTGCTCATACTTTCTTTTCAGATTGTTCGAGTTAGGTTCAATCTGAGCTGGTATGGCGGCTTTGCCCTTGATGATATCCCTCATCTCCTGCCGGAACTCGTCCATTTCTTTCCGGAAGGATGCTCGTTGTTCAGAGAGCAAGTGGGCAAGGTCATCTAGAGCTGGGTTCTCAAAGACGGATGCCTGAGGACCGGATGTGTTCCCCTGCGGGAAATGAGGCTGCTGCTGTTGCTGGTACTGGGGAGGATGGGTGTATGACTGGTGAGGCTGCTGACGATGCCTCCACTGTTGTCCCTGATAGGCAGGACGAGGACCATGCTGGTTCTGCTGCTGGGCATACTGGGGTTGCTGCTGCTGCTGGCTGTTCTGATACCCTGGAGCAGGAGACTGCTGTTGGGATGAGGAACCACCATTACCTCAACGGAATCCGGGGTGATCACGATGAATCCCGGGCTGCGGGTACCGGTCGTACCAAATCCCATTGACCTCCTTCAATGGTTCGTGCTCGAAAGATGGTGGGGGTAGAACTGCCAGTGGCTGATCCGGCTGATAGACCACTATCTGAGTGTCCTGCGATGGCGGCTGCGATGGGTAATACTGCAATAGCGGGACCGGCTCTGCCTGAATGCGGTTGACCTGTCAGTGCGAGGCAGAGGGCTGGTGCGAGTTGCTGTTGCTTGGATCAGCTCGTGACCTGAGAGGCTGCTAAGTAGACGTCTATGCCTCCTGGATGCAAAGAATCTGCGTCTTCAGGTCACTCATTGTCTTGGTAATCTGGTCCATCTGGGCCAGTCCTTGCGTCTGCTTCTTCTCGAGGATCTTGAGACGGTCCAACTTCTCACTAATGATGCCCATGTCGGCTGCGGCTGATTCAGCTTGGGCTACGGCTGCCGACGGAGTGTGGGGATCGGCATCGATGCGGGCGATCCTTTGAAATGATCCTGCTCCTTGGGGTGGCTTCTGCTGTGTGTAGACTCTGGCTTGGGCCATGACCGTAGAGTTCTCTGCCATTCCTTCATAAATGGCCCATACGTCGTCTTCACCGTTGGAAAAGTATGATCTACCACAAGAGGCGTTAACAAGCCCCTGCAGCTCCGGTGTCAGCCCACAAAAGAAACTTTGGACTAAGTTGGGCTTTGATATGTCATGATGTGGACACCGGTCAATGAGCTCTCTAAAGCGATCCCATGCTTCACGGAATTGTTCATTCGGGATCATTGTGAAGTTGCTAATCATAGCTCGCGCTGCATTCGTCCGGCCGAGAGGATAATACTTCTTCAAGTAGGCAGTCCGGAGTTGTGCCCAAGTGTCGACGAAGCTCCCCAAATGTTTCAGCCAGTAACCGGCTCTATCAACTAAAGAGAATGGGAAGGCTATCATCTTGATGGTGTCCTCAGTCATCAGCCTGTCATGAATGGTGCTGCAGATCATTTCGAATTCTTGAAGATGGAGGTGTGGCTCTTCGATCGGCAGCCCATGGAATTTAGGCAGAAGCTTAATAGTGTGGGGCCGAAGCTCGAAGTCTCCATGGATGGGAGGGAGTCGGATCCACCGATGAGTGAGGGAGGCTGCTGAATTGTGTAATTCTCTCATAATGGTCTGCGGCGGCCTCTCCTGGTTCGGTTCTCCTCCCTCTTCTGCTACTGGTATATCACCTCCACCGCCCCCAGGTCGGTTCTCTCGCATCTGTGCGATCTCTCTCATGAGGTCACCCATAAAGACTCCCTGGTCTCGGATCTGTCTCTGCATTGTCTCCAGGGATGCTAGCAAGGAATTATTGATGGCAGCTTGGTCATATAAGAATGGAGGATGCTCATGCTCATCTGGGTGTTCTCCTCTGTCTGCCATGTCTGGATTCTCTGAAATGCAAAAGAACCCATCTCAGGTGCCGTCAAATGATCTGAGCTCTATAATGCACTAAATTCTGAAACTCTTGGACTGATGGAAGGAGAAGGGTGGTCGAGGGGGAACAGGGTGGAAGTGAACTCAGGCTCGGAGAGTGGGTCTGGACTCTCCGAGGTTGTCCTAGATGAATAGGGAGGAGTGCTGGATAGCGGTGCTGACAAAATCGGCCTAAGAGATCTCCGTCCCATCATCTTGATTATTGAGAAGAGAAAGTATGAGAAATGAAAAAGAGAGGGGGCAAAATTGCGCACGATTGTGCGGTGTTTTTGATCTTGACCTAGATCCAACTAACAATCAAACACAAAACAAGGGGATTCACCAACTCAACACGTGAAGTCGTAAGAGTTCGGCTTTTATCTTTGTAGCTTTTAAATGAATTCAGGCATTTATCTTTTAACGAGTCCTTAGAGCGCTACGCCTATAGGATCGAGAGTATTGTCGGAAGAGTATGTCGTACTTGTCCTCCTCCTGTGTAACATGTAGTCTGCACTTTTTGAGGTCCTTGTAACCTTTCCTGGATCCCTACTCAGCCAAAGAAATAGAGAAAGGAAGCCAATAGGCGAAACCGATACTTCGGAACTCGCTCGCAACGGAATCACCCGTGAGCGTGTAAGAACCTACTCGGACGCAAGACGATGAGACAGACACCCCCGTAAAGGCGTGGCCTCGATATTTCAGACAAGGTCGATGCTCTACACAATAGAGAGTCATCACTGGTGACCAAGCCCTACTCGTCCACGTACGATAGAAGCGCCAATACTTCGGAAATCCAGGCGATACATAAGGCAGCCACAGACTGGGTTTTTGGCTCTAATCCTTACGAAACCGCTCTCTCACTTGGAAGGAGACCTTCCCATGCAACCTGAATACAAGTGAGGGTGTTACTCTCCCCAAGCAATGAATTTAATTACAAATTTTATTTAGGTCAAGTTTTCTTTAGCAGTCCCTTTTTTAATTTTTTTGGTGTTATCGCTTCTTTTGAGTCAATTTCAAACAAGCTCCTAACGTTTTTGTATTTTTCTTGATTCCTACTTGATCCAAAAACAGAGGGAGAAGAGTCGGAAAAGCCAATGCAAGTGGTACTAAGATGGAAATCTCACCTTAGTGCCTAAATGATGAATGCAAAGATAGAAGACTTACAGTGACTCCCAGCTCTCTCTATGCAGGATGCAAAACAGGAATTTATAAACCTAATCAATATGCCGATATGCACAAGGAAATCGTCCTAAGCAGGCAATTGCTAATGTGAAGAACCACAAGTAGATCATCAATCCTCAATCCAAGAGTCCGGTCTAGACTCACCCCTCTTCTTCTCGACACATCGAGTTCAGGAGTAGCGCTTGATGGGGTGGACTCGCGGCGCGTAGGCTCGAAAATGGTGAAGCGACTGTTTAATTTAAACTAAGTCCAAAAACACACTATAGGTACATGCAATGATTATTAGGCTGTTTGGACTAATTTACTCGATCAAGCAATGCCTAAAGACTAAGGACTCATTCCACAAAAGAAAGGAAAAACAAAACAAAACCGGAAAATGACTGCGGTGAAGACATGATAAAAACCGCGGTGAGCCTTCAGGTGTACAAACACCTGGAAATTAGGCCCGAGTATCCTGAGTGTCCAAGTGTACCTGTATTATTACAAATTCATAATGAATCTCTCTCTCACAAAAATAAATAAAAGCTAGCTAACACTCTCACTCCTCCTGCTCTCTCCTGTCGGCTTGGGCTAGAAAAGCCGACTCCGTTTCCCAAGGTTGCACCGAATCACCTAGGTGATCCTCCTCGATCCGCGGTCCCTCACAAGAAGACAAGAAAAGAGATGGTCAGATTGCTCAACAATATATATCAAAAATAGAAGAGAGATAAAAATAGAGAAATGGTGTAAACAAGCAATCAAAATCAATCTAAAACAAGAACTATACGCTGTTTCTCCCCGGAAACGGCGCCATTTGATAAACACGGAATTGAGAGCGGTCGTATTGATTCACAAGGCGAATCAACAGTCGATGTCTTGACAACTAAAGAATCCCGTATTTGATCAACAATGAACCCACAATCAAATATCAAAAATGACAAACAAATGCGGAGTCAAATTTATTTTTAACTCTACATAAAAGATGTATAGGTGCAACTATATAAAGAGTTCGAACACAGGGAGCAAGGCAGGATAGTTCAACAATTGATGCACAAAAATGTTATGTGATTAAGTGTCTACAATTATGCAAGTTTTTGTGGGTTTTTAATTTTATATTTTTTTATTTTATTTTTGATTTTTAATTTTGTATTTTGGTTTTTGATTTTCTGATTTTATCTTTTCATTTTATATTTTTGCATTTTCTTTTTCTATAATAGAATATATATACTATATATAAAAAGAGGGGATAAGGTATTTATAAAAATAGGTAAAAATAGTCAAAAATCAGGGAATAAAATATTTTTGGCCTTTTTATAATTTTCTACTCTTTTTGTGATTTTTGGGGATTTTTCAGAATATTTTTGGTATTTTTAAAATCAAAAATATAAGGAAACAGTGAGCAAAGGTTCTGGCCGAAATTAAAATGGGAATGAAAAATATTTAATAGCAACAAAATTTTCTCAAATTAATTTTAAAATAAAGACAATAAAGTAGAGAAACTATAGAACATGAGTTTATATTTTTAGGGTTTTTCTATGATTTTTTAGATTTTTATAAAATTTTTAGGTGTTTTCTAATTTTTAAGGTTTTTGTTTTGAATTTTTTATGATTTTTGGACTGACATTAAAATATGATAAGACAAGCAAAATATAATTTTTTTGTAAGTTTTCAAAAGTTTTTATAATTTTTATGGATTTTCTAATGCAAACAGTAGGAAAAATCCATGTTTTTGGTTTTTAATAAATATGAAAATGCAACAAAAATGCAATACAAAAATATGGCATGAACAAGCAAGTAAACATGAGCCTAAATTAATTTTTGTGGAATTTTTGGGATTTTATCAATGCATGGAATAAATAAAGACAACATCAAGAAACTATACTACTAGCAAGGGCATAAATGCAAATAAGCAAACAACCAAGGGCCAAAGTACAATTTCCATAAAAAAATGTATAACTAATCAGTGCATTTAATGGATCAAATTCAAATATCAGAACCCGCAAGGATACATGTGCAAAATACCCACCCCAGCGTGACTTGCACGCGCTTGGGAAGGACCCAACTGTAATTTTCAAAATCCTCGGGGGCTCACATGCAAAATTACCAAAACTTTTACACTAAATATTTAAATCCTAGGACTAAACTGAAATACGACAACCCTAAAGGGGGGCCTGTGCAAAATGCCCTCACCTCACGTGTACTGGTCACGTGAGATGACGTGGCTAGGACCTACTTGCAAATACTGAAAGTTCGGGGGCCTAAATTTATTTTTTACAAAACTTTTTGAATTACAGAGAAATGTTTAAGGACAAAATAAGAATACAAAAATGCGGGGAGTAAAGTTTGCAAAATACCCCTCGCGCGCGATCCAACGGCGGGCACGTCCTCACTAATACACGTGGCGGTGATCCAACGACCCGTACCCCTTTGCGCTATGCGGTTGAGATTAGATCTCCCTCGGATGATCTGACGGTCGACGTGCGAGGAGATCGGACGGTAGCTGTGCAACCTGGAGCGGCGGGCCGGTCCGATGGCTGGGAGACGCGGAGGAAGAACGGGGAAGAACGCCGGCGAGACGAACTTCCCCGAGGCTGATCTCCGTGCTCCGCTGTCCTCTAAGCTTCAAAATGGGGTTGTGGGCTCCCGATGGCGTCCTCGAGATGCTGGTGGGCCCAAAAAGCCTCGGCGGTGGCCGAGGTTCGCTGGAGATGCTGGCAGAGCTGGAGGAGCTCAAGCGGCTCCGGCGAAAGCCAAAATGGCCCCCAGGCGTGCGTTGAAGTCCAAGCACCTGCAAAACAAAGTGAGAGGACCCAGGGAAAAATGCCTGGATCCGGCGGTGGTGAAAAGGTGGCATGAAGCGGCGGTTGGGATCTCGGCCGGAGGAGCGCTCCGGCGAGGTTGGTATGGATGGCGATTTGATGGATGGATTTCGAAATTTCTTGAGGGCTTTTAAACCTAAGGCTATGGCAAGTAAAATGCGAAGAAAAGGAAAGGGAAAAGTGGCAGCCTCGAAGGTGTAGACCGGAGGGAAGTACCTCGACGTCGGCGGAGGTCGTGGAAGCCGCCTCGAGCCTTGCTCGACCCGCCTAAGACTCGCTGAAGGGAGCTGTCACCTCCCTGGACCGATTAGGCACGAAAGGGGAGCTTGGCTATGGAAATGAGGGATTTTTGAATGGAAGGTCGAGCGAGCTCACAAATCAAGGGTCAACGGGAAGAGCAGTGATGCTCTCCCCGAAAAAATCATCTGGCGAGCTAGAGGGATCATAGGGGAGCAAGATTGCAGAAGGACCTATCGTGAAAAGATGAAAGGAGCGGCCTCGATAAATCCGCAAAGGCGGGCAAAAAACGAGGTTGTCGCAGAGCTACAGGATAGGGGTCAGAGAGTTGACCTGAGGTCAACTCTCCAGACCCCCCTGGTTGGTCCACGTGGACCAACCAGGAAAATCCTGGAAAAAATGCTTTCAAAATTCATTTTAAAATAGAAAACGATTTATTTAATTTTTAATTATAAAATAAAAAATGTTTATTTTTTTATGAAATATTTTATAGTGATTTTTAATTATTTTTATGAGGTATATTTTTACAAGTTTACTTTTATACCCTTTATATTACCTATATATTTTATTAATTTATTTTTATTTTGTGATTTTAATTTCTTTATTTTTGTTTATTATTTTATAAAATTATAAAATACTTTTATACACATAAATATATTTTTATTTTATTTTTCTGAAGTCTTTTAGATAGTTAATAAAATATAAGTATGTATTATACAGGTATGTACATAGGTATTTTACCTATGTGTACTATATACAAGTGTTTTTATTTTGTATTGCTTTTGTATTTTAAATCTGATTTTATTATACATATATATTATAAGTAGTATTTACATAATTATAAAAATAAAAAAGTATAAAAATAATGAATAAAGAATAAAATGAATAATTTAATCTGTATAAGTATACAAGTAGGGTCCAAAACTCAACTTTCAAACCGTAACTCCGAAAAATACGAAACCACCTCCATTAAATAGATTGTTTTAAGCTATATAAAATTAAAGTTGAGTTTGGTAATTTCGAGTTTTTATTTGCAAGACACAGGTCTGGGAAGTTGGAGTTCTGGAATCGCATTCAGACCATAACTTTTTATCTGTATATTATTTTTGAGTGAAATCAATTTTGTATTTTTCTTTATTTAATTTTCTACAACTTTCATGTACAAAGTTTCTTTATTTGAGGTATAAAAAGTAGAAACAAAAATAGGTTCCAAAATGAATAAAGAATGAATAGAAAACATAGGGGATTTTATTGTATTTTGGCCCTTATCTCCCCCTACTTTATTCCTTGTCGACCTATTCATCAAGATGCCTAGGTCTCGGGGTTTTGGGTCATGAAATATTTACAATATTTTATTCTTTTTCTTTTCTTTTATTTATTCTATAATTTTGGCTTTAATTACAGTATTTTATAAACTATTTACATGCACATGCATGAATGCTAAGATATGGAAATTAAGGGTATTTACACGCATTTGCTAGGGTTTTTGATGCCAAAATGATAGAATAAAGATGACGAAATGTGGCTTCATCAGGATGCTAGCTAGATTCTTCCTCGAAGAAGTGGACGGAATCCTCAACCCTAGCATCCACATGTATGGATGCCTTGGGTCTCTCAGCTTTTGCATCGAGTCTTTGTTCTAATGCATGTTGCCTTTGCTCCATCTCTTGGAGCATTGCCATCATAGATGGTAATTACCAAGACACGTCTTGGTCTACCATGATCCTAGGATGAATCAAGGATAAAGGTAAGGTCTTATACACCTTAGAAAGATGTAAATAAGGGACAATGACTTGTGAATGGTACTATAGTCAATTATTAAGATCAAAAGATCTTAATACAACCTTGGTTTCTGAATACCGCTCATAATTATCAATTACTGAATAAATTGTTGGAGTAACCAAGCTATGATACTAAACTGTCATGACTCCAATTTCGGGTTGTTAGATCCTCCCATATCCAGATCTAGTAATTTAGCAACAATTTATTCAACAATCATAACAAACATTCAGAAACATGTTGCAATTAAAATACTAAGAAGGAAATATTAAAATACTTTTCCATTCATAAAATAAAGTATACATGACACAATATCCCACTATAACTATTTACTTGTACATCAGTTGGAGAGGAAATACACAAAAAATATCAACTACCTTATAGAGTAATGATACCATAGTTGGTTGGATGGCTATTGTCCCTATAATGATTCTTCGTTGTCTGTTACTTTTTATAAAAAACAAAGGAGAAGGATGAGTCAGTGCTCAATACGGAATAAAAGAAACATAGACCAAGCATTATATTTAAAAGGTTCAACAACCAAATTATACAATTATTATTTTATTCCATTTTTATTTTATTTCCTATCCATTATAATCGACATTAGGGATTGGTCCTCTCCCCTCCACGGACTCCGAACTATGGACACTCAGAAATAGAGATTGCATTGATCTGGTGAGCTTATGCCGTCGCACGTCGCCTTGACCAATCCTCCAATACTACCCTATCAATTTTCATTTTATTTTATTAATCAGGGTTCCAAACCCTCATCTTGACAAATGAGGAAGCACACCATCCTCGGGACTCGGTAGCTTACAACCGTAGGCTAACATTTAATCACATATACTAGCAGCTTTAAATACATATTACTGTGATCCAGCCTCTACCGAACCAAATGTGACTCCACATGGTACGACTCTAGCTTCAACCAATCAACCCGCATAATGGCAGCAGAGTACCACACCGTCCAAATAATTTAGTTCGTGCGGTCAATATATCTGAGCAATCGTGTACCACCTAGGTTTGGCCTGCCAATACGGATGTTCTTTTGAAAAACTTACAGGTTTCATGTCTGACCTATAGTATCTACTCCATGTCATCCTTATCATAAAAGATAGTACAAAAATCGTAACGGGATGCCATTTATATCGTGTCAATTTTCTCCTAATATCAGTGCAATATTTCACATAAATCATACCAACTACAGAAATGGTTCATTACATCAACCTATTTTCGAAATTATTTTAAAGTGAATAATGAAGTAAGCATGTGAATGTTCTTCATAAAAAAGAAAATAATCAACGGTAATTTTATCAAGTTTAACATGAAAATCCAATAGAAAAAGGCGAGATTTCGTTACCTAATCGAGCTCTCTCCTACATATGCAATGATTTATCGTGATTCATTTTCAGAAACAATGATCTACGGCTCCTGAAACGATCGAATTTCACTTTCATATCATGAACACGAAGAACGTTCCAAGAGTACGAAGAATGTGAAGAATATATTTTCTCTTACAACTTCAGTAGAGCTTCCCTTAACACATGGTGATATTTATTGGAAAAATTTTGGCAGAGTTCCCCCTTATATCAAGTCATATTTCCAAAGAAAAACCAGAAAGACTTCCTTCTATAAAATCATCCAGAAGAAAATAACAAGTAAATGGAAAGAATATAACAAAACTATGATCGATGGAGAATGGGTGGACAACATGCGTCTTAGGTGAGTGAAACATCTGATGAATCACAGGATTCACTGACAGCCTAATCGTCTACACCAAAGTAGGGTTTTACACACAGCCCACCATCAAAGAATCATGAAATTGATAATAACTGGTAAGTCTCTTGTCAAGGGTGAGAGGGTCATACTAAGAACTCGTATGATCACTGACAACCTAGCCACCCACACCCGAACATGGCTAAAAATGAACTGAAAAGGAAGATGAATCGAAAACCTACCTTAAATTAGTGCTACTTACCTCCTACACGAAACCAAGTAGGAGAGGATCGCTTGGTCCTCCTCCTTGTTTTCTGAGAGTGGTTCACTACTGCTCCTACCTCCTTCTCTTCCTCTCGTCCTCTCGACCCTAGCCTTTGAGGAAGTGGTGTTAGTGGAAGTTATAGGGAATGAATGGATGGGGGGGTATTTATAGGGTTCAGAAAGTGGTTAATTCATGGTTTAACCATGGTTAGCAGCCTATGGTTTTGACCAAAGTTTATCAGAAACTTATGGCTTAAGTTAGCTCCTTCCAAAAACTTAGTGCTTAAACTAGCTCCTTACAAAAACTTATGGCTTAAGTTAGATCCTTCCTATAACTTAGAGCTTAAGCTATCTCCATCCGAAAACATAGCGCTTAAGTTAGAGCCTTCCAGAAACTTAGTGCTTAAGCTAGCTCTTTCCAGAAACTTAGGTCTTAAGTTAGAGCTTTTCAGAATCTTAGAGATTAATTTAGCTCTTCCAGAAACTTAGGGATAAAGTTGTTAAATTGGCTCCTTCTAGAAGCTTGGAGCTTAAGCTAGCTCCTTCTGAAAACTTAAAACTTAAGTTAACTCCTTTCAGAAGCTTGGAGCTTAAGCTAGCTACTTTCATATACTTAGAGCTTAAGTTGTATCCTTTTTGAATTTTAAGCTTAGCTTTTTTAATTAGTGCTAATCATGATTAATTACGATCGCTATATAATGATATCCATCCTTTTTCTACTAGTTCTTAGAAATAAATTCCGTTGGTTTGACCAGTTGGATCTTATGACATAGAATCTCAGAGATAACAAAGTTCAAGGCTTTACATCCTCCTCCGTCGCTCTAGCCTCCTCCATCCCCTCCCCACTCCTCTACCGCCCCTCCTCCCCCTCTTGAATTAGCTAGAGCAGCGATGTTGTACCTCCAAGGTGGAGGATGCAGACAACTGCTGAAGGACTCTCCATATCGCCGCATCACGGGAAGGTGGAGCACACAGATGGGAGATACATGTACATGGAAGCAAAGGCGAAGGTGGTATAAGGGACGTTGAAGGAGGAGGTCGGAGGATGTGGGCAAGAGGAGGGGCCGAAGGAGGACGATGGGTGGGAGAGGGGGTCTTTGGACATTTATGTCCCTCTTAATTATTCCATGGTTTGAAAACCTCATGGTTAAATTCAATTTATTGACGTCTAAAGTAATATAAGGGCACAAGTGATAGAACAACAACAAGTTGGAGGCATAATTGATATTCCAAAAAAGAAAAGGACATAACTGATATCGCAATATATCGGAGGCATACAAGTGATAAAAGCCCTTGTTAATACAAAATTTTTTTCACCCTACCTTTAACAATGGATTTTATACTTTTATACAACTGTTAAACTGGCGCCAGTCAAGTTTTGTCATCGTAATAATGGAATATAATGGCATAGATCGTCGCTACAACATTTTTTTGAAATATTTGTATAATTTCATATTAATTCTAGGATGACTTTATTTATTTATTGTTATTATGTTATCTCATATGGAAGTATTTATGTCTCATATTTCAATCTACTTCAATCAATATCCAAATTACCTTAAAAATAAAAGTTTTGTAACCATAACATCCGTCAACATTGTGGCAACGAAAATTTCATTATCGAAAGCTAGACATTATGTATACATAAAAGGTTTATTCTGTAATATCATATAATCCCCTTTAATTTGTAAAATTTTTAAAGTCGTGTGAATAATTTCATAAATCGATAGAGGAAAATTAATTTAATGTATAATTTCAAGAAAAATTAATAACTCTCCTCGTGATTCCGTTTGTAAGGCTTTAGCTTCCCTGAAGCTAACGTGTCTTCTCCCAAGTCGAATGGTCACACATACTTTCCAACTTATTGTATTGCTTGCTTATGTATCAATGTTCAAATACAAGTATGATAAAAGACTAGCACAAAGTTTTTACACTCTTATTTATAAGGGAGTACACAATATAATATAGGAAAGGTTGTTGGGGAGAATGAACCACATACCTCCTTGTATACAAAACTTTGGGAAAGCTAAGGGGTTTCTTATTATAAGTTTATAACATTTACATTTATAATGACATTGAGAAACAATACTCTTTGTGTTTTGCAGCATCCTTCCGTGGACCATATGATAACCTTTCGCCTTCGTGTTCCACGTCGTCCCCTTTGCTTCTTGTTTCTTCGGCTCCCATGATATCCCTTTTTCTTTCATAGATGATGTCACATCACATGACCAATCATCAACATACTCGTGGTCCAACACATGCTAACACAATTATGCTAAATTCCAACCAAGTGCAACAGAATGCATGACCTTGTGTCAAAGGTCGACTTGACCACGAAGTTGAACAGCTTATCTTCCTCAATCATGCTCTTAATGTCCAACAACAAAGACATGAACTACTTCTCATACTCAAGAATGGTGTCTATCTTCTTCAAGCATCAAAGAGCTTCTCATGCAATCCACATCGTGTTCTTTGATAGAAACTGTGCCTTTAGCTCCATGACCAAACCTTCCCACCGGAAGATCCTCGATCTCGATTCGTTTGCTACATAGCTTATCCACCGTAATTTTGTATCGCTTGACAAATACATCGATGGCAAGTCCACTTTCTTGGCTTCCATCATCTTGATCACCTCAAAGTGAACGAAGTGAGTTCTTCAAATCCTCCACGCTTTGAGTGCATGTGAAGGGTTTGGTTATGAATTGATAGTCTTGCTTAATAAAGCCCATGGTACTCAACAATGCATCCCTGATGTGAGATTGATCTAATTTCGAATATCAAAAATCACCATTATGGACGCGTCTAGCTTAACCTCGAAGAACTTAATCTGCTTCGAGGGATGTTGGGACTCGTCCAACAACGAATGGTCATCAAGGCTTGTGATGCATTGTGACAGTGGCGGAGGGAAGGAGGCGTGTAGGGGCCATGGCCTCCCCTCCCAAATTACAAATTATGTATAAGTGGTCCCCTGTTACCATCTTTCAAACTTTAATTTGTCAATTCCATGGAGGTAATACAACCCCTCTATTTTAATTTTTTTTTCATTTCTTTTTGTCTTGCAACTCCTAAGTACATCTAAAGTTAGATTCTTGTTGAAATCAAATCTTCCATTCTCCTTCCTCCTCTTTTTACTCTCATTTCTAGTATAAGGTTCTTGTCGATAAATCATTGTTGAAATCACATTATAACCAGCGGGTCTTCACCTCAAGAAATCCCAACAATATCACCATAACTTCGAAACCTCCAGAGTCGAACATTTTAGTCGGCACGAGATACCTGTCAACAGAGACGGGGGGGGGGGCTTAGCCCCCCCAAGCCTCCCAAGTTTCCATCGTTATTACATAATATGTATGCACTCTTTAATTACTATAAATGAACAAAATTCACATAAATCTTAGATATTCTAGTGTTAAAATCAATTTAATGCTACTATATCTACATGTAAAAGATAAATATCCTACTTTTAAGGATTTAAATTGTTATATATATAGGGTAAAATGGGGCTGCCTCCAGGGAGTAGCCAACTTGACTACTCCCACCCCTATTTTTCCCTCATTTTTTTTATTTTTTTAGAAAATAAAAATTTGTATATTCATCATTATAACCCTCTCACATTCTATTAAAATTTCGTCAGAAACAGAGACTCCTAAGCCCTCCATCCAGACGTCATTTTTTTAACGGTCGCAGGATTTTTTAAATCGACCATGTTTGGATGGAGGCCGTAAGAGTCTCTATTTCTGACGAAATTTTAAAAGAATGTGTGAGGGATATAATGATGAATATACAAATTTTTATTTTCCAAAAAAATGAAAAAATGAGGGAAAAATAGGGGTGGGAGTAGCCAAGTTGGCTACTCCCTGGGGGCAGCCCCATTTACCTCATATATATATGGGTTAAATGAGGCTACACCCAGGTTGTAGCCAATTGGCTACTCCCACCCATATTTTTCCCTCATTTTTTTATTTCTTTGGAAAATAAAAATTGGTATATTCATCACTATATCCCTCTAACATTCTATTAAAATTTCGTCAGAAACAAAGACTCCTAAGCCCTCCATCCATACGTCATTTTTTAACGGTCGCAGGATTTTTTAAATCGACCCTTTTTGGATGGAGGCCGTAAGAGCCTCTGTTTCTGATGAAATTTTAATAGAATGTGAGAGGGATATAATGATGAATTTACAAAATTTTATTTTCCAAAGAAATTAAAAAATGAGGGAAAATAGTTGTGGGAGTAGCTAAGTTGGCTACAACTAGGGAGCATACTCCCTTTTCCCTACACACACACACAGAAAAGGGAGGCTGCTACATGTAGCAGCCAACGTGGCTGCTACATGTGGCAGTTTCCCCAAATTTTTTTATTTTTTTTCAAAATTAAACCATGAATATTCATCTATATATCCCTCCTACATTCTATAAAAATTTCGTCAGAAATGGAGACTCCTATGCCCTCCATCTAGACCGGTATTTTTTAACAGTCTGAATTTTGCTGTAATCGACCTGTTCTAGATGGAGGGCATATGAGTCTCCATTTCTGACAAAATTTTTATAGAATGTAGGAGGGATATATAGATGAATATTCATGGTTTAATTTTGAAAAAAAATAAAAAAATTGGGGAAACTGCCACATGTAGCAGTCACGTTGGCTGCTACATGTAGCAACCTCCCCGTCCTCATATATATATATATATATATATATGGTAAAATGAGGCTGCCCCCAGGGAGTAGCCAACTTGGCTACTCCCACCTCTATTTTTTCCTCATTTTTTTATTTTTTTGGAAAATAAAAATTTATATATTCATCATTATATCCCTCTCACATTCTATTAAAATTTCATCAGAAACAGAGACTCCTAAGCCCTCCATCCAGACGTCATTTTTTTAACGGTCGCAGGATTTTTTAAATTGACCATGTTTGGATGGAGGCCGTAGGAGTCTCTGTTTCTGACGAAATTTTAATAGAATGTGAGAGGGATATAATGATGAATATACAAATTTTTATTTTCCAAAAAAATAAAAAAATGAGGGAAAAATAGGGGTGGGAGTAGCCAAGTTGGCTACTCCCTGGGGGCAGCCCCATTTTACCCTATATATATATATATGAGGTAAATGGGGCTGCCCCCAGGGAGTAGCCAACTTGGCTACTCCCACCCCTATTTTTCTCTCATTTTTTATTTTTTTTGAAAAATAAAAATTTGTATATTCATCATTATATCCCTCTCACATTCTATTAAAATTTCGTCAGAAACAGAGACTCCTAAGCCCTCCATCCATACGTCATTTTTTTAACGGTCGCAGGATTTTTTTAAATCGACCATATTTGGATGGAGGTCGTAAGATTCTCTGTTTCTGACGAAATTTTAATAGAATGTGAGAGGGATATAATGATGAATATACAAATTTTTATTTTCCAAAAAAATAAAAAAAATGAGGGAAAAATAGGGATGGGAGTAGCCAAGTTGGCTACTCCCTGGGGGCAGCCCCATTTACCTCATATATATATATATATGTGGGTTATATGTGGCTGCCCCCGCCAACATGGCTGCCCCCGTCTTATTTGGGCAATTTTTTATTTTTTTTGAAAAATAACACCATTTACATTCATCCCTATATCCCTCCTATATACCATTCGAATTTCGTCAGAAACAGAGACTCCTACGGCCTCCATCCGGGCAGTAATTTTTTAACGGTAACAGGATTTTTTTAAATCGATACCATCGAGATGGAGGCCGTAGGAGTCTCTGTTTCTGACGAAATTCGAATGGCATGTAGGAGGGATATATGGATGAATATACATGGTTTTATTTTTCAAAAAAAAATAAAACCATGTATATTCATCCATATATCCCTCCTACATGCCATTCGAATTTCGTCAGAAACAGAGACTCCTACGGCCTCCATCTCGATGGTATCGATTTAAAAAAATCCTGTTACCGTTAAAAAATTACTGCCCGGATGGAGGCCGTAGGAGTCTCTGTTTCTGACGAAATTCGAATGGTATATAGGAGGGATATAGGGATGAATGTAAATGATGTTATTTTTCAAAAAAAATAAAAAAATTTGTCCAAATAAGGCGGGGGCAGCCATGTTGGCTGCCCCTAGGGGGCATCCACATATGACCCTATATATATATATATATATATATATATATATATATATATATAGAGAGAGAGAGAGAGAGAGAGAGAGAGAGGTTAATGGGGTTGTCCCCTTGGGGTAGCCAACATGGCTGCCCCTGCTCCATTTACGGTATTTTTTTATTTTTTCAAAAAATATTGCCATGTATATTCATCCCTATATCCCTCCTATATGCCATTCGAATTTCGTCAGAAACAGAGACTCCTACGGCCTCCATCTAGACGGCCATTTTTTAACGGTAACAGGATTTTTTAAATCGACACCATCTCGATGGAGGCCGTAGGAGTCTCTATTTCTGACGAAATTCGAATGACATATATGAGGGATATAGGGATGAATATACATGGATTTATTTTTCACAAAAAAATAAAAAACGCATCAAAATAGAGGGCGGGGCAGCCATGTTGGGGCAGCCCCATTAAATCTCTCTCTCTCTCTATATATATATATATATGGATTTAATGGGGATGCCATGTTATATATATAACATGGCTGCCCCCTCGTATTTCGGTGTTTTTTATTTTATTTTGAAAAATATCGCCATCTATGTTTATCGCTATATCTCTCATATATGCCATTCAAATTTCGTGAGAAACGGAGACTTCTACGGCCTCCATCGAGATAGTACCGATTTAAAAAATCCTGCAACCGTTAAAAAATAACTGTCCGGATGGAGGCTGTAGGAGTCTCTTTTTCTGACGAAATTCGTATGCCTTATAGGAGAGATATATGGATGAATATACATGACGATATTTTTCAAAAAAATAAAAAATACCGAAATAGCACGGGGGCAGCCACGTTGGCTGCCTCAAGGGGACAACCCCATTAATCTCTCTCTCTCTCCCTCGGTCTCTCTATGTATATATGGAAAAAATGGGGATGCCCCTATGCCCCTACCCCATTTTTTCGCAATTTTTTTTATTTTTTGGAAAAATTTCACCATGTATATACATCCCTATATCTCTCATATATGTCATTCGAATTCATCAGAAACGGAGATTCCTACTACCTCTATCTAGACAATCATTTTTTTAACGATCGCAGAAACAAAGACTCATATACCCTCCATCTAGACAATGTAATTTCAATGGTCTAAACATTGTTTCAATCGACTTATTCTAGATGGATGGCATAAGAGTCTCCGTTTCTGACAAAATTTGAATGACATATTGTAGGGATATATAGATGAATATACATTTGTTCAAATATTTACGTAAAATCACAGGTTTAGATAGTTGTTTTGTAAAAATATCTTGTAAATATTAATATTATAGTTATTTTTTTTCAAATTATGCAATCAATGAAAATCAAGAAATATTGATTACTAAAATAACAATTAATTGTAAAATAAAATAAACAATAATACCTCGTTAGTTTATTCTCTAAGGGCCCGTTCGGTTCGAAAATAAGCAGAAATAAGGATGGGAAATAAGGAGAATAAGGGTCTATTCTCAGTTCGGCTGGAGGATAGGAATAAGGAGAATAAGGTGAAATAAACGTAGGTAAGGTGGGATAAAGATAAGAATAAGAGTGAAATAAGATGGAATAAAGGGGAATAGTCGTGCCACTGGAAACCGTGTCGGAAGGAGAATTTGCTCCTTATTTCATAGCTTATTCTCCTACCAAACATGGCCTAAGTGGAAATTTGTCTTAATAGTTGCCCCCAGTACAAATTCATGGCTTCGTCCCTGCTTGTCAACGCATCTGTCTAGATTAAGTATTGCAGATTTTGTTGTTCTTTCGTACTACATAATGCTACAACAAATTGGATCTCATAGCGACGTTTATTTTTAAATATATTACTGACTATTTTTAAATATATAGTCACGAATTTTATCCGTTAGTAAATGATTTTTACACTAAAAATTTAGCAACGAAAGTCATATCTTAGCAACGCTTGTATAGACTTATATCTAGCTATTTTTCAATATTTGTGTTAATAGTTGCTAATTTTTTAGCTTATAAGTTAACAATGGTTAGCTCAAACTTTGAAAATTAATTACAGGTAAGTATTGCTATACATAGCATTGCTGTTGTATAGCAACGGTATGACTTTCTTCACTAACTTCAATTATAAAAAAAACATTCAGTAACATACAATATTGGTTTCTCTCTCTATATATATATGTGCGTATGTGACAATGGCCGATTTTAGTGATGGATTCAAAAGAAAAGTCATATAGATCCATTTTTTTGTAGTGATGTCTCAAGAGTATGGTGTCATTGTGCCAAGTTGTGTGTCTTCTCGTAGGTAAGCTAGATATGTTTAGTAGTTTTCTAGACGATTGTTTAAAGTTAGAAGGAATCTGATTGATATGTTAGATTATGCTTAGATGGGTGTATAATCATGCCAAAATTATCATCCATTGGAGATAGCTTGTTTTTATGTTTCGGATACACGATGTAGAACTTAGAGCCTTAGGCTACATGCGGAGGATATTCATTTGCTGCAGCTTCCGAGCAAAATTCTTATCTTTGTGGTATATGGTATTTCATTTATCTATTATGTTCTCTGTGAGATTCAGATGAGTTAACGAATCATTCATGGTATTGTTATTTGTACATACATGCTTTTGCATTTTACTTATCTTTTTCGATGGATAAGTCCTCAAATATATCATATTTCTAATCCATCATCACATCACTGAAATTTGTTTGATCCTTTCATGGATACCAAAATCTTACCCCCATTACAGTCTGGTCCAGTGTAATTCTCTAAGACTTGACATGATCAAAATCAATGCATAAGATGGAAGATGAATTTCTTATAATTGTATGATTGTTTATATTGAGAAAAATATAGCAGAGAAAATTTAAATAGAAAATATTACTAATGACTTCTATGTATGAAAAAATGTTGAGTGCAAATACAGTAAAATGTTTACTTTTCTTAGACATCGCCATGTTTTAAACAAAATAACTTTATAAAAAAAATTAACATTTTTGCTGAAATTATGCAATTACAGTTATGCCCATCTCTTTTTTGCAAACACTTGTGTCTTTGTGCTTTTACAAATTCGCAATTCAACTCTTCCGTTACGGTAAAATAGACGCATAAGTATAGTTAGAAAGGGTAGAACTTTGGATTTTGTAATAGGGGAACAAATGTGATTATAGCAAAGGCAGGGGAACAACTATAATCGTGTAATTTTAGAAGGACACAAGTGTAAAAACTCTTAAAATTATCTATATATGCATTTATTAAACTTTGGCCGCACCTATAAAAAATTCTGGCTCCGCCCTTGGCGATGTCCATGAGCCCCAATGGTATACTCAATCTCCACCATAGTTTACTCCAAAGAAATAACATGATCCTTCACATTCACTATCTTCCCTCTGAAACTTGAAGATGAACTTGGCTGAAGGTCTCCCGTTCTGCGAACAATTGACCAAAATCACCTCAAGCTCTAAACTTACTCTAATAACACTCCGTGCTAATAAAGTGATCATATCCTTAGCTTTGGTGTGAGCTTCTCGCAAGCTGGCTAACCTTGGTCACGAACATGCGCCGACTCTTCTCATACTCTCTCTTGCTCATGCAATGTTCAAACACGGGAACGCAAGCATGCCATGGTGTGAGCACAAAGCTTCTTTACTCTTATTTAAAAGGGAATAAAGAAGTGGTGTACTTGTGGAGAATGAACCACTCCCTATTATAAGACTCTTGGAAAGCCAAGGGACATGTTATTGTTACATTTACACTCAAAGCGGCATTAAGATAATACACCCTTCTTCACAGCAACCCTTTGCATTCTATGGTAACCCTTCGCATTCCGCGGTAACATTTTGTGTTGTACGACAAGCTTTCATCTTTTTGTCTCTTCGATTCTCATGACTTCATCTTCCGCAGTTGCTCCAATACTTTTTAACATATTTTTGTCAAATTCCAACCAAGTGTAGACGACCGCTTTACCTTGTGCGACCGCTTTACCTTGTGCCAAAGAGAACCCGTAGCTCGATTGCAATACCCGTCATATGCCATTTGCAGACTAATTAAGGAGAAGTCCTTCATAACTCCATTGACGTGGCCTCTGAACAGATTTCGTACGTGCATCATCGAGCATGCATGCTTATTCTCATACTCAATAGTCGCATAAACACCATGCCTTCATGGACCACCATGCACCAATAAGAATAATGTGCATCTCTGTGTCTACGCCTTTGTCATTACACCTTATTGCTCCACATCATCTCTGATGCTCCATTGTGTATGAAGTCACTACGCATGTATATAGCTTACACGTGCATACACTATCATGTCTTGCCATGATACATGCACTTGATATGCTCGCCATCATGAGTTCCACAATGCTTCCAAGCTAGTGTCCTCATGTGACACTCTCCTATTGCTAATGATGGCAAATGAGTGCTCCAAGACTCCGGTGGATAACCGTCAAGCTATCCACTGAATATATCTCATCCTAAGGTGCTACATCGTTCATGTTGGTGCTCTTTCACTATCATGTATGCATGCGCATACCCGATCACGAAATTTTGGTGGGTGCATTTTCATCATTGAGCTTAATAATGTTTTGTTTCTAGCTTATAATTATTATAAATTTAAAAGAATCGATAATTCTAACCGCATAAAATGACACATACTTATTTAGGTCAAAGGTTGGTTATCAAGCAATCGTTTTTCATTTTCACCATCGTACAAAATAAGTTACATAAAAAATAGAAAATACATATATTTGTTATGTGTATGTGTTTAAATATATGACATGCTGACCATATCCATTTGAAATGCATGTTTGATCTCAAGCGGATCTTAAAAATCCAAAAAGACAAAAAAATTACCCTATAATTCCCAACAAAAACCGACTTTCGGACGAAGACTTCGCTTCATGCCATTCCAGATTTGTATCATCATATGCTTATTTTTCAAATTAAGGATTTTTACCTCATGAATCTTGTAAATTTGGTAAATTATTTTCTCGACCTTTGAAACAATATAATTCTCCCCTCGATTTCGTAAACTTACTAATTCTTAACCCATGAATCCTGTGGTTAATCTGTTTGAAACTCGTGGAGGGTTCTTGAGGTAATTTTCGAGATCGATGAGGTAATTACGTTATGCAAGTGATCGTATTTGTAACAAGTTTTTAAGATTTATTGGGTAAAAATCTCTTCTGATTGTGATATATGAATGCAATGTCGATATTTAAATTGTATTTCAGCCTCCAAGCAAATATGCACATTGTAACACTTGTAAGTGATTCAATTTCTTTTCATTAAAATGAAAAATATAAAATTTTCTATATGAGATGCCCTGTTGGCTGCCACCTTATTTTTCGATTAAATTTTTAATTTTTTATAGAAAATATCGTCATATATTTTTATGGGATTTTTACACCCATAACTCTGAGTAATTATGCAATAACAATCATAACCCTGCATAATCATGAATTACATGAAACACCCTCGATATCCACTCCGTCTCACACTCATAACCCTCCGTTAGCTTAATATATTAACTCAACTATATAAGTGGGTTAATCTGACCAATATAAGATCCAACGACTAGGATTAGTCAAAATAAAAATACAAAAGGGAAAAAATGAAAGCTTGGAGGTGGTAGTCAGATTCTTGCTGGGGATGATGGGAAGGCAGCTTCGTTGCAGCGACCCGAGTTCAGTCGGCGAGGTACTTCAGCGGCGTGTGTGGGGGGGGCGGGGGAGGCTTATGAACCCGTGCACATTCGCCGCCGTGGCCGCCCGCACCACCTCCACCTCCGAGGCCCCTCCTCCCGCGTCGTACGCGATGTTCTCCATGATGGTGGTCGGGTTCGCGTCGCCTCTCCTCCGGTCTTGTTGGGTACCGAAACTCCACCTCCCCGTACTCGATCCTCCCTTGGATCCCCTCTGCAGCTCTCGTGGATCGTCAGGATCGACCTCCGTTGGGGGGGGGGGGTCGGTTGGAGCTGCAGGTATCGATGGCATGCTCTGCAAATAGAAACGAATGGTAGGGGTAATTTCGGATTTTTTTAACGGAAATCGTCAAACATAACGGGCATCCTAAACGAAACTTGACACAGGGTTATGGCATGTAAGAGTTAAGCATTACTCAGGGTTTCTCATGTAATTCGCGATTATGCAGGGTTATAAATGTTATTGCGAAACTACTCAGGGTTATGGGTGTAAAAATCCCTATTTTTATCACTATATCTCTCTAATATGTCATCCCAATTTAGTCAGAAATAGAGACTTTTATGACATCCATCTAGAACATGTAATTTTAACGGTCTTAGAATTGCTATAATCGACCTATTCTAGATGGAGGACACATGAACCTCTCTTTCTGAAAAAACTGGAATGACATATTGAGAGATATAGTGATGAAAATATATGCCAATATTTTCCAAAAAATCATCAAAAAAATAAGCCAGGAGAAACCCTATTTTTCTCTGTGTATATACCTTATATACTTTCGAGATTTTCTTAAGTAGCCTAAATAGTAATATACATAGATATAAATACAAAAGTATAAGTGTGTGGGGCTGATATATGTGTGTAGGGTTGATGCTCCATTATGTGATTTGTTCGGGAAAATTTTCATATAACCTAATTAAAATGTGAAAAGACTTAAGGGATGCAAACAAGGATCAACAAGATGTTGTGGACAACAAGCACCAAGAGCCTCCACAAACATAGATTTACAAGGTTCCCTTGTAACTCTGTAGTGAGCAACGCGTACCTTAAGGGTATGTTTGGTACACGAGTTAAGGCGGGTTAAACTGGTAGAGGATAACCCATTTTTTGATTTCGGTGTGTGGATAGAGGGTTAAACTGAGGGTGGGTTAGAAGTGGATATAATTGTTCTGAAGTTTGAAAAAGTGAGTAGTTATTATGATGTGATTGTATTGAAGTTTGAAAAAGTGAGTAGAAGTGTAGTAGTTTATAGTTTTTATATGAATGATGGTATAACATATTATTTTTTATAGAGTTAATAATGGAGAATTGATTTATTTAATTTTTTAAAAAAGATAAAAGGTGGGACCCACGTAGGAGTGAGACATCTACCCGAACGGGCTCTAAGGGCTTGTTGGTTGCCAATGCACACTGGGATACCCTGGCATACCCCTAGTTCTAAACCTGCATTCTTGGATTGGGATTACTTGTATTAACCCTATAATTTCTTTAATATAATATTTTTTAACAATGTTCGAATAAAATTATTAACATAAAAATATATTACAATCACTGAAAAAGCACTACAAGAAAAAAAGGTTATAATGACCATTTTGTATTGACGAAAACGTGTGTTGACGAATAAGACCGTCACCACAATCCCTATAAAGGGAAAATTATAAAACTCCACTGAAATTATAGAGAAAATTGCAAATTATGACATATTTTCATAGTTAATATAATTTCACCTCTTGAACACATGTTTCCTGAATGAAACGTGCCCTAAGCAATGATATAAATGAGTCCTCCAGCCATCACTTTCTGCTCCTCTCACTTCTCCAGAAAAACCCTAGGAACCTCGTAACATTCTCTACCATTGTGGGAATTGGTGGTGGAGGCCGAAGTTGAGGTGGAGCTGGAGCTGGAGCTGGAGGTGAAGGGCGAGGTGGAGGCGGAGGCAGAGGTCGACATGGAGCCGAAGGTTGAGGTGAAGGTGGAGGGTAAGGCGGAGCCAAAGGTCAAGGTCAAGGCGAATAGCGAGGTTGAAACGGAGGTCGAGATGGAGGCAGAGGACGAGGTGGAGTCGGAGGTCAAGGTGAAGTCCGAGTGCGAGGTGGACTTGGAGGTTCGAACGGAGGGCGAGGTGGAGGCAGAGGATGAGATGGAGACGGATATCGCAATGAAGGCGAATATCGAGGTGAAACCAAAGGTCGAGATGGAGGTGGAGGACGAGGTGGAACCGGAGGTCGAGGTGAAGGCAGAGAGTGAGGTGGAGTCGGAAGTCCGGACTGAGTGCTAGGTGGATGCGACGGTCGAGATGAAAGTGGAGGTCGAGGTGGAGGCAGAGGTCACAATGGATATGGTAGGAAGGTAGAGCCGGAGGTCGACATGAAGGAAGAGGCAAAAAAAAACTGGCGAGATGTGAGGGCAAGCAATAATCAGTGGTCTGAGGTTGATGGTGATATGCGATGGACAAGTCACGACGGCTATCTGCTTTGTGGCAGTAGGTGGTGTTGATGATTGAGGGCGGACCATGAGAATATTGGGTAAAATTTGACATTCTAATTTTACAGCACAGAAACCCATGCAATATATCTTTTCCTGTGTTTTTCTCTGTTTGCTTAAATTCTATGAAGCTGGTGCTATCTACAATTTTTCTATGCAGTATAATTAACTTGAAGCTCTATGAAAATATAAAGTTCGATTTTTCCCTTCCTTTATATGATGTCAGAGTTGGGTGAATAAATGCTCCAAGAGACACCACTAAGTATTATTATATCCCATTAAAGTCATCCAGAAGATCAAAAACAATTGTCCACCATCAATAGCGTAATCCTAATGCTCAGTGCCTGATTCAACTGAGATTTTGATCTAAGTAGAAATTGCTTTCTCTTTTGTTCTACCACTGCAATCATCTGCTTTAACGGCAACTCAGAAAATCATTATTGTAAAAAACGAATGCTCCACAAAAGAAGTTGAAGCCCACACACGTATGTTAAAGCTCAGTTTTCCTTGTGTTGATTTGGTCATTGAATGTTTCACATGCAAGTGGTCTGATTGCAAAAATGTGGTAGAGTTGATTTACAACATCTGATCTCCTCCATGGATATTAGAATTAATATGTAGCAATGTTGTCTCTAATTCACTTTTTGGTACGTTAGACTTCTCTTTCAGGTGAAAGATCTGAGGATTTATTCATGCAGTTCTTTTGTCACTGACTCACTATTTAAAGATACACATTCACAAATAGGATTAGTGATTGAAGTGAAATGCAGAGGTCTTACTTTATATGTATGGTACTCATCAACTGAGGCATCAACAATATCATTGTTTGCTATGGTACCTAGGAACAAGTAGTATCTTATGTAAATTTTATTTTATCACCGAATTTTTGAAAGACAAGGGTAGAAATCCTCACTCTACCCATTAGAAAATATTAAATATTGTGAGAAATGCAAGAAAATAAGTCCCTTTTATGAAACTCTAAGAACAAACTTTGTACTATAATTGCATTAATGTCATACTAACTGGGTGATGTAGTTCTGCAACTGCAGACATTAAATGTATGCTTCACAAACAGTTTAGTACTAATCTTTTGGTGTTTTCCATTCATTATTTGGCATTTAAAATGTTCCTAAATTTTGATCTATTTATGTCTTTATATCATCCTCTACAAATGCGAATTGATCGACATCGTTAGCTTTTTTGCACCTTTGATACCACCTAGTGAAGTTATATCTTAGCCATGGTTTGTGTCAACCATACTCTTGTCCTGCTCGATACAAAATGATCATCGGATTTGATATTTTGCTTAAGATTTTTGGTAGAGCTCATAGAGCAGGGATGAATATTTCTTATTACATTACGTGGATTAGATAACTGTTGCCATTCAGTCATAAAGATGACCTCATTGAATGCATAAAATGGGTGAAGTGAATAGTTGCCAATTGATTTGGCATATTTATAATGCATCTATCCACCTACATAGGGTACACACATGCATTTTCTATAATGCATATTACACGTGCAATTGGTTGGGCATATTTATAATCCATCTACCTACACCGTGTACATATATGCATTTTATATATGTATATTACAGGATCAATGGATGGAGCATGCACGGGGCGGGTGATCTATTGGACATGAAGGTCATGATCTAAGGAAGGAGTGCGGGAATTGTGAGTAAAATTTCACATTCTTATTACATGTTTCATATTGTTTTAATAAATTGTAGCTATAATCTTATCTATCCCCATGATTCTAGTTATTCTATGCATTTCATATTCCTATCATTCCTTTTATAATCATATTCCTGTTAAAGACCAAGATTGCTTGTCTTTTACTATTTTGCTGGAATTGTCTTGCAATGAACAGTCATGGAGTGCGGGGATTGTTCTTCTATAATTGTTATCGGGCCATATGTACAACTTTCTACTACCAAACTCGGAGGATTTTAGAAGTAAATCTTTGCTACATGAGTTCATAGACAAAAGATTAGAGGGTTATATCCTGAGGAAGAGGTCTATATGGCAGGTCGTCTTGCCGCTCAATGTGGCAGTGCCGAGCTTCATCTATATCTTGACATGCAAGAAGTGTTGGCCATTAGTCAATGTGGATGAGAGTTTGGACCTCATAAGCTCAATGTGAAAGCCTATTGATGCCTATCTCTTTACCAATGACAAGAAGTTCACGAGCAAATATCGCATCTCTTCCAAAGCCATATGCATCAACGAGACCGCGTTTCATGTGAGTTTCATCAATTATTCAAAACAAATAAGTTTGTTGTTGTAGCACACATTTTACGTTGAGCTAGTAGTTTGTTCTACACCCATTGGCTTCACATTTCCCTTTGACACTCATTGTTCCACTCTTGCTTTTTTCTATTGGATTTGAAATGAATTCTATATCTGTTATACCATGAGTTTATGTATTCACAGTGAATTTCTAAATATTGGATATGTTTTATTCATTAGCACACTTATAATCTTATTATTTTTTTAAGAAAGATCTACAATTAAATTTGTTGCGTTCTGGATAAATTCCTAGACATAGCATTTAAATATGGGCTTCAGTTCATATATTCTCTATTCACATTATTTTCAGATTTGGCACATCAAACATCATAATTAATATTGTTCTAAAATTAAAGACTAAAGATCTCTTTATGATTAGATTGAATATAATACTGTGTTGAAATCGTTGACAACTTTTTGTTGATATTTGAGTAGGTTGTTTTTGGACAAGCAATGTAAAATCAATAAATGTGGCACATCTATAGTAGTACTTGACTGTTATGCATGAACTTGAGAAAATCAATTTTACATTGATTGAGTTATGATGGCATACTTATTAGAAATGAGCCAGATCTATTTGATTCCTAGAGCATTTATAACATGAGTGTGAGTATATCAAATGATTGTTTATAAATTTTATGGACTAAAGTACAATAGATAGGTTTACCATGCGACTTGTGTTGAAATTAGTTTATAGTTATCATTATCATAAACAAATTTTATAGGTTAGGTTTTATGAACAATATCAAAACCGATAGTCATGAATTTGATGCATATATTGTGTATATTTAATTATTGACCCTGTTAGATATCATTCATTTTCTAATTTGTTCAAACCTAAATTGTTGCTATATTTTTCTTCTACTTTTGATTTCTTTCAGAGTATACATCCCCATTTCACGTATCTGATGTCATTAGGTGCATATTTTGTTGATGTGAGTTGAATTGACTCTATTTCATTTAACTAAACAAAAACCTATCAGATGATTAAGTACTGCTAGTTCTTGTCTGGGAAACTTGTTATTTGAAGAGATGTATTGGAGACGGGTGATGTTGAAGTAGATCAAGCTTCCCTTGAGGATTATGCTACGCTTGGTCGCGTGGACTCTCCATCGGTAAGGAACCTCTCTTTTGTAAATCTCACACTTCACCTGTAAGTGTTCCAATACTAATCTTTAAATGTTATCAATTATTTCATCTTTTATTTGCAACCTTCGTAGTGTCTGTGGCCATCACATTCCACTTATTTAGTGGTCTCCTTGGGTTAAGTGGTCTCCTTGGGTCTTTGGAGGATTTGCTTTTCTTCAACAATATCCAGTAAGAATCGCATAAAATGCACGTCTTCCGCTTATAAATTCATAGCATGTTCCTATTGTTGCCAAGGGAATATTACAACTTGAGTAACCATAGATGGAATAACATAGGTGTTGTTGTTTGTAAACCTATGTTATGGGGAAGAAATGCAACTCTATCATGATATTATGAGATGCACAAAAAAAGACCTCTATATGACAAATATATCTTGTGACAAACTCAACCAATCAAGGAATCCAATCAATATTACAAGAGGTTTGCTTGTCGCCTACTGTTTGCTTTCTAGGAATCTAATCGACGACTATTGTTGGAACCTTGTAGGCGATACATTTGATTAGCTAGCATCATTTTTGTATATCAATTTTTACATCCCTCATACGTCCTCATAATATGACAGCAATTGTGGAACGAGATTATTACTCAGTCTTCCAGCATGTTGGATTTAGTTATCCTCGTCCATATTCAGCGGTAAAAATGTTTGAGTTATTGTGTCTTTATTGCTCACATTAGTTAACATTATGTATCACTTTCTTATCATAGAATGTTTCGGATTTCTCACGTACAAGTGACAGCAATAGACATTATGCAAGTGGTGGGAGTGGTGATAGGAATAACGGAATAGGTATTCATGATGGTGGTGTAATGGAAATTCATGTTAGTTTGCCGTCGAGTAACATACAGATAAACTTAAAACATATTCGAAATATTTGTTAGTTATTTCGTTGTTATTTATTTACAAAATTATGATCATGATCCTGCAACAGAGAGGTCAGCCTGTTAATGACACTCAAAAATTTACCATGCTCATCAAATACAATGCAAGATTCCTTGCATTCTCAGGTATAATATCCATTTTAATGTCATTTTGTTTATAATAAATTTATATTTACTAATTTCTTTCTTATCTTGTTATAGGACCATGATCAAAGTTGGCTTAGATCTAGAAATGACAAGTCATTTGTCCCTTACAGGGGATACACAATCACTTTTTTGCCGATTTATTCAATTTTTCGATGGTGGTGACCATCACCATGATATTTTGTGTTCAATACGATATTGACTTTGAAGGACATTAAATTTCTTTGAATATTTCTTTTGATACATCTTTTTAGTTTTTTTAATCTCCTTATAAAAATACTATTTGGTACATTTTTTCCTTTTGTGCAATCGGTTACTCAATCAATTTCTATTTATTGTTAGTCTACTACTTCATCTTTATTTTCCAAGTTTATATATCTGTTGTGTTAGTTTGTTTTGTTAGATCTGGTCAACAACATTGAAGTGATCATGCCAAGTTCTCAAGGTTAGTAATTCATTGTCAAGTTGCTTGTTAAAGAAACTATGAGTAATTTGACAAGGTCGTGAATTTATCAAACAAATCCTAATTGATGTTTCACCAACTTCACTATCATTGTTTTTATTTTTTTGTAATTTTGTAGGGAAATCTTTTGCACATGTGCAGTCATGGATTATTGTGATTATGTGAATACCATGGTTCCATTCATATGAATCACGACCATATATGTTAAATTGCAGGTAATATGTAAATCAGGCGAATCAATATCAATTCTGCACCCTCCCAACTTTTGGATGTCAGTTTATTCAATTGTTTGACCTTTCTGCATCAGGTTTGATTGATCTTATAATTCACTCCAGTGATAATGTAGACATAATGGAATTGGTCAAACATCTCCATCCGTACGGAAGGGAATATTTGTATTGTTCTCGCGCATTGTTGCTTTCCCCTTCTCTTTCCCTGATATTTTTGATACTCCTTTTAGGTGCTTTTAGGGATTCCATTGTTGGAATGGACTAACCCAGCTTCATGCTTTCCTCGCCTTGCTATTGGTTACGAGTCTTCTTGCTATAGTTATCTCTGGAGAGAGGTTAATATTGACATTTGTATTGGATAAGATGTACTCCTAATCTGCTTGATCTCTTGGAATGCTTTCCTAAAAAAATCTACTTGAATGTTGTGATTCTTGTCATGTCAAACAGCTTTTTTATGCCGATATTTTCCTATCAAAGTTTCAAGAGAACATATGGAACCAACATGAAGTCCTGCAATTTGGACACAAGGTATGTCTATCAAAATATCAATAGATATGTGGACATGTTTGTCTTGAACGGAATATAATGCTTAAACTCGAGACAGCGAGTCCATTCTGTTGTATCAAGATATACAGAGTAAAACTTTTTTGTTATTTGACAGAGCTTGGCTTGCAGGATCTGTCGCAGACTTTTTCCCGATCACCCTCGGTTGGACACATCGGGAGATCGGGCCTCTCTTCGGCATGTCCTTGTTGCATAATCTTTCCGTTATTCTGATGTTGGACATTTTCAGGTGAGTGGGCTTTTAATTTAGTTGCTTAATTTCTATATGATTTGAAATTAATTCTGAACTTTATGTTACTTCTGTTTAATTAAATTTCATAGTGTGCCGTAAGGTATAAACTATGTCGCAGCATTGCCGCTCCTTGTTATGAAGATAGAAGAAGATGCATTTTGGATGTTTTTTGTGTTGCTAGAAAATGTTCTAGTGAGCGACTGCCCACTGACAATCTATCTGTATGTCATATTGAACAGAGCGTCTTCAAAGATTTGCTGGCAAAAAAAATGTCCATGGTAGCTCTCAGAGCGAGCGTTGTTCATGGACGCTCAACAGAGTATGGTCGTCGTCATCGAGTTCGAGCGAGGAGGAGACCAACGCAACAAGATCTCTTCGCTACGCACTGAGGGAGCCGATACACGCTCCTCAGAGCCACTGCAACATAAGGACAATGTGGAAGGAAACCGTGCTGCTGGAGCTACTGATGGAAAACCAGTTAGATCTCCGCAGCCCATGAGCTTTGTCGAGTTGTTCTGCTTTGCAGATGGGTTGGATTGTATATTGATGAGAATCGATACTGTCGGAGCTCTGGTTCACGGCTGTTCACTTCCTATCTTTCTCCGGTTCTTAGCCAATCTTGTAAACTCCTTTGGGTCGAACACTGCCGATACCGATGCCATGGTTCACCAAGTTGTCAAGGTAATGAGAATCGAAATGTGGGTCTGATTCAATAGTTGTTTCTCTTGGTTAATCGATACTTTTATCTGTTTGTTTGCAGTACGTGCACTAGTTCCTGGTGGTAGGAGCTGCGATCTGGGCTTTGTCGTGGGCCGGTGAGCTTGTTCTTCGTAGAATTACCCATCGAGCTTCGTAGTTCGGTAGCTCATGGCTCGGTTTGGGTTTTTTTATGAACAAAGATACGTGTTGGATGTGGACTGGGGAGAGGCAGAGCGCCAAGGTAAGGATCAAGTACCTGGACCCTGCTCTGAATCAAGATGTGTGGTACTTTGACACGCAAGTCCGGACCTCCGACGTCATCCATGCCATCAATGCTGATGTTGTAGCTGTTCAAGATGCTATTAGCGAGAAGGTGGGAATGCTCCGATACATGGCAACTTTCGTAGCTGGATTTGTCATTGGTTTAACAGCATCATGGCACTGGAGATAAACGGGCTGCGTTGATCGTTGCCTTGTAACCCGAAAATAGGGTGATTGTAGCTCTCGTCTCAAGGACAAACATGTAGCAATTGATGCGGCTGTTCTCATTCTTTTTTATATATGTTAAAGTTTATATGCAAGAGTGTCACCATTATATACACATACTTTTTGGTATAATCTACATGTATTTATTGATATTTATATAATTTTTCCAGGCAAAATAATTTTCATTTGAAAATTCCAGGTAGTTGAGGTTGTGGTGACAGATCAAATTTGTCGTTACAACTATCTTTCTTTTATTACTTTGGTGACCAAATAGATGTCACAATAAACATTGTAACAGTCTTGTTGTCACTACAAACTGTAGTGACCCAGCTTTTGGAGATGGAACAATGGTGACGAATTGATTGTCCTAATAACCATTTTCGTTACTACAAAATGTCATTCCGTCACTACAGTTTTGACACTAAAAGTTCATTTTGTTGTAGTGAAGTTAAATATAATACATAATCAATGTCACATCACTATTATCATTCTAACCCTCCAACATACCCAACCCAATAACCAAACATACCCTAGGTCTCCTCAAACACGGATTCACAAGGTTCTCTTGTGACCGGTCCGCTTCACAACATAGAAAGAAGAAAGGGAATATCGTGGCTACTAACCAAAACCCTAATCACATGGAGCATATATCAAATATCTATACATATACTAAAGCTGAGTCTCTTCCAGCCTTTGCTCTTCTTCCAACACGTGGCATCTCCCTGCACTCCCTTTCTCCCCTTCTCGCACTCCCCTTCCCAGTCCGCCACCTCCTCTTCCTTTTCTCGATCACGCCCAACGTCGTGGCGCGCCCAATCACAACCCTCCACGTCATACTCCTTCGAGCCCACCGATACATTATTATGTATGCGACTCACAGGGTATCTCTTTGGAGAAATTAGAAATCCACATATTACTCAATCAGAGGCCCCAACACACCGTTCCAATGTGGCTCTCCCAAGCACATATATTTTTCTACGTATATACCTTCCCATATCCCCACATCCTTCTCAACCACACCAATTCAAACAGATCCACAGCTGACCAGCGATGCCTCCCCTCCTCGCCCCTTGGCAACCCGTCGTTGCCCCACCGTCATCGCATATCTATCCGCTTCCACCGCTTGCTACTCATGCCTCCTTCCACCGTTTTTCGATGCAACAGTTAGGACCTGCCATCGAGATCCCAGATCGTCGGTGGGGATGTCGAGTTCCATTCGTAATTCTGGCAGCGGAGGATCACTACTGCGACCACACAGCCTCCGGAAGGTTCCTTCAAGTTATTGAGGACTACATGCAAGCTCACGTAGTTCCTTTCTACAGTACGTATATGCTTCATCTGCACATACTTCCTTTCTACGGTACGTATGCGCTCCAGCTGCACATTTTGTTGCATATTATTTTTGGGTTTTTATGAATATTTTCGGTATTCCTCTTGTGCTTAATGTTATTTGATCTGAAATTTAGTAGATTAGATGTTTAATTTTCGTATATTCTACCATAGGTAATAAAAGGGCCTTCTTATTGCCACATTTTAGTGCTCAGGAAATTTGCATAATAAGTTGTTACAAAATGCACAAAACTACTCAAAATTAAAATTACAGCAACATTTATTTCCAGCACTTCCTTACAGCATTGCATTGCATTGCATCCCTTCAAAAATCATCTAGGGATAAATTCTCAAGAAAATCCAAGCTCGGTACCAATCTCAGACTTCTCATGCTTCCCAGCATTTCCTCTGAAAATTCTTCTGTGAAATCGGCCAGGAAAGCATCGTCGTTCATGCCGAATGCCATGCCCATGCTTATATCATCTTCCATGGGAAGATAAGCATCCGAGTAGATCATATGGGATGGTATATCTTCACAAAGCTTCGGGCCCCCTAATCTCTGTCGGCCGGCTCTCGATACCGGAGAAGAAGGTTCCTCTATGTGAGCCTTCCGAGCTTTGATGATCTAGATGCCAACGTGATGGTGGGACATAATGAACCATAACGAAACCATAACGAAACTGCAAGCATAGCCAATCCTAAATAGTACAAATGATATGTGTAAGATCCATACGAGTCTTTAGCGTTCGTTATCTTTGTAAAGTATGATAAAATCACCAAGATGTAGGCCGTGTGTTTTGATGAACTCCCCTAAGGTGCATGTTGTTAGATGACAGAGGCAAGGAAAATGATGGAGGTGATGAAATAAAGCACGTCTATTGATGTAGATTATGTATTTACCTGTGTTTTCTAGCATGTACATCCTGCTTCTGTTATTTTACCAGAACCTATGGTGACGAGCATCAAACAAATTAGGAACAACGAGAGTAAGTGACATTCGATACCGCATTCACAACAAAGAATTGTATACGATCGACCTACTGAGAAGTTTGCATTGATGCACATTTTACTCGCATTAGTGTCATCATATATGCTATTGAATTATGTCTTGAATGCTTACAATCCGATTTGGTTCATTCACGTGTTTTAAATGGATTTTGGCAGACCCAATTAAACCATGAGGATAGAGCCGAGCTCCACAATAAGTTCTTTTTCGATGCACCATGTATGTGTGTATGTTAGGGGTAAGACGTGAGACAATACTGCATCTTTTCTTGGGTGAGTGTTATATGATAGGCATCTGCACCGATCTCAGTATTTTTGTTCATAGTAAATCTTTCTTTACATGTGATTTTTACCCTTTACTCGGGGGGATTTTCCCCGCATGAAAAAGCATGTCTTGTGGCGATTGCTTTGTGGATCGTTTTTTTCTTAAAATCATTTTTATGCTATTTGTTTTATATATGGGATCGTTGATTGTGCACAAAAATTTGGATTAAACTTTTTTCTAAGGAAAGAAATAGAACAATTAGTAGTTTTTTATCAAGATAGTTCCGAAGAAAAGGTGTGCTGATTTCTGCTCAAGAAGGGTATGCATGGAAATTATAAACTTAATTACGATGATGGTATAGACAAATGAGAACATGTCTGAATGAACAAATTCACAAGGGAACTTCAAAGTTGTAAACACACCCGAATGGCAAAGCAGATGCAATAGGGAACATGGCAACGAGTTAAACATGAACGTCGATTGGCAGCTGCAAAGGCCATGTTTATATAAAATTTGAACTCTGGGTATGTTTTTAAGCTATTGCGGATATTTTTGTATCTATATTGAGATAGCCATGATTTTTGAAGTTAGGAAGGCATTTTGAGATTTTTTTTTATGTGATATAAATTCATCATGAAATCATTTTTCATGTGTTTTTCGCACCTTCTACGCTTGAAACAAGGACAAAACTTTTGACATTGACATTTTGAAATTCACTGAGAAAGGAAAGTCAAACCCCTCTAATAACCGCCGCCGCGAAGCGCGGGCAACTACACTAGTCTCCATAATAGATGGGTCAGAAGGCATATCGACAAGCCTCTTTATCAAGGCTCCAAGTCTCAACCTCAAGAACTTACCTTTGCAAAAAAAAGGTCGAGGCTGGAAAAACCAAGGTGAGGACACCACCCTAGTTCATTTCAATCAAAACATAAACCACACGATCCAAGAATCAAGCATATGACCGATCACGATGACGTTATGAAAATAAATTGATATATCAGATTCCCCCCCACCCCATTGAACAAACCCAAGTCAATCCCACTTCCAACAACCAATGCAAATATCTTCTTGACCAGGCACACACCAAAAAGATACATCTGCCCCCACAAGGATGGAAGAGGGCATCCAAGCAAAAAGCTTGCATATTTTGTGCCTTACTACAGGAAGGCGAAGGAGGATGGCTTCACCACGATGTGCCTCAAAGGGTAGGCCACATCTCCACCTCCCGCATGCTTAACGAACTCAGCAGGAGTGAGGAATCGACCATGGCACACGCAGACGATCTTCACTTCCTCCCCCTTGTTGTACTTGTAGAGGAAGCCTTCGATCACCCTACCGTTGGGGCCTTCGCCCTTAGTAGACACGCAAGGCATCTGTTCCATCATAGTCCTCTCGCTACCTCCCTGTCCTCTACCACCGTCGTCGACATTCTTCAACGCATCGTTTCCACTCGTTGCCGTCAAAGGTTTGGATCCAACATCGACAGCACATCTCAAGCCTGTGAAAGCCAGACAGGGAAAATGAGACAGATTAAAATGCAGTTCTTCCATCTGAACGTTTAAAATGGCGCTGTTTTCTATTCAAACAGCATGGAAAAGTTTTAAAATGTGAAATGTTAGGAATAAATAACTGCCATCTTCTGCCTTTGAAATAGCACTAAACCAACAAGATCAATGTTGCTGCTGCTTTGAATACCATCAACATCCAGGTTTCTGAAACATGCAAAACCAGCAAATATAATTATTTCTGCTGCAAATGACCTGGATTCTGAAGGGACTGGGGTGCAAATATATAGTCACACGACCAACAGTTTTGTCGCATGTTCCAGTCCTAGTAAAAAAATTATTTACAAGAAACCAACCGCGCATCATGCAATACTTTCTTGAAACATATCTGATCAGACACTCGAGTTATGCTGGAAGGAAGCATTTCCTTGACATACAAGACGCTAAGTAAGAAACCAAGCCAGCATACCCGATCTAGACACTATCTCCATTCCAATTCAGAACAACACAATTGGGTCTATTTGTACTAAGAGGTTGTATCGATCGTATGCTCTTGATGACCGGCATGATACTATTTATAAATTTAGGCATCTCTAATAAAGTTTAATGACCATAAATCTCTAATCATATCAAGCAAACAAGTTCGATTTTGCATGTAAAAGTTGTCCAATAGCTATTGTAGGATAAACTAGAGTTTTCATGTCCAATATTGTTGTTTGTCATGTATTGTTGGAGAAAATAAGAGCACTTGTTTATTTCTGAGAACCCTAGGCTCTCTTATATAGTAGAGAGTCCTATGGGTAAATTACATAACGTAGATAACAGGAAAAGAAAATAAGAGAGAAGTACATATATAAATATAAAAACATAAATATCTTCACACTCCCCTTCAAGCTGGAGCATAGATGTCAATCATGCTCAGCTTGGATGAACACTTCTGGAATGATCCCCTGGACAATGGCTTAGTGAAGATGTCTGCGGTTTGCTCTCCAGAGCTAACATGGGAAGTAGAGATCAGTCCCTTCTGAATCATGTCTCTGGTGTAATGACAATCCACCTCGATATGTTTTGTTCTCTCATGGAATGCTGGATTGATTGCAATAAATAGGGCAGCCTGGTTATCACAGTGTAACTCAATGGGTAGAGGAATCTCAACATGTAGATCACGTAGCACTGCTCGTACCCACATCATTTCTGTACTGGCTTGAGCCATAGCCCTGTACTCAGACTCAGCACTAGATCTTGCTACAACGGTTTGTTTCTTGCTTTTCCAAGAAACAAGAGTTGCCAACAAATATTGCAAACCCTGAAGTGGATTTCCTGTCCTTGGGACAGCCTGCATAATCTGCATCAGCATATGCAGATACAGATAGTGTGTCTCCTTTCCTGAAGAGTAAACCTGAGCCTGGAGTTGATTTCAGATATCTCAATATCATATGTAATGCATCCATATGTATCTGTCGAGGCTGCTCCATGAATTGACTCACTCGACTCACTGCAAATGCAATATCAGGTCTGGTGATTGTAACATAAATGAGCTTACCAACCATCTCTCTGTATCTTCTCTTATCAACTTCATCGGTATCATCATCATATAGCTTCATACTCGGATCCATAGGAGTCGTGGAAGGTCGACATCCCGTCATTCATGTTTCTGCAAGCATATCTGTAACATACTTCCTTTGGGTCATTACAAGACCCTGTGCATTTCTAGCAAATTCCAACCCCAAGAAATACCTTAGGGTTTCCAGATCCTTCGTCACAAATTGACTGCCGAGAAAGGCTTTAGTCATCTTGATTCCCTGCTCATCATCTCCTGTAACAATAATATCATCGACATACACCATAATGACCATAGTACCTCTAGGCGTCTTCTTCACAAATAATGAATGGTCTGCATTTGACCTCTTGAAGCCCTGTCGTTCAATCAGTTCAGAAAGCTTTTGAAACCACGCTCTAGGGCTCTGTTTAAGGCCATATATCGCCTTATGGAGTCTACAAACCTGTTCACACTCCCCCTTAGCAGTAAATCCCCTGCTGCATATAGACCTCCTCGTGGAGCTCTCCATATAAAAATGCATTCTTCACATCAAGCTGAAATAGTGGCCAATCCCGTACAACCGCAACTGAAAGCAGGACACGTAAGGTGGAATGTCGAGCAACTGGCGAGAACGTGTCCATGTAATCAACTCCATATGTCTGAGTAAAACCACGTGCTACAAGCCGCGCCTTGTATCGTTCCAGGCTTCCATCGGCATCGTATTTAACAGTAAATACCCACTTGCACTTAACAATAGACGCATCAGGTGAGAGAGAAACAAGCGTCCACGTACCACGAGACTGCAAAGCAGCCATTTCCTCTTCCATAGCAAGACGACATTTGCTATCTTGGAGAGCCTCCTGTTAATTGCGTGGAATCTCGACGGCAGATAGGGCTAACACAAATCTCTGGAAGTCTCCCGTCAGACGATGAAATGAGACATGAGAAGCAAGGGGATAGGAAGCACAAGTACGCTTCTGCTTCCTAATAGCAATAGGCACGCCCAAGTCTCCATGATCATCATCCTGCTGTGGTTCCTGTATCACTGGATCCTCAGACTCATCATTAGTAATCAAGTTATCAGAACCAATCTGAGGGCTGCTAGATGACTAGCCATGACCTTGAGCAGAGGAGGACCGACGAGTATAATACTTTGGTAACGGTGGCACAATGGTCACCGGAGGTGGTAAGGGTGGAGGTGATGGTGGGGATGGCACAGAGGGTAGCTGGCTCATAGGAGGAGGTGGCATGTAGGAGACCTCAGTATCAGAATGAGGAGTAGTCATTTGTTCACCTGTAGGAGAGAAAAACATGACAGATACAAAGAATGTGACGTCAGCGCTAACGAAATATTTTCTACGCAGCGGATCAAAGCACCGATAGCCCTTCTGTGTCCTGGAGTATCCGACAAACACACATTTGATATCCCTGGGAGAGAGCTTATCAAGACCTGGTACCAACTGATGGACAAAACAGACACACCCAAAGACACGAGGTGGAAGAGAGAACAACTCCTCAAGAAAGACGAGAGAAAGAGGAGTTTTCTCATTCAAGACAGATAAGGGCATGCGATTTATTAAGTAGCAAGCTGTGAGAATCGCATCACCCCAGAACGAGTTCGGAGCATGACTCTGAATAAGTAAGGTTCTGCTGATATCCAACAGATGGCAGTGTTTCCGTTCTGCAACACCATTTTGCTGCGAAGTGTAAGCACATGAAGTTCGATGAATTATACCATGAGATGAAAAGAACAAGGATAAAGTCCTAGTACAGGACCCCAAGGCATTGTCAGACTGCACGATTTTTACAGTAGAAGAGAAAACATTCTGAACTTCATGGATAAACATTTGAATCACATTTCCTGCTTCAGATTTATTTTTCAACAAAAACACCTAAGACAAACGGGAAAAATCATCTACTATAACCAGATAGAACCTGTGTCCCTGGTGGCCAGGAATACGACTTGGACCCCAAATATCAATATGGACTAACTCAAACAGGGAGCTACTGCTCCGACTCTGACGACTCGGGAAAGTAGACCTATGATGCTTTCCCAACTGACAAGCTTCACATTGAAAAGACGACTTCAGAGAAATCTAGGGCAGAACACGGCAGAGCTTCTGGAGAGGAAGATGACCAAAACGGAGATGCCAGATATATGGAGAGTCTGGTCCTGGAGGATGAAGTGATGCACCAATATAGGGAGTATTGACCAGACGGTAGAGACCATTCTGCTCATGGCCACAGCCAATCACCTTGCCCGAGGTTATGTCCTGAAAAACAAGAGATGATGAGTCAAAAATAGCCCGACAGTTCCAATCCTTTGTAATCTGGCTAATAGACAGTAAATTCATAGAGAAATCAGGAACGTATAACACATTCTGCAAGCTCATGAAAGGTGTCAACTGAACCTCCCCCTGTCCAGTGATTGGGGAATGTGTCCCATTGGCTATGACCACAGTTTGTCCTGAGGATACCGGTCTATACATATTGAGCTGTTCTTTATCACTACAAAGATGATGGGTCGCTCTAGAATCTATAATCCAGTTGGAAATCATATATCCATCACACGAGGTGAGAGCAAAGGGACTACCTGAGGTACTGGCAGTGGCAGATGAACTAGCAGATGCAGAGACTGCCACATCTGACTGACCTCCAGGTGCTGTATCAAGAGGCATGATACTCCTCAATCTAGCAACAAGATCGTCGAAACGCTGATCCAACGAGGAAGGTGCAGGAGACTCCACTTGTTCTGCTACCCGTGCTGATGCAAGAAAGCCATGCTTAGAGTAGCATGTATCCTCAGAGTGACCAGGGCGACGGCAATAGCTGCATGGTTGCCGAATTCGACCCCCACGACCCCGAGGTCCATGGCCACGGAAGTTAGAGGATCCACCTCTTCCTCTAGAGGCTGCCATAGCTGAAGGTGTCTGGTTGGCAGTTGAGCTTGGAACAGTAATGCGACTCAACCGGCGAAAGGCTTCATCCATAGGAGGAATGGTATCATCAGCAAGAATCTGAGACCGTGCAGCATCATACTCTGGATCAAGTGCAGCAAGGAATACTCCTACCATAGTAGCATTCCTGTACGTCTTCTACTTCTCAGGAGTTGCCGTCAACGGCATGAAGCTATGGAACTTCTCAGACATCCCTCGTAGGGATGTGTACAAAGAGTGAAGCGGTCTCTCATTCTGCTTGACTGTGAAAATATCATGTTGCAGCTGAAGTATCTTGGTCTCGTTCCGCGCCTGTGAATATGTCGCAGCTAGGATATCCCACATAGCCTTAGCCGTGGGCTGATGTAGTACATCATTGGCGATTTCTATCGTCAACATTCCAGATAGCCAGACTTTGGCATACGCATCATCTGCCTCCCACGAGACATTCACTCCAGTCTTCTCGATCGGCTCCTCTTCGGTAAGAATATGTTTCTTACCATTCGACTTCATCGGGCTCATGAACTGCATCGCCCAGAGCTCATAGTTTGTCCCGTCCATCTTCACAATAGGCGCTGGACCTCTGAATGCGCCAGTAGCGGGTACATCAACCTTATTTTCTGACATATTGCTGACAGAAGACTACTACAGATGCGAGATCTCAAAGTTTGTGTGTCTACACAAACATCTATGGGTTCGGGTGCACGTGTAGACTCATGCACACCAACTCATCAACTAACTGAGGAAGCCGGCTCGGTACTCAAGCACAGGGTAGCACGTTATGCGTGCTATGCACGCAAGTTGGGTGTGCGGTGCCCACAGAACAGGCGCGTTGTGCACGCTAGGGCTGACGCACTATGCGCGCAAGGCAAGTGCGCGATGCGCCCCGGGAACGTGCGCACGAAACCTGTGCGCGATGCGCGAGAACAGGTGCGCAGAATATGTGCGCTGTGCGCGCGAGACTTGTGGCGGTGCCGGAGAGGAGGGGTGGCGCTGGAGGGTTGCGCGCACGAGCGGAAGAGGCGCCGGAGAGGAGGGGCGGTGCTGGAGGGTTGCGCGCACGAGCGGAAGTGGCGCCGGAGAGGAGGGGTGGCGCTGGAGAGGGTTGAAGGTGGGGTTAGGGTTTCTTGGGAATCGAGAGCTCCGGTCTAGGACCGCCTCTCTGACCATGTTGGAGAAAATAAGAGCACTTGTTTATTTCTGAGAACTCTAGGCTCTCTTATATAGTAGAGAGTCCTATGGGTAAATTACATAATGTAGACAACAGGAAAAGAAAATAAGAGAGAAGTACATATATATATATAAAAACATAAATATCTTCACATGTATTTCTATAAATAAATGATACATCAATTAATCAAGGTAAATTCCATATTTCCATGATTATATTTGAAAGATTAACGAACTAAAAGATGTCAACAAGATGATCTAATCATCTTACGACCCATCTCCACTAAATATCACATATCGCAAATGAAGTCAGAATCACGCGAAATAACTTCGAGCAGTTCGCTAGTTTGATTCTTAGCTTAATTAATGTATTTTTAATACGTTTCGTGACAGGAAAACAATAACCAAAAAAATTGATTCTTAGCTTAATTAATGTATTTTTAATACGTTTCGTGACAGGAAAACAATAACCAAAAAATGTTAAGTTACAGATACCGAGTTTACATGCAAAAACAACACTGCGGGAACTTTTCAAATTCAAAGCAATGCCCAATTTCAGCCAACTTTTTGGCAAATTTTTCGGGACATGTCCAAACCATCTAAAGATGCTTAAGTATCCTAAAAATTCGTTCATAACATGGCAAAACAGGAGATATATCATATACTCAAAATCGATTCGAAATTTCAGCAATGCGAAAAATAACAAGTTCCTGCACATCCTGATATCCAAAGCCTTATTCCCTAGGATTTGGATCATATTCAAGACCATAAACATGACTCTAATACCACTTGAAGGCAAGGTGTTATCCTCGTGCATCATGGAAGTGTGGGAATCGGATCAAATCCGATCTAGATCAACTCGTCAGACCAATTTACTGCTGATTTTTTAATAATCAGGGTGTGAAGATGGACAACGAAATGTACCCAACTAGCCAATTGGTGCAAGACAGGGTGCTCCACATATGGATGCTCCACAAAGGGTGAAACTAACCAAACTTAATAGCCACGATAGAGCATCCGTTGAATCCAATGTTTCAATCATGTATCAAGTTAAAACAAAATACGGGAAGTTATTAAGTATTACAAAGTTCTGCAGAATTCTACGAACAGAGAATTTTCTGATTAACCACCACGTTCAATTCAAAAGAATGTATCGGTTCAGTCTAGTTTTCAGTTTTCATTGTCTGACTAAATTATGTTTATTCATACTAGGACCCTAATATTACATCACATACTGAATAAGTTACCATTGTATGGAATATGAGGCTGTTGCGGCTTCTCTACCTTGCGCATCAATCCATAAAACGGTCTTCATCTTCGAGCCAAACACACGTGTTCCTTCACTTGCCTCTCAACACGTCATTCCTAGAGAGTTGACATCCTATCCAATGTCTCACAACTTGGTGGTCGATGGCACAATGTAGAAGTCACATGTCCTTCAACCAACTTGTCGTTTCATGACTTCATCTCCCTGCCCCTCCACCTGCCCCTATCAATGACATTACTCTGCCTGCCTCCATATGCCATTGCCACATCAACTCCTCTACCCCAACAGCTCCAGTTTGTTTGATAGGCAAGGCCTCCTACCCATGTTTATGGAGAACTGAGACCCCAAATGTGATGCTGAATGCAAATAAATGTGCAATCAACCACCATGGAAGAATGCGAAAAAGAAGACACTACATATTGGTGATAGGTCACTAAGAAGAACTAATAGAACTATCTTTGCTGTTTCCCCCTGTGTCTTGTTACTGTGTATACCGTGTGGAGTAATGATTCCACTCTATTTATAGATCCAAATAGAATCTGATATAGATTGTAATCTCAATGAATTCAATCAAGATTCTTCTTGGTTGAATGTACCATATTACAATAGCGATTTCTCAAAAAATATTAATTCTAGAGCAATATCCGGAGCGCATGATAACGCTCAAGATTCTCGTGAACTGATGAGCTAACCCATACGTTACTCTTCTATGCCTACAAACTCTAGCACAACAGTCTGATGAGGACTGACATCTTCGGAAAAGTTGCCCACACTCTTTGGATAAAAGTGGATTTGAAGTGCGCGAGGCTGCGACCAGCTCTCCTCCCAGTACAGAGCAAGGGGCATTACAACAGATTAGGCTCACATCAACTTGTTCAGATCATTGGGTGGGGCGGATGAACATCAACTTTCACATTTCAGATAGCAATCAATAAGATAGCAATCAATAGAAGCTATATGATTTGTTCTCTCCTAGCTTTGCAAAGCCTCGCACATGCACATGAGGTCTGGCAATATCTGCCCTTTCTATTATTGCACTCACGCATACCAGTCCCGTCTGCACTCTTTGGACTTACATACATATATATATATATATATATATATATATATATATGGGTAAAATGGGGCTGCCCCCAGGGTGTAGCCAACTTGGCTACTCCCACCCCTATTTTTCCCTCATTTTTTTATTTTTTTGGAAAATAAAAATTTGTATATTCATCATTATATCCCTCTCACATTCTATTAAAATTTCGTCAGAAACAGAGACTCCTAAGCCCTCCATCTAGACGTCATTTTTTTAACGGTCGCAGGATTTTTTAAATCGACCATGTTTGGATGGAGGCCGTAGGAGTCTCTGTTTCTGACGAAATTTTAATAGAATGTGAGAGGGATATAATGATGAATATACACATTTTTATTTTCCAAAAAAATAAAAAAATGAGGGAAAAATAGGGGTGGGAGTAGCCAAGTTGGCTACTCCCTGGGGGCAGCCCCATTTACCTCTCTCTCTCTATATATATATATATATAGGATTTTTATCCAATGGATCATGTGCCCATTATAGATGAAATGAGCCCGCTTCATCTCCAGCATCTTCAATAATAAAAATACAAATGTCAATACGTAATATATATCCAAGCTTCATTAATATATATATATATATATGTATATATATATATATATATCGAAGCTTCAGTTACTTACAAATACAATTGATTCAAAATTATTGATGGCAATACGAAAGTTATTGATGCATTCAGTATTACCGATATAAAGTATTACTATGGTAATACGAAAGTTACCAATGTGTTCGGTTATTGATGGCAATATGAAGGTTATTGATCATCGGATTAAGATCTGATGGCTAAAATTAGGTGCTCATCTATCTCTAATGGGCAAGGGTCCATTGGATTTTTTTTGAATAAGTATGCAGGTGGCCTCCTGAATTGGGCACCTCCACTCTCGAATATATTCGTTGAACGAAAACAGAAAAGACTTACAGGTTGTTACTTCGTCCAAGAACTACACAACGCTTTACAATGCTCAATTACATTATCTGTGTAAAATCTATTCCCCCAAAAAACAGTGTTGTTCCGCACACACCAAATCACCCAAACCACCGCAAACGGAAGCGCATTGCCCTCATGCCCGAAACTACAAACAGAATGGATATCCCTCCATAAGCTCGAACAACACTGTCCACTAAGCCAACCAATATTCGTCCGACTCCAGACATCGGCCGAAGACTGGCATGCAAAAAACAGATAATCCAAATCTCCCGTTGCCAAGCCGTTGGATAAGCCCTATATATATGGCTAAGAAGTCAAAAGTTCAAAGTAGAATCTTTGAATTCAAATGCGCTCATGTGACACATCTGTGGGAGCATTTATCAGAAACCTTTCACATTGGCCATGATTGCTTGTTAACGAAGCTGTGGATTTGACAACTATAACAAAGTGGCTTCTTGATGTAACATAACAAACATGGATATCCTGGTCAGGCAAAGTGCCCAAATCTAAGCTAGAGCCAAAACCCTATCATTGTCCAAACCACCCCAATTGTAGCAATCGGAGTCCATAAAATCCGATGCACTTGTGGAAGCCACCCCGCTGATTGAAAGTTGAAATCTCGTTCCATGCCTATTTGGAACCAGCACAGGCGAGGTGATCAATAGGTGGTCCAAGTCTTCCCTATCCAGAGTGGGTAGGATCCATGTCCCTGCTTCCCCTAGAAGCATCACAGCATTAAGAGGTTTTGGTTCTTTGTATACTAAGTTTTAAAAGCATCACCACATCAACCTCTTAAATGAGTAGGTACTAGCTTTTGATTAACACGTGTCCATGTGACTCAAGGTCATTTTTCCTCGGAATAGTTAGCCGGAGACCTTAGGGCTAGTCTCAAAAGGCCTTCGAAGCCAGAACAAGTCCTCTGATTTCTCACTTCTGGGACCATCTCGTGACGTGAAAACCATACTCGGCCCACTTTCCTCTGCTTAACGACCTTTCCGACATCATCCTTGCAGGATTCTTGCTCCCCCGACCTGTCTATCTACGACTTGTGGGTCTAGTCTTTCTTTCCAGAATAACTAGGAAAGGCACGCCGTCCGTCGTCTGCACTTCGTACTAGTAGAAAGAAAATGTCGTCTCGAGTGGAAGGAAGACCTCCACTTGTCTAGTCGCTGTAGAAGACCTATGCTTTCTGAGCGCAGTGGCACACTACACGTATTTGGTGTATCTGTATTGCAATAGAGAATGCGGAAAGAAAATCTGCAATGTGAATCCACATGTACTAAGTAAGCAAAAGCATGGTAGGAGGGGTCATTTTCCCACTTATTATTTAGGGATTTTATCACTTGTGCCCCTCCGAGATATCGCAATATAGTTATCCCCCTATCTTTTTGGTAATATCAGTTGTGCTCCTCACTTCTTGTTATTTTGTCACTTGTTCCCCTCGGGTTAGTTACCGTCCATCCACAGTGCAAACGGACGTTAACTTTGAGGACATAAGCGGAATTAATTTTTAAAAAAAGGTTATGTGGTCATTTTACACCCTCTTCCTTACCCTCTTCTTCTTCCTCTTCTTCCCCATCCTCTTCCTCCTCCTCCAACCTCCTCCTCCTCCCTCTCTGCCCCCACCCCTGCCCCGCGTCGCCCAGCTCCGCCCCGAGCTCCCCGCACCTCCTCCCAGCCCGCAGCCCCCACCCCTGCCCCGCGCTGCCCAACCCCGCACCCCCCTCCCAGCCCGACCTCCCCCACCCCCTGCTGCCCCGACCTCCCCCACCCCTGCCGCCCCTCCGCCTCGACCTCCCCCACTCCTTGTCGTCGCCCGACCTCCCCCACCCCCTGCCGCCCCGACTTCCCCCACCTCTGCCGCCCCTCCGCCTCGACCTCCCCCACTCCCTGTCGCCCCTCCGCTCGACCTCCCCCACCCCCTGCCGCCCCGACCTCCCCCACCCCCTGTCGCCCCTCCGCTCGACCTCCCCCACCCCCTGCCGCCCCGACCTCTCCCACCCCTGTCGCTCCGACCTCCCCCACCTCCTGCCGCCCCTCCGCCCCGACCTCCACCAAGCGGCGAGGCCTCCCCTCACCCCCTTGTTTCAGCCCTTCCTCTCCAGGCGGCGAGGCCTCCCCCCACCCCTTATCGGCCCCTCGACCCCGACCTCCCCCCGTCCCCTGCCCTCGCCTCCCCCTCCCCCTGAATGCGCCGCCCCCTCGCCTACCCCTCCTCCGGCCCCCGTGCCTCCTCCGGCCCCTTCCGCCCTCCTCATCCGCCTGTGGTTGAAACTGGAGTTAGTTTTTTAAAAAATTTTGACTAATTGATTCATAAAGTCATCCAAAAATTCAATAAAATTCATCGTTTGATCCGTAACGAGTGATATGTCCGTGGAAATGTAAAAATTTTAGAGATTCGATGAATGCATGAAGGTGTTAGTAAGAGAGAGAAATTATGAAGAGAATGAAGAAGAGCAAATGGAGGAAGAAGATGAAGAAGATGTATGGACCATAATACCCTTCTTAACCACACCATGGTTTGAATAAACCATGGTTATTTTAATTTTTGACGGTCAATCTGACGGAAGAGCACAACTGATGACGGAGCAAGAAGTGAGGGGCACAACTGCTATTACCAAAACGATAGGGGCATAACTGATATTGCGATATCTCGGAGGAGCACAAGTGATAAAATCCCTATTATTTAACTAGAACACTCTCATCCTACTTGGGTTAGGATATTATGCTTGGAGCTTTGTGATTCTGTGATTTTAAATGATAGTGAGAGGGCTTTGGCTCTAGCTTAGATTTGGGCACTCGCCTCCGGGAATGGTGTAGTAATCTGTCAGGAGATGTTTTACGTTGACAACATTCTCGAGCAGGTCAAGGCTAGTTAGGAGACTTGATCTTTGTAATTACTTTCTGATTTTGCACCATTTTGTGTGTAAACCCCTTTTTCCTGAAAAGAATCAAACTTTTTTTGTAACTTCAATCACGTCCATAATGGTGCCATCAGTGCGCCATTTACCAAGAGCACATTGAACCTTTACCAAGCCTCTGAAGGCTTACTGTATTCCTCTAAGCCTCTTTAATGGTGCCATCAGTGCAAAACTATTATTCGGCACCCAATTCTAATTCTAATCAAAACTATTATTCGCATGCAAAACTATTATTGGCATGCAAAACTAAAGGCATATTTAGTCAATCTTTTTCCAGATTATTCTTGGCATGCAAAACTAAAGGCATATTTCGTCAATCTTTTTCCAGATTATTCGGCACCCAATTCTAATCAAACACGAATCCCAGTAGACTTCTGATTCATGAATGTGCAGATTTTCTTCTCAAATTCCGAAATTATGTACAAAAGAGTCCTGACAAATTCTCACCTCTCAAATTCCGAAATTATGTATAAAAGAGTGATAACGTCATTCCTTCCTTACCCCCCATTCCTTACCCTTCCTTCAAAATCCTCCAAATGCACAAGAACAACAAAGCATTTTCCCAACAAAGCCTTTTCCCACATTACGTAGTGTCAAATCCTCCACATAACTCGTGATCTATAATAAAGAACATGAAAAAACTTAGCAAAAACAAATAGTGATAATATAAAGTTTAGGTTGTTGTAGCCATATCTTAAAATTTTAATCTTTCTCAACCTTATTTAAGTGTTATTTGTCACTTCCTACTATTCGGTTTTTCATATTTTTTCTATATTATTGGATGATTCTTGTAATTTACCCAACATATTGTCATATAAAACAAGGGTTAGAATGTCATATTGTTGAATAAGAAATATAAATTTCTATAAAGTTCACGAGTGTGGTATCGGAGTGGTAATCTCACACCGATGTACATACCTTCGTGGCCTCTGTTAGGGATGACAACAAGTCGGGTTTGAGGCGAGTATCAATATTCCCAAGCCCATACTCATATATAAAATCACTACCCATATCCACTCATTTATTAAACGGGTAATTTCTAGCAGGCACCCATATACCCAATGGATACCTGTGTGCCCAATGAGTACCCGCATATTTAACATAATAAAATTTTAAGCGATTAATAAATGTATATAAGATTTTCAAACATAGATTAATTAGATGAAGATCATGTAATATGGTAGTACAAAAAGATGCGTAATGTGCAGAGAATGTTCAAGGCTTATATATATTAGGTGTTTAACTCTTTTGGATTGATATTTTTTATTTGTTGAAGATACAAAAAGGTAGTTGAATACGAATAAATGGATAGAGAGGAGAAAATTGAGTTGTGTGTGTGTGTATCGATACTTATTAGATAAGTAGATTTGATAAGTTTGACTAAAATGCAACACACATATCTATATTTATATTTATTATTTATTCGGATTTAGGGTAGGTTATAGTTCAGATTTCCACAAGGTAATCCCAAACCCATACCCATACCATGCATGGATAGTAAATTCAAGACCCAAACCCGTCCGAAAATAAATGGGGTCGGCTTCGGATCCTTAAATGGGTAGAGGTTTGGGTCGGGTACCCAATGGGTATACCCAGATTGTCATACCTAGCCTCTTCCCTTCTTTCTCCACTAAATAAAAAAAGGAGGGTGACAACTCCTTGTGAAACTACCTTCTTCCTCCCTAAGTAGAAAGCTAAAGGATGATCCTACATTAAATATAATAGAAAGAAATCGTCAGTCTGGCTCCTTTTAATGTAAGTGGTATGATCTGGTCAAGTGATCTTGAGAGAAATTCGATTCCCAGCGACAACCACCAGTCCACCGCCATCGCTTGTGGGCTCAGCCACCGTCGCCCCATGTAGGGCCCAGCGCTGCACCCTCCTCCATTCCCATTTGGGATTGTTCCAGTTGTTACCTCCTACGGGCTCAACAATCGCCATCGCATGCAGCTGTTACTGCCGTAGTTTCTTGCGATGTCTCCATCCAATGTTAGTAACCTCTCCCTCAGGGACTTAACAACCTTTCAACAGATTTGCAGCCTCATTGAACCGGGAATACATTCCTCTAAGCCTATGAAGGCTTAATGTATTACCCTAAAGGCCTCCTACGCCTACAATGGCATCCTGCAACAAGTGGATCCGTTTATCTTGAGTTGTTCCCTATTGTTCTACTATTGTTATTCATTGGTCAGAATTTCCCTACTACTTACTCATCATGCAACCTCTTCTACTACTTCCTTGACTACGACAGGGCAATCTCAAATGAGACCAAGTTGTGGGCCACCTACTCTCAAGCGATAACAATATCAAATTGAATGGTGCCCTCAACTATACTTTTTCTTGACTAAAAAAACTACACTTTTTCAATACCAAGCATTCAGGGTTTTGTCAAAGGCTGGAAGAAGCTATAAGCTATTACATCCTAATGAGTAGTAGAAGCCTTTGATGAAGGATTCGATATGTGCGAGCATGAAAACTTTATATTAATGAACTAGATCATGAACATCATTGAAAAGAAACAATCTGCTCTACAGTCAAACAACCAAGGTCATATGGGCAACTATAGAGAGGAAGCACTCCCAGAAGTTTGGTGAGTTGACAGATGCATTATGCAGGATCTAGTCTACTAAGCAGAATGAAATGATTCTAGTAGACTACTACACCACCATAGAGTTTCTCTTCAAAGAATTGGCTATCTTCAAACCTACTTCTTGTAAAAAGCAAACTACCCACATGGTCTACATTTTTCGAAGTGTACGTAGCCCTAGATGTTATGTTGCTAGCCAGTAGCTACTAGATTTTATAATACATAAATACATACGTATATATACAAGAAAGGGAAGTTGCTCCATGGAGCAGGTAACCTTAGCTACTCAATGCCCATTTTTCATCGCTTTTTATTTTTTTGAAAAATACCACCATGTATTTTCATCACTATATCCCTCTAATATGGCATTCCAATTTCGTCAGAATCGAAGACTCATATGCCCTCCATCCGTAATTTTAATGGTCTTAGTATTGTTGTAATCGATGTGTTCTGGATGGAGGACATAGATGTCTCTCCTTTTGGTGAAATTGGAATGACATATTAGATGGATATGGTGATGAAAATACATAGTGGTATTTTCCAGAAAGCGGCGAAAATGGGCATGGAGTGGCTAAGTTTGACTACTCCATGGAACAGCTTCGCTATCCTCATTCATGTGTGTGTGTGTGCGTATATATATATATATATATATATATATATATATATATATATATATATATATATATTCCAAAATATCGCCTATAATCATTTTCTAAAGATCAATTTAAACATCATGTAGACCGCTCAACTAATCCACCTACCATATCTATACCGCTTTTGCGTATCCCTGACTTTGTAATCCGATGTTTCAAATTACAATCTCCGACTTCGTAATCCGATGTTTCAAATTACAATCACCATATATGAATTGTAATTGGGAAGTAAAGGGTTGTGAGGAATATTTAGATGGTCGAGATTAAACCCATCCATTCCCAGTAGAATTTCATTACCTACTGCTTTTGGACCTCCATAATTTCTCGTCTAAGACATATTAGTAGGGCTTTCCAATGATGTCTAAACAACTAGTAGTGAAGCTTCTCACATCTAATCATGCTGACCATGGATTAATTTTCCCCTAGAAAATCCTAAATTATTCCTTGATCGATTTCACTAATGCCTCTCCTATCCCCAACCAATGCCATTGCACCCCTCCCCTTCCCATGCTTCAATCACCTTTACCATATCCCCTCGTGATCCCTACACAGCAGAGGTCGCGCTGCCACCCTGCCCTCTTTGACACAATTTTTTCAACCTCAAGGCCGAACACGATAGGGACATTATCATCGCCCACATAGATGCTTACTATACGCAAACCCTATATATGATCACAAGGCCAGTCTTCAACTTTGAACATCATGGCAAGGCCAAGGGCATCGTCGTGTAACCCCACCGTGATCACCTTCGTCTAGCACGAGATCCTAACAATACAACGCCCTTCCTCCCTCGCTTCAAGAACACATTGCATATTATACCCTTTTCACTTCCTTGATGACACCATGAGTATGCCCAAGGACACCACTCCGGCGATTGTTCCAGCTTCCACGACAGAAGTTGAGGATTCCTAGAAAAAAATATGCCAACATTGTTGTGTGCGAGGGCCAAGACCGCCTTGAGCACTGCGAGGTCTTCTCCAAGTTACGCGCAAGGATGGGTGTGGCCAACTTCTGCCCCTATACTTTGACAACCACCAACAGTAATGCCCTTTGGCCCCCCTTGCCCTTGGCCACATCAAGCTATTGTCCAGGAGGAAAGCATCGTCCTCAATTTTGGGTAGTCAGGTCGGATCATCTTCGCCATCGCAATATGCCATTGATTTGATCCAATGGAACTGAATTCAAATCCTACATAAGGTCTCCAATGGATTATATCATAATGTTTTCACAAAAAAATAGTAAAACAAGAAGGAAAAAGTCAACCAATAAACCATAAACATGTTGTCACAAAAATTAATGTGGCAAATCACCAATAAGTTCAATCCATATGAAAGAATGAGTTTACAGGGAACATAGTGAACCACTTTAAATTTTATATGAACTAAGATGTTATAGGATCAACACCCGAGGCGGCTGGGGATGCCCGGTCAGGGCTGCAGGGTCAGTCGGTCGGCTGAGAGATCGATTGTCGACGGCGACTGGGGAGGGGGGGTAGGGTTAGGGTCGGTGGGATATGGAAATCTCGGTCTAGGACCGTTGCTTTGATACCATATTGGAGGAAGACCGGAATTGTGACATCATTATTGAGACCCTACTAGGGCTCTCTTATAGGAGAAAAACCCTCGGTAAATTACACGAGAGGTACATGAAAGAAAGAGAAATAAAAAAAATAAATATAAAGAGCTATAAATATGTTAACACCATATATTTCAGAATCATTTGTTACATCATTTTTTGTTAAATATATAATAATAAATATTATTTATCACGAACATGTTTTATTTTGTTGACTACATAAACAATGATATATCTAAAATATTACTAACAAAGGATGTGCTACTCTCAATGATTATTTCTCTTTACTTAATATATTTCATGGATGAATATTATTTATTGTGAAATCATTTCTTATATTTGAATTACATGAAGAATTACATATTCGATGCAAATACTACTCACAACATTTTATATAGCAACATTATCTTTTATCTTAAATCAAACTTTGTAATTATTCTTACCATTTTTAACAATAAAATCATTGCTATAAGAAAACTATACCAATATATAGCTATGTATTTATCATTCACCATTAATTCCAAGTATTGATAGTAATTTTAAAAAAATAATAGTTGATTCTATGTATTTATCATCCATCATTAATTTCAAGTATCGATGGTATTTTGAAAAGGATAATAATTTATTCATATTTTTGTAGAGTGTATGTAAAGCATAGTAACAAAATTGATCATATTTTTCAATGTCAGTAGTACCCACTTAATGGTCTAATGGTAGTACAGTGTATCTACCACATAAAAGACCAAGGTTCAAATTCCACTCTTGCAGTGGTCGTGTTAAGTAGTCGATGGCCAGCATAAAAACAATCAAATTTTTCAACATGGATTTGAGCAAGAATCCATGTAGCCGACCCTATTATAGTGGGAGAAGGCTTAGTACATTTTACTAATTAGTTGCAAAATTTTCTTTTACCTATGTAATTCACAAGATATGCAATTATTATTGCTACATGTTCATCAAACAATGATAATTCATTAACTTTTTCAATAAAATGCGAGTAATTTTTCATCATATCAATATATTAAAGAAAAATCAACAACCAATAATTGATGCACGATCCGCACTAGCAATTTACATTTATTCAACGGTATACTAATATGATTTTACATTTCTCTAGCATATTATATATCCTATTGTTACTAGGTGGTGTTTCCTTTTTTTTACTTCTAGAGATACCCTCCACATATCTATGATTAATAGTCCATTAATCACGTCTTGTTACTATACAATGTTTCCTTTTTTACTTCTAGAGATATATTTTAATAACCAAGAACATCCAAAGAACCTCACTATTTCAACCAACATTTCTATATCATCAACTTCTCCATGACGTGGAAAAAGGCCATTAACACTTGTCTACTAATAATAGGCACAATATAATTAGCCTACAAACAACTAATATGCAATAGGAAAGTTGTTCGAACACAATCAAAATCAAATGCATTCAAGTAAAATAGAAAGAGGTAAGTGCTACAATAAATATAACAATGCAATATCAGTAAATATGCGGTTGGTCCACATGAAATTATAGAGTGCAAAGTAGATATAGTTGCAACCTTTCTAAGTAGATTTAAGACAGAGATAAAAAATGTACATATTTTTTAATACATGCCTACCTTTATGGCATCATAAGAAGTTGAAAATTAAGAGAATTAAGGAAATACCAGATGGGTGTATAACACTATTGCATCTAGTTCCTAGTACATTAAGAAATGTCGCATGGGTGTATAACACTATTCATCTAGTTCCTAGCACGATCTACTCTCTCCACTATCAATCAAGTAGTTTGATTCTCATATTAGGGTGATATATTTCCACCTGTAAACACAGGCTTGATTTTTTTTAATTGGCCACAGATAAAAAGATGAAGAGATTAACATTAAACATCATTCGAATGAAAATTGTTTCTTTAGTGCTTCAATTTAAAAAAATGTTTCTTTAGTGCTTCAACTCCAAAAATGTCAAAAGTTCACGGTAAATGTTTGAACTTCGGTGCTCAAATTATAAAAAGGTTTTCGAATGCTTAAGAATCAATCAAATGGCCCATGCAGTGTTTGTATTGTTTTCTCCTAAATTGAATTACCATTTTTTCTAGCCATGAAACAACCATATTACTAGTATAATCACCCCCACATAATCCATTGACAGAAAGTGACATGATTTAAAATGACCATTAGGAGGGTCGATATTGCATAAAGACCAAGTATGCAAAATATGCAAACTACAAAAAAAATCATTAGTGTAAACATGAAAAACGGTTGCTCCACGACCTATAGGTCAAAGTGAGAGGTATAGAACCACATAAGTGCTACTTTTAGTTCCACTCTGAGGAGGACAACTGCAACCTAACAAAAATAAGGGCACGACCAAGAAAGCACACAAATCCAAACATAGTCATTATTTAGGCATGAAGTCCTATGCCACATATAAGAAGAAGATAAATCCACCATTTAAGAGATGGGAGATTTAATTGAACCCCCGTCGGCCTCGGTCGCACATCTCATTCTTTGAGCTGCATAACAGTTCTCATCTAACAAACAGTATACATAGACATATTGAAAAATCCTAAATGTAGTTCATGCGGTGCTTGTCATGTTTATTTAAAATTTAAGCTAGGAATTTAAGTGCACCAATTTCATCGATCCGATGAATTTCTCACGAACTTCACACTAGATGTTTATCAAACTACCTCATAGAGTACCGTGCATCAACAATGATATGGATCCAGAAATTGCCACATTAACTACGAAACCAATACCTACCTAAGCAACAAAACCATATGGCAATTGAAATCAATCATGAGTAGACTAAGAATCACAACCACCAAACCAACAAGAAATTTCTTTTTATAAACAAGAGCTCAGTACCTTGCATCCTCCGTTCATCCAAACTCCCTGCTTCGCCCGCAGAGCAGCTCCCCTGAGATCCGACCGACCTCTGCGACACCGCCCTCGAAGTCCTCTCCTCCTCGGCAGAGCCGCTCCTCCACGTGAACCCACCGCTGGTCAAATTCCCCACCTTCCCTTCAACCTCACACTTACCCCCTCTTTTCTCCATCCTCCTCCTCTTCGCCTCCATCCTCCGCATTGTCTGCATGGACTTCCTCTTCTGTTCCTCATCCGCCTCCACCGGCAGCGAGCACGTCCTCACGAGCTTCTCCCTCTCCCTCTCCCCCTCCCCCACGGGCGGCATCGACGCGATCGAAGACGACCTCACAAGCACCCCTTTCCTCCTCGGATCCACTCCAAAGCACCCACCAAGGGAGAGCCCAAGGCTGAGCTCGATCTCCCCGGAGTCCTCCTCTGCAGAGTCCTCGGAACCCCCCTCCCCACAAGCCCGTTCAGCAAATCCTTCATGGATACCCAAAATCCTTCAAAAAGGAGCCGTCTTTCCTCGGATCAAGCTCGAACCAGAGGTACCCAACAGTTGGGTACCTCATCCAGTGCCTCCGTCCCGCAAGAGCAGCCCCGCCGCGTCCAACCCGCCTCCATGGGATCCCGCGAGATCGCACCGTTACCTCTCCACGAGCATCACGAGCTCGGAATCGAAGGACCCAACCTCGAAAAATCCGACATCTTCCCGAGATCACAGCGCACCACGCCGGAGAGAGAGAGAGAGGAGGGAAAGGAGAGGGAGGATGGTGGGGGTTTTGTGCGGAGGCCCCTGAGATTGCGGGGATGGCGCACACGTGTCGAAGGGATGAGGGGTGAAGGAAAGGACGCCACGTTATGGCCAAGGACGAGGGGGCACAGCTGTCAGGGGTCACGTGTCGAGAGGCGAAGAGGGGAAACTGACACGTGGTGGGAGTGGTTTCCCAGGAACCGGCTCGATGACGTGCCTGACCGAGACACGTTTCGATTGGGGAGAGAGAAGGGCAGCATCTCTCTTTTGTGGGGGACGGATTTGCAATTTTTTTATTCGGTAGATATTTTCTTCCAGGGATATTTGCATAATGGATCCATAAAAAAAAATTGTTTAGGTTGAAAGTGTAGTTCACTTGTTTAGATTGAAATTTGTTTAGGTGTCCACAGCCTGATTACCATTGTTGGCCTCTCCTTCGTGGATTATGCAATCTAGCCTCGCAGCTAGGGTTGAGACTTGGACCTAGTTGACTGGGTCCAATGGAGCCCAACCAAGCCTATTAATTTTGGTGAGAAAATGGGTCAGGTTGAGACCCGCATTATTGTCACGAGCTAGGCTCGAGGCCGGCCCACAACGTCATGGGTTGGACCAAGGTCGAACAGGCCCATGGTTCTCGATTTGAACTGGTTTTGGATATGGGCATAGGTTAGGCTAAGTTCAACCATCGGTAGTTGGATTAAAATTTGGAAGTTTAAAATCAGTCCTACAAAAAATAGAAAATGTACTTAACATATAACAAAAGATATATTGTTTGTTCAACGTTAACTACTTAAAGTGTTGGTTAAATATAGCTAAACCAACCAGGTTGACGAGCGAATAGGCTTGAAACCCATGGGCTTGTGGGTCGAGATATATTGAGCCCGAATGTGGTCAAAAATCATTATTAGGCAAATCTCAAGGCTCAAGCTTGGGTCGAGTCATATGGGTCAAGCTTGATGCTCAATACTAGTTGCAACTCCCCGTTATCCTGTGTAACGTCGTCGATGGGTAGGGATGTTAGGAAAGCTCGGGCTCAATTAGCTCGATTTGGACAAACTCGATAAGAGCTCGCATGCTCGAGAAGCTATGGAGTATGAGTCCGAGTCAGATAAATAGCTCATTAAGGTTATCTAGTCGAGTTCAAGTTGAGACGTACTTA